>JAYKKT010000069.1:6982500-7582500 GCA_036023115.1 Brasenia schreberi | reverse complement strand
TTCATCTCTTCTTCATATTCAATTTCAAAAGGGTTGTATTAATGGAGCTTTGTCTCTCAATGATTTAATAAAAGTAGATGTTCCATTTTCTTTGCTTATGCACTCTATTTGTTTGTGTTCTTGATTCTACCTTTCTATACACTATAAACACTTTATATCATCTAATCCCTTCTATGCTTAAGCTATTAGATATATTTCAATTCATTTTTCTTCAGCAATTTAATTCGGGATGCTGTGTTGTTGCACTTTAATTCGTGTGAGTTTTGCATCACGAATGTTATAAAAACCTAAAATATGATTTTTAGCATCAATATATAAATTGATTGTTTGATATTTCATTGTTGAACTCCTGCTCTGATCACTCTAAAATTTTGCACACTATATCTACACAAACAAGCCCACTTAAAATAAAATTTATAAGAATTTTAGGGTCATGCAACTACGTAATTAAAGTTGTAAAAGATCAGGGTAATTTATGAAAATTGTCTGTCAACTTTGTTTTCCTACAATAAAGCGTGGGTATTCATCCAATAACTCTATCTACAGGTGTCCAAAATCAATGATTCTTAGATCATTAGAAATCTAACATCCATAACTTTCCAACAAGACCAAGTTCACTAAATTTGGAATACTGAGCATCGAGATACATGCTTATCTTTAGGTCTCTATATTTCTGTGATAAAATAGTTTTGGGTGTCTGAGCAGAGGCACTTTGCTGAATTAATTCTGCAATATCCCAATTCCGAATTCAAAACTAAAAGGTGTTCTAAAATCCAGGCTCAGTTTTGTAAACTTTTGATGAATTTTGGAGGTCTTTAGGGTACTCAAAATAATTTGAAAAACAAGTCCTAAAAACAAAACCAGTTTATGTTTTTCAAAACTTGTGAATTTTGAACTTGAAAACCAAGTGCACTAGTTTATCATTTTCAACACCCTATTTTCACGTGAATTTGAAACATCACCATGCTCATTTGGAATTCTTAAAAGGCTTAGGCTAACTCTTGAACATTGATTCAAGAAGGTTTAAAGCGAAAAGAGCCCGCATAGCCACAATCGCAAAGTCAGATTCACAATTTTGCTAGTTTTTATAAACTAGCTGGCATGCTCGCACATGAAATAGAATTTAAAGGATTGCTTCAAGTCTTTTATAGGCTTGGAGTGAAAATTTCACATCTACAACTCTTATGGTGGACTAATTACTCATAAGTTTGTTTAAGGGTAGGCATAGGGTTATAATCACATATATTTTTTAAGAGATCTATCTTCCTCCTCGAGAGATGCCCGAGGATTTATATGTAGATGAGCACCTCCCTAAATGAACAAAAGTCTCCAACAAAAATTCTTTGAATGATCACTAATCATTAAAAACCAAAACGAATGCATCATTAGTTGCTATAAAGAAAACTCTACAAATTTTTGCATCCTGCATAAATCTTGTATGATCCTCAAATTTTTTAGCTCTCGTCTCTTAGTGAAACATTCTAAAATTTTGTCTTTGATTGGCGAAAAATTTTGGACATGGTAAGATCGATTTAAAAAATCATTAAGAATCATACTCAACCCAAAACAAAACCTATCAGAACTAAAATTCTCGTGACAGACCTTTAGTAAAGCTCTCATAACTCTGTCAATAGATATCCAAAAATCTTTAAAATGGTTTCATTGGAAATCTAATATCTATATATTTTTCAACTGTCTGATTTCGTAAAAATCAGAATTCTATGTACAGAAATAAGGGCATTTTACTGAGACTATGTCTATCAGTGAAAGAGATTGTTCCGAATTTCAAAATTGCATTCAGTTAAAAGTTTTCTTAAATTCAATTCTGATCATTAAGGGACTCAAAAATACAAATAAAAATATTTAATAAAGCTTCATACCTAGTTCTTACTTAGATAAAAATTTTGAGATTTTTGGATCCTAAAGTAACTAAAAAAATTCAAACTCCTCTACTAGAAAACAAAACCAATTCTGTTTTTACATAACTAGTTTGACCAAGTGAAAGCATACATTATCATAAATTTGTTTTGGTTGAAAATTGTTTTGAAAAAATTATGGATCTTAAATCACTCTTTTTAATCGTCTAGGTTAACCCTTGAGCACTAGTTTAAGAAGGCCTACGATGATAAGAATCTACTTGTTCACAGTCGCTGAAATAGTTAGATAAATCTCTTTGCAAGTTTGAGTAAACTTATTGGCATGCTCACGCATAATTTTTGCAAGAAAAGTTTAAGTCTTTATAAGATCAAAAAAAATTATTAGACAACCTTAATTGCATTAGTTCATGATAAGTACCTTTAAAAGCTTAATTGATATTTTTAATAAATGTGAAAGTCCAAAGTGTTAAAATCATGTATGTGAGGGGCTTGTGCATGTGAATACTATTGGGTATTATTTAATCCCATATTGATTGGGGAAGGAATTTCACATGCCCTTTGATATATGTGTAGTAGTTTTGACTATTGTTCTAAAGAGCTTTAATATGGCATGGAACAACATACACATGCACATCAGGCCATGTCGGTTTTGGGTTCAAGACTTGTTTGGCATTCTTTTTGAATAAAAAAAGTTTTGACTTAACTGTCACGTGATCCTTTCATGAGAAGGCATGTTGAGGTAGTTAAGAAGTGGATCCAAAGAGGCACGACTCATTATTTAAGGACCAAATTTGAGAAGATCTACCCATTGCTTTATCATAAAACTCAGATTAGTGTTCCTAATCCTCAGTTACACAAAAGTTGCATCCTTTCTCTCCCTCTCCCTATTCTCTATTCTCCTCCTGTGACTGTCATTTTGATACGTACTCTAGTTGACAGTTTTCATGTGTGCCTAATAGTGTGACATTGATTTCTCTAAGGGAAGTATGTGAGAACGACCTGATCAAATAAGTGTTTTATTGATTTTTCTTTGTTTGATTGGTCCTATACACTGTTTGCTTATGTCTTTCTCTAGATCTTCACTTTGGATTGATGTAGGCATGTTCATATGTGTTGCAGATTACCTATTGTACAATTTATTCCAACAATTTGTGTTATGCCAATTCTCTCTCGTGTTAAAACAGGTCAACGAGAACAGCAATCATCCATTTAAGACGTTGGATTGGTCAAGTGTTTAGCTCCGAGCAGAACCTATAAAAAAACAGTAGTGATAGTCCAGCTGTATATGTTCATTTCAATAGCTATTCAACGTTCAGATTGGTCCGTACATTAGTGAAAAGGCCAGAGCTAGATGCATTCCCCATGTATTGAACTCATGACCTTCAACATGTGAGTTGATGATACCGTAGCCAGGTGAGGTGTTGCTTGTGCTAATGAAGAGCAACTTTGTTTGCCAAAATTCAACCAGTTTTGGCGCTCTTTTTCACAACGCATGATTTGAACAAAAAAATTGAATTCATGTTACATAGACAGGACTCAAACCAATCTATGCTGAATCATTCTTAGCGTAAAATCTGGACCAAACAACTTGCAACTTGGTGAAATGAGAAGGGGTCGCACTCTAGGGATCAAGTTAAGACTCATCTGATTCCTGCTGAATGAGCTCAACCAACCAAAAGATTAAGTGGATTTGTCTCATCGCTCGCCCAGATGAACAAACATGAGTAAAATTTTATAAGAATGTAATTCTAAAGGCTCACAACATGGTTGAATGGAAAGGGCTCAAAAGATGGATTCAAATTAGGCTCTCACCTGATTCCCTGCTGATCTTTATTAGGAGGTATAAGCCAAGAAGCAATCAATCATGTTAATCATCTCCTATCGGATAACTTTATCTATGGTTGGTAATAGACTGGACAAATCAATAGGAGTTTGGACTCATCTCGCCACTCATCCGTGTCGCATCGAACACCAATCGAACTTAATGCAACTTGACCTGAATGCTTCATAGCATGTGAAATAAAAAGGGCTCAAAGAATAGGAAGTTCGATCCGGCTCATCTCTTTCAATCTATGAAGATGAACTAAATGAATCGAGCAAGGATGCTTATTTTGATAAAAATTTAAAATTTCCATTCTGAAAAGAAGATCTTAGCATTACTTTCTATTTTAAGTAAACAGTTAGAAGGATGTGGTCTTCGAGCTTAGACTTTTAATTCTTACTTAGGACCCGTGGAGGATCTAAATTGAGCCAATGTGGGGTGTTCGCCCAACCGAAATTTCGAAATTTAACTTAAAGTCTATAACCTATGGTGGGATCCATGAGCTATAATACATAGTTCGTCCTACCCAAAACCATTCAAGGAGCTATTTGTCCCACTCCAAAAGAATTTCTAGATCCGGCTAAGAACCTACTTTAGATGGGTGTTTGATATGGAAGTGTATCAACATCTGGCTCGATATGATAGTCCTCTTTCTTTGTTCACGCAAGACCACACTGCCGTTTCAGAGGAAAGAAGCCACCGAATTTGAGAAGTTGTCATTGTCCTTTGGTTGTCTTGAGACAGAGAAAGGTGGATATGGATCCAATTTTACTGTCAATAAATTTAACAAAATTAGCCAAGTTAGAAAGGAGAAAAACTTTGAAGGATCATCCTCTTGACTGTGCAAAACAATCGTATGAAATTGTGCACAAACTTTTATTGGTAAGATTCCCACATGCACCCTTTGATGGTTGAAATCCCCACCAGAAACAACGGTGTAGAGTGTCCTGTCACTCAGCTAACGCTCTAAGTGAGTCTCAAAGTTCTTTTATTAACAAGCTGGGATTAGGAAAACCCAACCCTACTCAGTGGTCTCTTAAGGGGTGTTTGATTCATAGGCCGGAAATAAGAAACTGGAACTCCAATTCAAGTTTCTAGTCGGGGGTACGTTTGATTACTAGCGAAACTGGAATTCGACAGTACAAACCTGCGAATCAAACATCCCAGCAGGAACTCCAAACTCAGTTTAGAGAGCCCTCTACGGTCTAAAGATCCCTGTTCCAGACTCGGTTCGGGTCCGTTTATATCCGACCCACACGATTCCTCGCCGTACTTTTTCTTATATTCCGTCAACACCTTCGTGAATGGCTATAAAGGACTTGCTTCGAACATTGGAGAGAGACCGTAGAAAATCTGTAGGGCTATTATTGTCATAACGATTATTAGCCTGGGATACAAGCGTCTTACGGGATAATAGCAAATATCCGTTATATTTAGCTTATCCGGGGGTTGTTTCTTATTCTGAAGACGAACAAAAGTAGGGAGGGGATTAGGGTTTCTGCCTTTCTCACGATAACCAAAAGCCGAGGCGAGAGAGAGAGAGAGAAGCAGCGATGGTGGAAAAGGGAGGGAAGGGACGTCGAGAGGAAGTTGTCACCAGAGAGTACACTATCAATCTGCACAAGCGACTCCATGGATGGTATTCTCTATCTCTCGCTTCCTGTGTTGTATGGAAGTAGTGAACTTTTCCTTGTAGATCTGATGCAACTTTATGATTTTCTGTGTTTTGTTGCTTCTGTACCTGTTGAATTGATTATGTTAGTAATTTGTGAGGATTTGCTTGTTGATGCTGATGGATTTGTTTGAAGTTGTGAATTCGTTTCTTTTATGTAGTATTATGGCTCATTTTTGGTTCAGATGGAAGACTCTTATATCGAATCGTCGACCCTTTAGGAGAAATTAAAAATAAGCAGTATTCTTGTTTGGGGTGGGTGGGTGGGTGGTTAAAATGACTCTTTTCCTTTATTCACTTATTGATATGGATCTTCCTGACCGGTCGTCTAAGAGAACACGCGTTCTCGTGAACGGAGAGGTCCGTGTTCATAATGATAAAGTGTTTAAATATTCGACTGCTCGTTTATTTTTATGAACCCTCCAATTTTCTTAGTTTTGGAGGCTAGCATAGTTTCCGTGGTCATCATGATATAGTTTACATATTTGCTCTCTGATATTTTTATCAGTCTAATTAGTCTTCTGGCCACGAGGTCCTCCACCTTGCATTTGAAAAGGAGAAATTTCTTTTGGCATCTGTTCAAACATTATATTTCTCAATTATACAGAGAGCTAGGGATAAGAAAAAGGAGATAAACTGACTGTTAAGCTAGAAAGTTAAGAAGATTTTGACGTTTGTTGGTACTTTGTAGCATAATTTTGCAAAAAAGTATCTATCTGGTATGTGAATGTAAGTGTGAATAAACTTGGAGATCGGTATGGGTACAGGATACTTCAGTGGGTACCGGTACGCGTATCGGTATTTGGAGACTTATTTTGAAGAATGGATCGGGTCAATCCATGAAATCTGATCCAAAACTCAAATTAAAATCATAAAATCCCTAATCTTCTCTTTCATGATCTCTCTCTCTCTCTTTCCTCCGGCGAATTGACTCTATATTTTTTCGGAGGCATAGTTTTGACAAGGCCAGTGGGGATCTGTTTGCATCCATCTTTGGTATCCCCCCCCTCTCTCCCCCACAGAACAAGGCACAACAGTCTCTTTTTTCATCGGACCATTTTGGTCTTCTTGACTCACCGAAACAAGAGGCAACTTTGATGCCAGTGTTGAGAAAAATTTATATGACTATGTGAATCAATAGAAAAAGAAAGAAAGACTGTTGATATGAAGATTCAAGCCAGTGTTGTTTGTATTGATCCACGATACACATTGTATCGTATCACACCGTATTATTTTTTAATACTAAAAAATTAGAAAAAAACAGAAAAAATTATGATAAATCTAAACAATTCATAAGTTGAGTAAATATTCATCAATCACCATTTAATTTTCAATGTATAAAGCATTTAAGCAATACATCCTTAGCAAAATTAACAATTAATAAATCTGAAAATTGTGACTTTAGACTCTTTAGCCAAAATGGATGTCAACATGATATGTGCTTCCACTCATCTTACCTTCACCTTTTTGCTATAGATATATTTTTTTGATAGTATGCTAAACCTAGAATATCTCAAGATTGTAGTTTCACATTTCCCAAATTCTAGATGGGGGGATCTTTATAGATGAAAGGGAAAAAGGTAAAAATGAAATAAGACTTTGGTGAAGAAGGGAAGCGAACATTATTTTGAAGTATCTACTTATTTGATAAATGGCTTGTGCCCTTGCTGGGAATTTGAAGAAAATTTTATGTCTTTCATTAACTTCAACATAGCATGGAAGTGGCAATGTTGTCTCTTTGTTTTAATGACATAGTACATGCATAACAAATGACAACATATTATGATATGTTATAAAATAGGACCATTGGTTAGCAAAGGCTTGTTTTTAGCTGTATCAAGGGAACATAGTAGCATTGTGATGAGAAACTGGGTATTTGTAATAGTAACAAGCAAATTTTGGGGAATTTTTAGGAAGTATTTATTTTTTGGTGTTTTGTTACAATATTGTTTTGAGGTTTAATAAACTTATATTCACCTTTTAGGACATATTCTTTATTTAAGAATCTAGATACCTTCTAAAAGTGGCTATCTATATTTTTTGAGAAGCGATTTTAGTATTTTACTTAGGGTGTAATGTTTAAAATGGTTTGGACATATAAAAAGATGACCAAAGGATGATCCAGTAAGAAGGTATGAAAAACTAGATTGTTAAAATATTAAAAGAGGAAGAGGAAGAGGAAGACTACAAAAGTGTTGGGAAGAAACAATAAAGAATGATCTAGCTCATGTTGAGTTAATTGCACGTGATAGAGCTCGGTGGAAACAAAGAATACATGTAGCCGACCCCATCTAGTATGGGAAAAGGCTTAGTTGTTGTTGTTGTACTTAGGGTGTATCGCCCATATCATAAACCTTTTAAAAGTGGCTATCTATATTTTCTTAGAAGCAGTTTTACTTAGGGTATATCACTTGTATCGTACGATACAGGTGATATGCCTTGTATCATGCGATACATGATGTATCTTACGATACAAAATGATAAGTTTAGCAATACGATCGTGGAGTCTGACGATACAATATATATCGAACACTATCGTACGATAGTGTGATACATATAACAATGATTCAAGTGGTACGAAAATAAAAAATTAATGTAGTAAATAACAATTAACATGTGTCTGCCACATGTGTTTGCATCTCTTTTTAGTGTATCCTGTGGCTTCCTATTTTCATAATGTGAGTATTCTAAAAATTAGTATGCTTGTGTTTATACGTGGTTCCCCATTTTGATAATATCTTATAATTTATTACCTCCTATTCTAGATAGATGAGATTTGATATATTTGCATGGTGTTTAGTGTTCTTGTTTTGATATGATGCAATTACTTAAGTTTATCTTTTTAATTTTTATAGTTGTCAATTATGAATTACCATATTTAATTTTATATAAATTTAATTATATATAATGTATATTAAAAAATTATCTATTTTAATAGTGGCATACCCGTACCTTAGATTTTTTGAAATTCCCGTACCTCGTACCGGATACCATACCCGTATCCATGCAACAAAGGTTAATGGGTACTTCTATAGTGTCTTTGTGACATAACATTAAAAAATATTTAAAATAGATGGTGCTGAGTTGAAGGCAAGGGAAGTATGGGTTTCAAGTGTCTGTTTGTCCAACTCTGTCACTGTACCATAGTATAAGTGGCTGTGCACCCACAGCTGATTGTGCATTATTGCTCATTTTATGAGGTTCAATTAATGTTATTCTTCTGTGTTAATGTTTTCTTTGCTTGCTTAATTTTAACGTCTTATGGAACATTTTAGAGTAAAAAAGAAAGACCTTCACATGATATTTATTGATCTAGAAAAAGCTTATGATAGGGTACCGAGATAAGTTCTTTGGAGAATTTTGGAAAAAAGAGGTATCCCATTGACATACATTAACCTTATAAGAGATATGTACGATGGTGCAAAAACATGTGTGAGGGCTCATGAAGGAATGACAGACTTCTTTGAAGTTAATATTGGGTTACATCAAGGATCAACTTTAAGTCCATACTTATTTATAATGGTGATTCATGAGTTAACAAAACATTTGGTGTATGATATTTGCAGATGACATTGTGTTAGTGGAGGAGTTTAAGGAAAAAGTTAATAGAAAATTAGAACTATAGAGAGAAACATTAGAAAGCAAAGGCCTCCGACTTAGTAGAACAAAGACAAAATATATGGAATGTAAGTTTGATCATTTGGTTATTTCAGAGGACATAGAAATTAAAATTGGCACACATTGCATCCCTCAAAAGGAAACTTTTAAATACCCAAGGTTAATTTTTCAGAGTGATGGAAGAATTGATGAAGATGCTACGCATAGAATTAACGCTCGTTGGTTAAAATGGAGAGGAGCATCAGGTATTCTTTGTGATAAGAAGATACCATTAAATTTAAAAGGTAAATATTATAGAGCAGCAATTAGGCTTGCCATGTTTTATGGTTCTGAGTGTTGGGCAGTTAATCATCAACATGTACAAAAGATGTCTGTGACAGAAATGAAGATATTGGGATGGATGAGTGGTCATACAAGAAAAGACCGTATACATAATGAGGTTATTAAAAACAAATTAGGAGTGGCACCAATAGAGGATAAAATGAGAGAATATTGTTTAAGATGGTTTGGACATATAGGAAGAAGATCAAAAGAAAAACCTTTAAGAAGGTATGAAAAACTAAATTTGGAAAGTATTAAAAGAGGTAGAGGACGACCACAAAAGTGTTGGAAAGAAACAATAAAGAATGATCTTAGCTTATTGTGAGTTAACTGCTAACATGACACATGATAGGGCTCTGTGGAAACAAAGAATCCTTGTAGCCGACCATGTCTAGTATGGAAAAAGGCTTAGTTGTTGTTGTTGTTTGTTTGCTTAATTTTAACGCTTAATTTAAACTTCTTTCAGTTTCCCATTTCCTTTCCTTCCCTTTCTATCTCGTCTGCTTGCCTTAACCTTCACGTATTTTGTCATCAACTACATGGAAGTAACACGAGTTTGGTAACAGCACTTTCAAAAAGATGGCCCCCAAAGCTATCAAGGAGATCAGAAAGTTTGCGCAGAAGGCAATGGGGACTACAGATGTAAGGGTGGATGTGAAGCTTAACAAGCACATATGGAGCCGTGGAATTCGAAGTGTTCCCCGGCGTGTACGAGTGCGGATTTCACGCAAGAGGAATGATGAGGAAGATGCCAAGGAAGAGCTCTACTCTTTGGTCACGGTGGCAGAAATCCCTCCTGAAGGTCTCAAAGGATTGGGGACCAAGGTTGTTGAGGAAGGCGATTGAAGTCTCTCTTCTTCATTTACTCAAGTTTCCTGAGTCGCTCACTCTACAGAGTAGTCTCTGTTCTGAACTTCGCAAAAAATTTTGTGACCACCATATTTCATTATGGACTTTAATGTTATTGTTAGTTTTTGTGTTGTTTTAGTTTGGTAATCAGGATTTTTCTCCCAGTATTTAAATATTCTTTTTGAAAGTCCGACAATTTAATTTCTCCCATCATTCTTGTTGGACGTGAGATCCTCCCATTTTTCTGTGTCATGTCTATTTCATGTTGTGTTTGCGTGTTATATCTTGTCCAAAGCAAAGAGACCGACTCGAATACTAGAATTCTTTTGTCACCTTAGTTGGAACACATGATTTTTTGGAGCTGTACTTCTGAGGGGTTTTTATTTCGTGTCTGAAATTTCCACCCTTCGACGTCGTCATTTAAGTGTACTAAACTGATCGAACTTGTGAGGAATTTAACAAATGTTGTATTCCCACTAATTCTATCTAATTAGATCCCGGTTCCAATTCAGCTTATCAATACCGAATCCATTCCATGTATTTAATATGGGTGTCAGTCAGGATTACAGTCTTGTAAAACGGGTATGCTGTTTCTGCATTTTCTTTTGGACCAAGGTGGCTGATTTCAACCGTGTGACGGGTTGATCTGAACCCAAACTGCCTTCATAGCAGGGCCAGAGTCAAAACCGTAACATCCGGAACCAAAACAGAATCGGACATTAGGGGTGTTCATAGAGGTGGGGTCGGGGACCATGATCTCTGTTGGAATCCTATCTCATAAACATTGATATCTAAAATTATGAATATTCCTCACACTGTCGTAATATTCTTATATAAAAGGAGTAGATGAAAAACGAAACTTCGACAACCAACCTGAAGAACATTTTTTACTTTTTTTATTTCAATTGATAGAGAGAAAAATCTAAAACTTTTCTTTTCTCTTTTTCTCTCGTTACTTCTTTCAGCAGATATTGACAAAAGAAGAGGAAAAAAGTTTGAAACCACTCTTAGTTAGGATCCTTGATGAATGAGGATTGGTGGTTCGCAGTCCTATTCCTGCAGGGATTTTTTCAGCTCTTCGATTCTCCTTCCCAAACCCCGAATGTATCCCTTGAATCTGTCCCATGAGGGGTGGGGCCTTGCGGAGAGTGGGGATCCTTGCCCCATAAACACCTCTATCAGAAATCACCAATAGTTGCCACAAGAACATACCCTTTTCCAACTTTGCATGCTGTCTCTGAGTGAGATTTCTGTCGTAAACTTTGGATACCAACTTTGCAGCATTGTGGCAATCAACACAGACACGGAGGTTCTTAACAATTTCAATTGGAGCCCCACATGTGCTCATCAGGCAAAAGGCTATAGCCAACTTTTCACTATGGCTAAGAAGAATCCTCTCCTTTTGTTCATCATCAACATCATGAAGGACACAACTAAGATCAGGGGTATAACCAGATGCCCTGATTCTTGAAGCCATTTGACCTAGCATCTCATATATTTCCTCTCGCTGGGGTTGCAACCGAGCACCAACATAAAATGTATGGACTATGTGATTCAACTTAACCCAACTTCTCCCTGGTTCTTTTAGCATTGTCCTTTCCTTCATCATATGCCTGATGTGCATTACATCTTCCCCCCGCCCAGCTTCTGCAAAGATGTTTGACATAATGACATAATTCCCTGCATTTTGGGGCTCTATCTCAAACAACCTTCTCGCCACATATTCACCAATACCAACACTTTTGTGGACTCGGTAAGCACCAAGCAAACATCCCCATATAGCAGGAGTTGGTTCCAAAGGCATTTTCAGAATGAAGTTTAGTGCTTTACTGACCTGACCAGAACGGCCCAAGAGATCGACAACACAACCATAGTGCTCCATTTCAGGTTTAACAAGCTTGTTGTTCACCATGCAATTGAAATAGTGCAAACCTTCTTTTACCATTCCACCATGACTGCAAGCTGATAAAACGGAAATGGAGCATATCTAACAAACAATTGAAATAGGCCTAATTTTTTGATCCTGCATCGATTCAAACAGTTCCAGAACTTCCTTCCCCAGTCCATGTTTGCTATAACCAACAAGCATGGTGTTCCAGCTGATCACTGTTTTTTCCGGCATTTTATTAAAGATTCGACGTGCATATCTAACAGAACCAGACTTTGTATACATGTAAATGAGAGAATTTTGAAGAACAATATATTTATCCATCTCTGATGGCCATGTACCTGCTTGCCATACTCCACAGCAGCAAGCCCGGCTATCGCATTCAAGACACTTGCATGAGTGACATAATTTGGTTGCATGACGGAACAACTCTAGTGCCTCCTCGTCCAAACCCAACTGTGAATACCCTGCAATGATCGCTGTGCAAGCATTTCCTCAAAAGCCTTCCGAGCATCATCAATTTGACCCGCTTTTGCATACATATCAAGAACTGAACTGCCAACAAAAATATGAAATTCAGCTAATGTTTTCACCCCAATAGCATGTATTTGCCTTCCATGATCAAAACCACAAGGTCCTGTGCATGAAGTGAGTACCGAAGGTCCGATGCAATAGTGAACTCATTCTGTCTGATCCCACTTTCAAGCATCTGAAGGAAGAGGACAAAGAAGTTCATTTCCTGATCCTTTTGTGCATAACCAGCTATCAGTGCGATCTATGATACAAGATTTCGCTCAGGCATTCTCTCGAACACCTTCCGTGCATCTTCCAAATAATCCGATTTTATATACATGATCAAGATCCTGGTTGCGAAGTAGATGGGCGGAAGATAGTGGGTTATGATCATGTGGGCGTGTACCCTCCTGCCCTCTCTAACTAATTTGCGTTTGATGCATTCTGTCAGAAGAGAGTCATAATCACGGAAGTTGACGTCGTAGCCATGGACGGCCATCTGGAGCAACGCTTGATTGAGTTGGCCGTTGGTGCAAAGGCTATTCAAGAGAGAATCTGAGGGGGCGATGCCACCGGCGAGAGTGTTGAATTGAGAGAGATTGATCGGGTTAAGCGCGACGACGCCAAGTATAGTTTTTGAATTTCTGGGCAGCATTCTTCTCTTTTGGCGGGAGACTTGTCCGTTAAGGGCCTAACAGTCAAATTTGTATTTCATGACCTGATGTGTAGGACACCAGGGGCTGCCATTATACACGCAACTGGAGAAATCGACACGAACACAACTCAAAAAACTTGTCCAACAAAAAAAATGGAGTCGAGTTCAGGTTCATCTGTTTTTGAAACTAGCAACATGATCGAAAGACGAGCCGACAAGAAACTTTTAGCAGATTTGATCAAATCCCAATATGAACACGATTTGAATGTAACACAGAAAGTTTGCGTCTGTCAACACAAAAGTTTCCCCGCCTAGGCACCTACTTGTGAGAATTTCTGTTGATACAAATCTATCCTGCTCCTATCAAAACCGAATCCAACACAATTGGGTCACCTTTTCCATCTTTCTACACATATCGTGGAACCTGTGGAGATTCAGAGCTCAAACTCAATGGCATTTTCGGGTTTAACATCGTGCGATAATTTTCAATGCTGAATCTGACCCGAATGACTAATTTTATATATATATTATACAATCAAAACAATTCAGGGTCGTTGGACAAGATTTCGGCTCATTTTCTAGTTCGGATGCAGATGTAGTACTGGATAAGAGCAAATCGTTAATTGATACTGTGTTTAGTTGCAATCATGACAAAACCCATGTTTGAGTTGTTGATCTTCTAATAAGTCTTTACCATTTGATATACCTACTCCCACATGGCCTAGGTCAGTTTGGATCTCTTGGCCTCTTGTAGTAGATCCAATCAACAATTTTGAATCCACGCATAAGATTTGGGACAAGCATGATATGCACGGGGTCAAATCCTGTTAGATTTCCAAAGTCCAAGTTCTATCTCGTGTTTGTGTTGTGTCATTTTTTGCCTTGTTGGAAATAGGTAAACCCAGCCGAAGAGCAATAGCTTGTCTGGCTAAGGGGTTGGCTCACAAGTTAATGATCAGGAGTTTGATAGCCGGGGCATGCATCAGCTTTAGCAATCCCATTGTACCAAGAAATAGGTCAACCTCGTTATTTTCTGATGCTAACTTGGATCGACAGGAACAGACAGTTGGGTCCATGTCTAGTGTTACATTGTTAGCAGTTTCATGTAAAAACACAAGTCGACTTGATTAGATGCAATTCCTTTGTGTTACTTTGGCTGAACGTTAAAACAGATCTTTACAACATTTTTCAAGGGTATATCCGTGTCCGTGTTGTGTCTTGTATTACGTGCCTTCTTCCCATAGTCCATAAGGTCATGACTAGAGCTGGGAAATGAGCCAAACAAACCAAACCGGGCTTGCTCAATGTTAAGCTAGTTTTCAATATGAACGAGAAGAGACGAGACAAGAGATTACCAAACATGTCTAAAGATGGTACACTATCCTTTCAAGAATAAGCTAAACCAAGCTAGGAGAGACATTTTCTTCAATACCCTAAATAAAATATGACATTGATTTACCTAAAGTCCTACTTTCTAGGAAAGGCAAAAGGCAAAACAGGATTCATACGCGTACACCCCTTTTACTATACACAACTCATTTTTGTTGTTTTTTCCAAAATACCCCTAATCACTATTAGTAATTTTGAAAATACTCTTCCGACTGAAAATGAGACTCTCTCTTCTCCTGCACTATATCTTCCAGCTCCCATTTTTAGTCATTCTACTCTTCCTACCTCATTCTAACTATGTATACTTGATCTACAACCATTTCTAGCAAAAAAAACAAAATAAAATCTATCGAGACGGTAAATTTGGGAAGAACACATAGAAGAAAGGGGAGGAAGAAAGAAAATCGAATTTATTAAGATGATTCAAAGGGAGATTCATCAATTTATCGAGGTATGTTGTTGATTTTGTATTGTTGTTTCATTTCTCATTCGTTTTAAGCAATTTATCATGCGATTTATCCCCAAAAAAACTGATAGTTTTTTTCGTCGTTGTATATATGGGAGACACGCCTGAAGGAGATGCTCTCCTTCAAGTTGTTCTTATAAAATATTTTTTTTGCTATGTAGATATAGCTTATAGAATACGAGTACAAGGTCGTAATGTCACCGCTTCATCTAGGAGGTGAAACATAGTGTTATATGAAAGTTGCACCATATATGACGAGAAGAAGAAGTCGACCTTCACATTACAATGATGATAAAACAACTTGAAATACTGATATCGATATTGTAGATAGTGAAGATGAGGGATCTCCTGATATGGTGGAATTACTTCCGAGCTTTAAGTATTACATTGTGTATAAGATTTAGGAGAAATATGTAATTTATAACTTTACTGTCATTTTATATTCGTTATCAATACTCTCTATTCTAATTGATTATGTAAATGTATATTTACAGATAATAAGGAAAGTGATAACAACCCTCACATGCTATACTATGGGCAGAGCTTGATTAGTGAAGAAAATATATGTGAGACCCAAAAATTGGGTTGAGATTGCATATAGGAGTGTGTTGATTAGGCATGCAAATTTGATATATGAAGTGATAGACCATGCATTGTTGATTGCTATTATCGAGCATTGACAACCAAATACAAACAACTTCCATATGCTATAGGTATAATGACAAGGCAAGACATCCATAACACACTCATGACAGAAATATCATCTCTCATATATACCACAATACTCTATATGTCGAATAGTGATGACTGATATATAGCATATATTGTCATACTAACAAACTACAATTATGCATATTTATTTTAAATATACAATATTGTCACTCCACTTATATGCCACCTCCTCAAGCACCCTATACGAGCTTCACACTACCATTTCTCCTCTTATCTTGCAAGTACACCAATGACTTTATACCTATAATTTTCATCTCCAATAATACTCAAGTATTTACAAAGAGGCCCATAAAGTATAGTATTGTCATCTCATATGTCGATTCGAAGTCAAGTTACTAAATATTTTCTTGACAATGGTTGAGAGAGGATTACAACTCCTTAAATAGGAACAACCCAATCCAAGAGATGATACATCACGTTCTCGACCATGTGTACGCCCATGCCTATCTACGCATGAGGCAGTTTTGTCTGTATGCTTTCAAGTTGACAAGTTCTCCCTCATAGATTTGTTAGATGATCTTCATTTAAGACGATGAATTGATGGTTTCTCCAGGGTATTTATGCAGGACTCAATTGTTCATCCAACATCTTAACAAATTTGTCATGCTCTAGATGATTCTATAACTTTCTCCAAGCGTTATCTATAGATATCCATGTATCCTCTCCTACTTGATTGGTAATATATGGAGTATCCTCTTTTATATCTAACTTCCTCCAAAATTGATCCATAGTTGACAATTCTATCAAACAACCATATTTAAGCAAAAGACTAAGCTCGTGAGCAAAAGGTAGGCCATGTGAAATGACTGTCACACTTGATGATCTCCACGAGATGCTTGGTCTTCCAATGGAAGGTCAACTTATTGCTTTATACAAGAGATGATGATTAGAAGCAGGGAATAAATTTTAAGTGATATATTGGGAATGAACATCAATGAACTCGTTTGTGAAATTAAATCTAGGGTCGTTAAGTTTTAGGTATTTTGAACTAATTTTTAAGAAAGAGAGCGAGTAACAAAAATAAGACCCTATGTTATTTATTTTATAAGTTAGGGTATACACTATATCAAGATAAGTCTAAAGATAGGATATAAATAACTCTCATGAACCTATTAGCACACAATGTTTAAAAGGTTGGCAATTATGCATGGGGTACAACTAACATTAGCGTATTTATACAAATAGCTAGAGAAGGTATTCCACATAAAAGAACAACTTACTAAACATACTTTTTTAATTATAGGTATGGATTTATGAGTACTTTCTAATTTTTAGAGTTGCTATGCAACTAGAATAGCAGGATGAGGAACACAAATAGACTGATGGATGAAAAGTATGTGTCATGGGCAATCTGTTGTTAATCAACTTACTCAATATCATAAGCAATTGGATTTGATGACGGAAAAACAAGTATTTTGAAGTGAGTTGACTAGTTTCTTAATCTTTTAATTAAACACAACATTATATATTATATATTTTTATGTGCTATTTTATAGAATACAGATTGACTAATAGTCATATAGTTATGCGAAATACATAGATTGTAATGTATACAAGTTGTTGTGATATCACATATACATTTGTACGTACATGTTATAGAGCCTTATATGCCTTACACAAGTTGTAGAGCCTTAATGCTACATGTAGGTAAATGATTCATTGTATTTCTATTTGTAGCATTTCCAATTTTATTTCTTTAACCCCATATACTAACTTTCTCCTATTTAATTTCTTATACTAGCATCTTGTTGTGATAGGTAAGACAATAGCAACAACTTCAGCATATTGAGAGCTTGTGGCATGACTATTGTTAGGTAACCCTATGTTGTTGGGGCTTATATATACATATGAGCAATGTCATGAACAAATTCACCCATTGACACTTGATCATGACGATGGTGACGATGCATGATATTTTTATTTTGGTTGTATATAGGATGTTATTTTGTAATTTTATAACATTGTATATATAAATAATGATTGTCATGAAAACATTTGGTTTTTTCTTGCTACATAATCCTACATAAATGATTGTAATGAAATCTTGTACTCTTTGAATCAATAAAATACATTATTGTCATTTAAATATGGAAATCATGTAAATATAATTATAAATGGACAATAACACCTAATCAACATCCTTAATATCATGTATAATATCATCTCCTAGTCCTCTCATTTTTATATATAAGTAGATACATTCTTGAAATATAGTTTATCAACTTTCTATACTTTTACCTCTATAACGTTATCATGGTGAAAAGATAGAAGGCATCGGAAAGCCATTAACCATGTGCATCTGTGAAAAAATATAAACAAAATAGAGGATTAATGTCTACTTTAATATATGAACTATCTAAATAACTTAATAAAATATATAAATATTATGCTCATCATTATAAAATGTCATGTAGTATAATGATAGTACATGTATCATACATCCCTCATAACGAATTGCTCAATGTTTGACACTAGTAGCAGAAATATCGTCGATCCTATCATAGAGAGGAGTACCAACGCTACATTCTACCGAATAGCGATAATTGAACCCATATATGGCATAGACATCCAATGCTAACAAGGCAAGACCCATCTCTCATATATACAATATATCGATAGCAACATCTACACCATTGTCATCTACAAAAATCTATACATATATATATATATCACACTTATATGCCACCTCCATCAAGCACCCTATACGAGCTTCACACTACCATTTCTCTTCTTGTCATACAAATACACCAATGACTCTATACCCATAATTTTCATCTCCAATAATACCCAAGCATTTACAAAGAGGCCCATAAAGTGTAGTATTGTCATCTCATATGTCAGTTCGAAGTCAAGTTGACTAAATATTTTATTGACAATGGTTGAGAGAGGATTACAACTCCATAAATAGGAACAACCCAATCCATGAGATGATACATCGCGTTATTGACCATGTGTACGCCCATGCCTATCTATGCATGAGGCAGTTTTGTCTGTATGCTTTCAAGTTGACAAGTTCTGCCTCATAGATTTGTTAGATTATCTTCATTTAAGACGATGAATTGATGGTTTCTCCAGGGTATTTACACAGGACTCAATTATTCATCCAACATCTTAACAAATTTGTCATGCTCTAGATGATTCTATAACTTCCTCCAAGCATTCTCTATAGATATCCATGTATCATCTCCTACTTGATTGGTAATATATGGAGTATCCTCTTTTATATCTAACTTCCTCCAAAATTGATCCATAGTTGACAATTCTATCGAACAACCATATTTAAGCAAAAGACTAAGCTCGTGAGCAAAAGGTAGACCATGTGAACGTCATAAATTATAATAACATATTGATAAATCTAAACCTACTATTTCCACATGATTGTATTCTTTTACAATAAGTTCAAAAATGTGTTGTGATACTCTCTACTAAAAGTTCGCAATCATATCTTCTGTCACATTACTATAATACATTGTTAGAGTTCTTGATTCCTTAAATAACTTCTTTAATTCTATAATCTGTAACTCTATTAACAAATGAAATTGTTTCTAAATTATGTCAAATCTACTAGTGGAGGTACCAATATACCTTTTCAACCTTGCATGTATACTTTACACCCTAACAAATATGAATATATAATCATTATACATTTGAAAAACAGTAGACAATATGAATGTATTGAAAATAAAATTCACATACCTATTAGTTGTACGACTACCATCATGAATCACCATATCTGTCTATTTCAGGACAATTCTCTCCTTAGATGGATCTAGCCACTACTATTTAATATAGGAAAATAGAACGAAAATTTTCCTCCATTTCAATTCCATTACATTTATTGCCCCTTGTAATTACTCACAACTAATGAGTGGATTACCTTCCTCCAACCTACAACACTTGCCTTCTTTTTATTCCTTGTTAATTTTATAATAAATACTTCAATATTTTTTGTTATATATCATCTAAACAAAAAGTATGTTGTATCAAAACTTATTTAAATAACATTCACCAAATCCAAATCATGACCACTATGAAGAAATATTGTTTGGAATACATAACTCTTTCATATGTATAAATACCCAAACATAATTCTCTTTCTTTTCGTACACATAAAAGTGAACTCTATTGAGAAGTCATTAAAGGTTGATACAAACCCAACAACCTCAAGGAAATACATCATATACCTACAAAAAACAAGAAAAATATATAATCATTAATGACATTAATATAGGGTAAAAATTACTACATAATAGTAAGACACATGTTTATTTTATATATGCTATCAAATTTCAATACTCATATAAATGCATGAAGTAAGTGTATGAAATGAGGATATGCAAACACAATATTACTCACAATATTCATATCAAGGATTTTATGATACCATGTATGATAATGGTTTACGTCTACATCATATAGTAATTGTTGTAAAATACTTCAAGAATTACAATCTTTCTTCTTGGTTTTCATCCTTGCATCGTAAATATGCCTTGTTGTACTCACATTTTCCTCATCCACCTGCTTTAAATACAACAAAATGTGCTTCAATTTGCAATGGTTGTGTGTGAGGTCATTTGTTATACTATACTTAGAGTTAATCAATCTCCCTGCAAAAGTATGTCCTTCGAGATACAACACTAAAGGGTGGATATGTGTCCCATTCACTACATGCAACTTTCAATAACCACTCCTTTCACACTCAAATCATACCTTTCTTATTACAATTTTGTTTTTTGAACAACTAATAACTGTAATAATGTTATACTTCCTCCTAACCAATCTTACATAATCAATGAGTTCATTATGACTCTTAAATATATTATCTATCACAAACATAAGGGAATACTCTAACCTTTCAATCAAGAAATTCATCTTTTACCTCTTCTACCAACCAATCAACAAATACATCCTCCAGTATATTGAAATCACTATCACACTCCTTAGTAATCATATGATAAGTACATTGATCAGTCGTTGTCTTCTCTAAATCTCTTTCATCATAAGTGCTTCTATTTGAGTTGTTGTCATTCTTCAATAAAGATATGAATATCAAATATCAGAGAGAATGCTATTCGAATAAAATAGGCACGTGACATACATGTCTCCATCCTCAAGGGAGGCAGAGTCTCCCTCCTTAAGGAAGATGCACTTCTACTGTGTCTCCCTTAAGGAGGGAGATGTTGTAGAATTGCATCTCCCTCCACGGTTCTAATGCTCATTTTGATTTTACTCAAAACTCAAAAAGCGTCTTCAAATATTTAGAAATTCGAAAGATTTCAAGTAAAACAACAAAGAAATATTTCAAATTTTTGTCTTCTCGATCTTTTTTTATTTTTCTTGTTTCTTGATTTTTTGGTTCAAACTAAGTTAGTAAGTAATTAATGAGTCATAGTTAGTCAAATAAGCATATCAATTCTGAATGAATGAAAATAAGTTTCTCAAGGAAAAAAATATCATCATAATTTACTCAAAGAGGAGAGAAAAAAATACAGTTGGGTAAAAATTGAGGGTCTACATAGTAAAACGGGTAAGTAGATGTTAATGCCCTTTTTTCCTTGTGTCAAGAGAGATGAAAGGTTGACTTTAATTAAAAGTAACAATATTTAAAGCTGGGCATTGCTTTGTAATCCAATAATTGAGATTGAGCAAATTTTTGGCGCATTTCTTAAAAATAGCGTTTCGCTTTCAATTATCCGACGCATCCAACGTATAATGATGATAAGAGAGCGAATCTCTCTCACTATCCTCCGCTCTCTCACCGTCACGACACCCCCTTTCACAAACAAAAAGTATGGGGCATTGCCGCCCGTTTCTTGTCGCCCTTCTGGCCATCTTTCTCCTGCGTCCCTCCGCCACCGCACACTGGCTTCTCGCCTCGTCGCTCCCGCCGAACCGTCGATGAAAACCCCAGGCTTTTCCGTTCAACGTCGTCGACTACGGGGCCACCGGCGACGGCCGGCGCTACGACACAGCGGCCATCCAAGCAGCCGTCGACGCTTAAGAGGCCGCCGGTGGAGGCAGCGTCGTTTTTCCCTCGCCGGGCCGGTACCTTACCGAAACAGTCTTCCTCAGATCGGGCGTTGTCCTCTAGGTGAAGAAGGGCGCTCGGATCGTTGGAAGCCCGTTGCAGTCGGCGTATCCGTCGGATCCGGCCCGGTGGTACGTCGTACTGGCGGAGAGGGCGGAGGGATCACCGGCGGCGGCGTGATCGACGGCAACAGGGAGAAGTTTGTGACGAGGTACGACGAACTGAAGAATATGATGGTTAGCTGGAACTCAACGGGGAGCTGTGTCGGCGATGAGTGCCGGCCGCGCCTCGTTGGATTCATTGATTGTCGGAATATTCGTATCTGGAACATCCGGCTCACTCAGCCGGCCTACTGGTGGTAATCTCTCTCTCTCACACACACGTGTGCGCGCTCACTGGTTAGTTAGCAAGGTACGTGATGTTATCGACACCGTGCATCTATCTAGCGGCGAAGCCCATAACTCGCGAAGTGTGAGAGTGGACGTGATGATTCAACATGGCTAGCTCATTGAGTGACTCGGACTTGGTTCGTGTTCGAATTGGGTGTTATCGACTCAAACTCGGTTCCAATTTAAATTGGTTGGGATTGACTCGACCTCATTGCATAATGTGGAGCCAAGAATGAACACAAGTCTCGAGCTCAGTCTATTTAGCTTGAATATGGAGGTCAAGGCCAAGCTTGATTGAGTCTAACTAGAACTTGCTCCAGTGAACTAACTATGAAAGCCATGACATGAACCAAGGAAAACTCATCTAGCAGGATCTTCACTAACTTCGAATTTACTAGACAAAATGGAGCATTAAAGGCACAACTAAATGCAGCTTGTTCACAACAGGAGGTGGTAAAGCAAACAATAAAGTCAATCGAAATATTCCCTGTATTTTTCTAGATTAAGTAATGTCATCGGGATGAAGAGACTAGAGTAGAGTTAATTGCTTAGATTGAAGAGTCTTCACATGGTATTTTCAAAGGTGTTTGGGTCCTCCAAGAACAAAAAATTTCAGACAAAACTGGAGATAATACTATTCAGAGCTTTAATTAGTAGCACGTTTATGCAAAACTATGTTGAGATGTTTTTTGAGTTGTTTTGATATTGTCTGAGTAGTCAATCCGTTTAGGCTATTAGTATTTTTTTTTTAGTATAAATAGATGAATGGTGAAATGAAAAGAGCTAGCCCTTGGTTGATCTACAAACTACATTTTATCCCTGTTGGATGGCGAGAATCTAGGTTCTTATCACCTTCTAGGTATGGCGAGTCGGTGTGTGTGGGTAGTTGGTGGGTAATATCCAACATTATGTATGAATTTTCCTTCACTGTGGTGTTATTATTTTAAATCTCGGAGTAGAGTGTCACACAAGGCCTTTCAAATTCTGCAAAGCGTGTTGAAGGTGCACATGAGAGAGCAGAAAACCTCTATTCCCAGCAAATCGTCCTCAGTTGGTGAGTTGCTCGAGTTCTCTGGCTTCTTTTATAGAACCAATCTTATGAAGTGAACACTTCTTGCAAGCGGTCCTTCAATTCAAACAATTGCTTAGCTTCCGCACAATCCTAAATGAAATCTTAAGCTCAAGAATGTTGTTGCTATAATAAGCTTAAACAAGAATCCTCTTGACTGAGAATTTCGTATCATTTGGTAGTTCCATTGAGATAGAGATGATTCACAATACCATGTAATTAATTTTCATTCTACCTTCTCTAAATTGTCTCATCCTTCTCTTTTTCTCTCTCATCACCATTATCAATCTACTCACGGCCCTTGCCACTCGTTAACATCATCTTCCCTCTTTCACCTACACCCAACTCTCGCTGAGTTTTTATTGATTGTTTTTTGTCATTTCTGACGTAAACCCACCAAAATATTTTATTCACTGTTCTTTGCCTTTTTATTTTCTACCAAGTCTTGTCCTTCCTTATCACCCCTACATGCACCAAGCTTTAGCTCACATTCCTCCTTTCATTAGTAACACCACACCTAGAAGGTAATAGAGCCTCGATTCTCACCACCCAAAATGGATAAGATATAGAGTTTTTGGATCAACCACATTTCACCATTCATCTATTTATACTAGTGTTGTTTGTATCGCACAGTATCGTACGATATGATATGATATGTATTGTACGATACAACATGTATCACACGACCGAACTTATCATTATGTATCGTGCGATACAACATGCATCGTACGATACACTTTGGACCTTTATAAATGGTCTGTCGGCCTAACAGAACTCCGCATTTTTGCGGGTTTTGTAGCTTCCGTATGTTGCTTTCAAGTACTTTAAGGCAACTTCCAACTTGGGTGATGCATCTCTAACGGTTTTCAAGAGTCTCCAACACTACTATCAATCTGGTATGGCTGTGATATAGGCTAAGAAGCAGTTTGTAGACTTCCCTCAAAATAGAAGGAATAAATGTAGGCCACCCTTCACCTTAAGCTCGAAGAGCTTTCCCAGTTGCCTCGACACCCAACTCTAAGGTTCCTGCATTTTGCATTATAAAACATAAACTGATGCAGATGTCCAACTGGTTCATGGATGACCAAGAGTCGGTCTCATACTCTTAAGAAATAAAGCAACTGCATCTTATATCAGAAAAAGATCAAAAACTCACTTTTCCTTTCACTAATAATAAGTCTTTACTAATATCAACTAGTGATGGTAATAAGGCGGGTTGGTGATGGTTCACACTGCACTCGTACCGGCCCTGCGTCCAGAAAATGTTTCCAGAACCCACCTTTGTGAGTCTCAAAGTTCCAAACTCTGCACTGCCAAGAGGCAGAACTGGTAAAACCCAACACAGCCCCCGCCCAAACCACACAGATTATTAAAAGATTCTTTTCTTAAAAGAAATTCTTTAACATTGTATAGTTATATAAACTATATATCAAGTATTAAATTTCAACAACAACAATTAAGCCTTTTCACATACTAGATGGAGTCAGCTACATGGATTCATTGTTTTCACATAGCCCTATCATAATTTTATAGAATTCATGGTAAATAAGTTCAACAAAATTTTATGACGTCTGTCGGAAGCCTAACACACAACCCTTCTCCTTTATCCGAGCCTGAGATCAACCATACAAGGGTAATCCCTCACATGAGTGGAGTTGTATCATGTATTAAATTAATTCAATATGATGTGATGAATGAATCATTCATTGCAAACTATACTTGATCTTAGCCAAAAGACTTTATATTTATCACCTTCAACCTACCTGCCTGCCTCCACTTCTTTCTTCCCTTCAACATCTCTTCACCATGGGATCAAAAGCCCTTTTGTGACATAGTACCTCAGTGTCGGTTCACGTTAACCCACCCTGACTAAGTTTACATGACCATCTCAGCCTGCCCCGACCACAGCAAGACGGAGTTTGAGATTGTCATCCCTGTGAACGCCTTCTACAAGACACTATCCTCTACTAACGCCTTCTACAAGACACTATCCTCTACTACTAAAACAGTTAGGTAGGCCATAGTGGCAGAACGAGTGGAACTATAGTATGGTACGGGTGACCCTTCACCCATAAGCTGGCCTGAGTGCCTCCACGCCCAATTCTAGTCTTCCTGCTTGTGTTCTACTCTACAACATAAACTGTGCATATGTCCAACTAAATTGCATTTATGCAAGCAGTACATGCAAAAAAAGGCAAAGAACCTGGCAGTAGTATCTTTGATTCCCCAAATACCTTCTCACAGCCCCTGACCAACAAAAGATCCTAAAAAATGCGTATAGACAGAGAGGAACATGATGTATGCAGAAATAAAATATAAATGATCTGAAAAATATTATTTAAGAGCATTAAAACGAGAGAACGATTTAGCCAACCCCGTCTAGTATGGGAAAAGGCTTAGTTGTTGTTGTTAAGAGGAGACAACGATTATTATCTGATCACAGAAAAGGGTATCGACAGTTGGGGTTTGCTAAAGTGCTAAATCCATATATCTAAAGGAGAGATGAGAATATGTATGGTTTTATGTACACCTCACTGGGAGGTCTAGAAATTCCCAAAAGTATTTTCTCCACTGTAAGTCATATAGAGGAAACCATCCTCATCTTTGTGCTCCTCATAGATTGCTGACATCAAGGAACCTGCAAGCAAAACTATTATCATAAGCCAGCCCAAACTGCAATTTTAAATGAAAAGAGAAGACAAATAAATGTATATATTGCGTGTTATTACCGGTGGGTGGTAGCACATTTTTAGTGAAGACAAAGATGGCTTTCTCAGCACTTAGCTTTATCCTCTTCCGAACGACATAAACAAACTGCCCAATGGTTAGATCAGCAGGAACTAGGTATCTGTATGTATCAAAGATGCAATTAAGCCATGTATCATTTGGTGCAAACTATTAACTTCATTTTGAACCTAATTAAAGGAGATGCAATACGCAAATGATGCACAACTATGACATGTCAGGCATCATACGAGGTAACGAGGGTACTTAACAGAGAAACCATGCAATATAAAGATCAGAGAATCAATAGGACATGCCCACCAGCTTTAGAAGAATGTTGCACTTCAATGGATGGAGTCTATACAGGGAACTATTGAATTAAAATAGACATATAGAATCTGGGCATTTCGAGGAACTTGATACATTTGTTCCCTTTCCTTTCCAATATCTTAAAAGGCATAAGTAGCTCTATTAGCTCACTAGAAACCAGATTACCCTCAAGGGAAGAACACGGATGTCAATGGTCAGATAAAACTAAGACCTAAACAATTGCCTAAGCTGAAGATTGAGATAGTTCTTTCACCCCAAAGCACGGTATGGAACCATATTCGCTGTGTGAACCAGGTATTGAGTAGAAGAATATAGTTTCTATATGGTTCAGTCTCCCTCCTTAATGATGCGACAGACACCACTATAAAGCTGTAAACAATATGGCCCTGTATATAACTATCTTACTGGTTTAAGAATCAAGACATAATGCCCCCGAAAGTACAAATATGCCAAGAAGTACCCCATGATATGTGCATACACTCATGAACTTATAGATGCTAAATACATAATATTCTCCCACACAAACAGGATAGGATAATAAACGAATAACAGGGTCCACATATAATAAGTATCAGGAAACTAAAATTTTCTTCAAGTTGCAGACCTACTTTTTCTTATCAATCTCTGGTATATCACTCCTATCTGCCTTCTCGACAATGACCTGAAATGAAGAAAAAGAGATATGAGAAATCGGATATTTTACCAACAAAACATGAATGAAGCACAATAACAAATCTTACTGGGATCCTGTCAGGATATTTCTCCCTGATGCGCACAGCTTCTGCCTGCCTCCTTTCTGGCATATTAAAAACGGATGCAGGTCACAAACAAGCAGCAGAGCAAAGGACGCATGCATGACAATGTTCATCAGCAAATATTACCAAGGAATCATGGGCATAAGTACAAGCACCTGTGTGCACGTGCACACCTGTGTGAGAGAGAGAGAGAGGGAGGGGCAATCCATGTTGCAGCACAAGACTGACTAAAAAGAGAAAACTATCATCGTACCAGTTATGTCCAACAAAATTCCAAGATAGCAGGTCACACAAACACATGAAGAAGCTCTGAGTTAGAAAGTATTTCTCCACAATTCTAATGGAGTGAACAGGAGTTCAGTTACTGATGAGAAAGTTTAACCACTGTCTTTTCGATAAAGTGAAAAAATATTACACATCACAAAAACTGCCTACACATGAATCTTTAGCACACACTGTACGCAGAAACTACATGCATCCAAACGAGGTTATTGTGGATATGTTTAAGATAGCCAAGGACCTAATATTGCACCACAAATCAAGCAACCGGTCATTTGGCATTCCCAAATGTGCTATTCATAAAAAGAAGCCGATGACAATAACACCGGCATGAATAAAACTCTACAAGAATATACTAAAACTTATTGAATCGATCACCTGACAAGAGAAGAAAATGAGAAAAATTGGAAACAGATCTGCATTAATCTGAAAATCATGAAAGAATGATTAGCTTTCTCCTGTTTCAACAAGGATCCTGTGACTTACAGTTTAACAGCATAGCACATAATGTTGGATAACATACACAGATTAACCCTTAAAAGAGGTAGCAATTTAAGTGGTTTTGTAATGCTATAACACAGCCTAATATAAAAGAATCAACTATATGCTCCATACAAGATTACTCTTGCAGTGCCCACATCCTAAGCATAAAAAACTTAATCAGTGTTATCCGTATCGCATTGTATCGTACGACACGGTACGATACGTACATAGTGTATCGCAATGTGTAACTTATGAAGTTGTATCATGCGATACAACCCATATCACGCGTATCGTACGATACAGAGCGATACAGTCAGGGACCTTTAAACACCTTGAGAGCCTTACACATACATTGTAGAGGACCTTGGAGCCTTAAACACCTTAAGAGCATTGGGAGCCACCGGAGAGCACCTTGAGAGTTTTCACCAGACGCCAGAAATCCACAAAAACATAAAGATTATGTTCGTCCAGGGATCTTTTAAAGATGTCATGTATTGCTTCAAAATATGTAATTCTTTTTTTAATTATTGAATGGTGAATGAAGAATATGAACTAAATTTTTGTATTATATGAACTCTTTTCAATTATCATATTTTTTCTGATTTTTTTGGATTTTTACCAATTTTTAATATTAAATTACAATATGGGACTATCGTATTGTGGACCAAAACGATACACGATACGATACACATCAAACAACACTGAACTCAATCATTCAAGTTCTAGTTACCAATCAGCTCACATAACCAAGAAAAACTAAGAGAGTTCATCAAATAAAGCACCTAAGTCCAGTGTTATGCGGTATGATGCTCGGGTAGTCATATCGATATGCCTAGATATGCACAGGTATGCATCGGTAAGTGTGAGTATATACCGATATGCGTACCCATATTTGGGTACGTTAAGTACCTGTACCCGATACTTCGGATCAGGTTGACCCATATCCATATGGGTCGATCTGATCCAAATTGCAAAATAGAAATCCCTAATTTCAACCATGTTGTTGCTGGACCACTCGTGTTTTCTCTCCTTGGACCCTGCTCATCACCAACAAGTGTGATCAACATTCACCATTTCTGACAGGATCTTCGACAACGATCAACCATTCCTCTTACCACCGATAGGAGATTTTGAAGGTTCTCTCTTTCTCTCTCCCTTTTCTACTCCACCACTTGATAAGCTAAATCGTTGTGTTGTTGGTGATGTGTTCATTGTTGTGTACTTTGTTTTGTGTTGGACATCTATGTTGGTGTTTTGTTTCCAATGTTTGTTCCCAATGTTTTGTGCTTTGTTCACTAATAGAGTAACTTGCAGTTTCACTGTGTGCACGGTAGGATAACCAGGCACACATGCACACACAAACAAGGGTGCACAACTTCCTTCCATTAGTTCACTGCTGATTATTGTTTACTATACCTTTTGCATATGCCTAATATATTAAATTATTTTCAGATGTCTAATATGTATGCTAGTGATAGCACATTGTCTGCTTCTATCTCTAGTAAATTTGTATTTTGAAGACCAAGAAAGGTTGCTCGCTTTAAGCATATGCTCTTTGTTGTAAAACAAGAAACAGGAGGTGAAAATGTATGTTGGCATTGTAATTATTGTGGTTTAAGTTATAAAGGATCGTATTTTAGAATGAAGTCTCACCTATTAAAGGAAAATGGAATAGTTGTTTATTCTGTTGTAACTTATTAATATCATGTAGAGATGAGACAAATTGAGAGATGTAGACAACTGCAAATTTCCTTACCTACTGAAACTACAAGTTTGAACTCACCTACAAGCAAGTCATTTGATGGAAGCAAGAGAAAAAGAAGTGGTGAATGATCATTATCAAAAGTATTTAACAATGAAGTAAGGGATCATTTAACATCAGAAATAACAAGGTTATTTTATTGTGGAGGTTTGCCTTTTAGATAAGAACCCTTACTAATGCTAGTCTATTCAAATATGTTGCTAATGCCTCAATTTCATGTTTTATTTCACTAACCTATAATGCCATCCAAACCAATGTTATAAATATCATATCGGAGCCCGTATCGTACAGAGCATTGATACACCTATATCCTACCATATCATAATGGTACAGTAAAGGTTATTTTTAATTATTTTTTAAATATTTAAAAAAATCTGCAATATGTACCATAATAGCAAGAGACAATAGATTCAACGTCAAAACAAACTAAATCACATGCATATATCCCTCTTGAGCCTCACTTTCAAACTTAGGATTGATGACTATTAATGAATGTTAATATATATTAGAGAGAAAGGAGTTGGTCTTGAAGAGAAGAAGGGATACACGCAAGAACAGCCAAAGAAGTTCATCTAGAAGGGTCAAAACATACCTAAACTATATTTTTTTAAATATGAATTTTGAAACTTCCATTATATCGTTCAATATAGGACCCGTATCACAGTACATTGTGCAATATGTCGTGATACAATACAATAAATGTAATTTTCGATACAAGTACCTAACTTATATCGATAAGTTTATATTGTGTATTGTACAATACGATACAATTTTTATAACATTGATCCAAAGTACATTATTATAAAAGGAGAAAGCCCATTTGATAAGATTGTTTCAACCTATCAAAGACACTTGGCCAGAAAAGAGAGTGAGCGTAGTTACTGATGGTTCGACTACCGTGCAAAGAAGACTATTGATTAACTTTATAGCTATTGCAGAAGGAGGGCCTATATTTTATTAAGTTCGTTGATTTTCAAGGGAGGTAAAGGAGAAGAACTTTATTATAAATGAAATTATGAAATTTATTAATGAAATTGGATCCTCTTGTGCAAGTTATACTAGATAATGTACCTATTTGTTGAGTTGTTTGAATGATTATTGAATCAGTTTATCCTAATACTTTTTATACACCATGTGAAATGCATACATTAAACCTTGCTTTCAAAAATATTTATAAGTCTAAGAACTCCACAAACAACGAGATTCCTTATAATGAGTGTTATTGGATAATGAATGTTGTAGAACATGTCATTGCCACTAAAAATTTCATTATGAAATACTCTATGAGGTTAGCAATGTACAACCAATTTATGTGTCTGAAGTTACTTGTTATTGCTGATATAAGATTTACTTTGATGATTGTTATGCTAAAATGGATGAAGACCATCAAGCACGATCTTCAAAGAATGGTTATCAATGATCAATGGTCTTATTATAAAGATGATGTTTCAAAGGTTGTTGTTGTGAAAGACATGATTTTGAATGATGTTTGGTGGAATAAGATCGATTATATTTTAAACTTCACAAAACCTATTTATGACATGCTTCAATTATATGATACCGATAAATCAACCCTTCAATTGTTTTATGAAAAATGGGACTTTATATGATTGAGTAAGTAAAATCAATTATTTATCGACATGAAGGCAAGGAGTTAAATCAATATTCAATCTTCCAGTGTATGATATTATCATTGATAGATGGACCAAAAGTTACACACCACTTCATTGCTTAGCTCATTCTCTAAATCTGAGGTAAACTCCTTCAACCTTTGCATAATTTTCTTGTTTTTTGAAAATTTATTATGATATTCTTAATTGATATTTTTGTATTTTAGGTATTATACAATGGTGAAGAAGTTTCTAATAGAATTTCCCCATGCAAGAATAAAGAAATTTGTGAAGGAACATTAGAAGGCTTTTCAAGATCCACAAGAAAGGCTAGAGAAGACAAAAAAATTATCAAATTCTTAAGTAGTGAAGAGCTTGGACAATTCGATTGTTTAGAAAATAGATTGAGTTTATCACCAAAGGAAGGGTAGATTAGCATGGATCATAAATTCATAAGCTTCAAACGGTCGCTTTAAAGCTTTTTTTACAACCATACTCATCTTTCACAACCAAACAAGCTTCTTCAAACGGTCGCTTGAGCTTATTTCACAACCATATTCTTTTAGCCATTCTTATAGATGAAACAAGCCCAAGCCTCAAATAAGTGAAGATTTGGCTTTTGTTCGTACAAACCTTCATATTCTTTTAAGAAATTGTAAGGATTACGAGAAAAGCACAAAAATATGAGATGTTGATGGAGATGAATGGGATCCATTTGAGGGGGCAGGAGTTCTTGAAGTTGCAACACTTTCTCTTCATGAACCAAATATGGAAGCAATTCGTTTTTACTGATGATAGCAAGGGAAATACTAACATTGAGATTGTTGGGTTTGAAGCATGATGTTTTTTTATGTTATGATTTTGAATTTTGATATGAAAGTTATAGGTATAAAGTTGAAAATGTTATTGAATGAAACTTTCTTGTTTTGATTATATACTTGTTAGTTGGTATTGGAGTTATACTCATTTGCATAAATTTATCTTTTTCTTATATTTTGTAATAGCAATGTACTCGTACCTTAGTTTTTTAAAATGCACATATCCCATAACTGTATCGGGTACCGATACTGTATCCGCATCCATACAACATAGGTTATGTGTATCATCCCGTATCGTACGATATTTCTCGTGATACGATACAAGGGACGTATCGCTCCATGAGATATTATTACCTCGTATCATGCAATACGCCCTTACTAGTTATTACATATTAAAGTATCAAGCACACATTTATTAAATGTTAGAATTCCAAGGGTAGGAGTAATTATCGAAGAGTCTCCAGAACAAATTTATTAATAGTATTAGTTATTATTTATAGAGCTCCAATGATAGGAGTTATTAACATTTACAGTCCCAAGTACCGGTATGAATTATTATGAGATTTATTGATGGTATCAATTATTATTTTTAGAGTTCCAATGATAAGAGTTATTAACTATTAGAGTCCCATGTACAAATTTATTAATTGTTAGAATTTCAATGATAGAGTTATTACCTGTTAAAGTCCCAAGCATAGATTTATTAATGGTATAAATTATTATTTATAGAGTTCCAATGATAAAAGTTATTACTTGTTAGAGTCCCAAGCTCTGTTAGAATTCCAAGGATATGAGTTATTACTTGTTAGAGTCCTAAGGGAAGATTTATTGATGATAGAGTCTGAAGTCTGGGTTATTAAATTATTTATTCATAATAATCATTTAGAATTTTTTCAGTTTTTTATCTATTTTCCTGATTTTTAAACTATTTTTAATTAAAAAATTACAATTCGAGGGCATACCATGCACCTATCTCACGAAGAAAAACTATACACGATACAATATGGTACAACTACAAAGTACAAATAACACTGCCTAAGTCTCAAATAAGGCACCAAGACGCTGCATGGTGTAACTATAGAATGTTGGGTTCTATGACAAAAGGTGAGGAGTTAAGACTGAGGGGGCATTGAGGTATCTGTGCAACTTGTCGGGGTCTGCTTATACGGTTATACCAAAAGGAGCCGTCTCAGATTAGGCAGCACATGTAACTAAGGGGAAAGAATAAGGAAAAGATAAAGTTAAAAGACCAAAACTACGGGCAGCTAGCAATCACGCGTCAAAAAGATCGAAGGAATGAATCAATAGGAAAATCGCACCTCACATCCAACACAAATTTATCAAACAATTCAATGACCACGAGTTATTATTTCAAGACAAAAACTAGCCAAGCGTGCGGAACGATCAGTTAATGGCAAAAAAAACTTTTAAAGGAAAAGATGTTCCTCATCACGCAACAAACACTCAATCCTTTACTTTAGAGAAAGAGGAACTTAAAGCCCACGAAGCTAAAGAGATAGATAGCAGAAAACGAAGTACTCACCAAGAGGATGCTCCAGCTTGAACGAAGAATTCGTCATGGTGATGACGTCCTCCTTTCTCTCTCTGCATTAAAATAACACTCCGAATCAAACAAAGGGTCACCGCAAAGATAACTATATGCCTTTCACCATGATGGTATAAAGGAAGAAAAGGAACATCAACCCAAAACAACCAAAAGGCAAAGACGAAAGGAATCAGAGGAGCACACAAGAAATATCTTCGATACAAGGAATCTTCTCCCCACCAAAAAGCGAAAACGAAAAAGAAGCTCCCTTATAGAATTTGCCGAACCTACGAACAATGAAAGGGTATGCGAAACATTTGAGGACGCTAATAAATACCAAAAACCACCCCAAAAAAAAGAAATTAGTTATGCCAACAAAAACCTTTCCTAAATGTTTAAAAGATGAGAGATCAACTCATTAGCCAATAACCGATGAAAATGATCAGCGAGATGCCAGTTAGAGACGAGAAACCGACGCTAGTAACAACCAAAAATATCAAAAACAAGAATTTAGAGATACCAACAAAAATATTTTCCCAAGAGAGGAAGTTTTAAAGATGAGAGATTAATCTATTTCCTTTATAGAACGATGAAAACCGTCAAAAAACGCCGTTTGTAGATGAGAACACCTCGCAAAAAACGATGGAAGTTCCGAAGAAAACAATCTTCAGAGAGAGAACGTGAGAGAATAAGGGAAGGCAGGAAGAAGGTGAGAGGATTGGAATAGGAAACGCAACCCCTGTGATTATATGGCGAAGAAAAGGAATACTTGGGGAGCAAGCAGACGCACCAGGAACGCCACCACGTCGTCGGTAAATGCGCCCATTGACGATTTTATGTAGAAATTTGCGAAGAGGAGCTCTGAATTCCATTATTTACCAAAAAAACGCGTATAAACCGAAAAGGTAAACCTCTTTATCATCAAGCTTAGGGCTACGATCGTATGATCAGGTTAAAACACACCACACGCACACCCAAAAAAAACTTTGGCCTTAGGGTGTTCAATCGACCAACCCGAACCGATTTATCGGATCCAAACTGGCAACTTGGTTTGAAGCAGAACCAAACCTAGCGTGAGCATATTTAGAAGTTCGACTCGGAATGACACGACCACCAACACTTACTATTTGTTTTGTATTACTGTTGAAGTATAAATGCTAAAAATGAGACTCATTTTATGTCTTAGCAAGTGTTGATATTGGCAAAAGCTTTTGAATGTGGGTACTTTATATGTCAAAAACTTGTTTTAAATGACTAAGTTTATTTTTATTATTACAATTATATTTAGCATGTTAAAATGTAATAAACCATGTTAGCAGAAAAGAATATGCCAAACCCCACTTTAGAACTGAACCAAACCGGAATCTATGGTTTAGATTGTTTGGTTTTGTGTACAGTGATTTGTCGTAAAAAAAAAGAATTAGCATGTGATTGCTTAGTTTAATTTTTTTACGTTAATTTATACTCTTTATTATAGTTTTGCTCAAAAATATCGTGGATGCTAAATTCTAGTTTAAAAATTACCACCATTGTTTCAAAATCAATTTGTTATATCCTTTGTCAAAATGCAGATTCTAACCAAGAACTAAGCATTGAGATCGGGATTTGGGATTGACAATTGGTATTTTCTTTAAGGATAAAGCTGCATAAATCTTCTTACTGAGGATACCAAGTTAGATGCTTGCCTCGACTTTAAAGTTAAAAAATTACAAGCAATATCACACAACTCAACTGTCATATCCGTATCTGATTTAGACTAAAAGTTTTCCATTGAAACGAGAGTTTGGGGTCCTGGCTCGCTGACTCCCATGATGCAGGAGTTCAATTCTCGAGATGTGTTCCTTTAGATTTAGACAAATTTCTGTCATTATTTAATGCATATAATTTTCAAGAAACAAAATATAAAGTATTGAATGGTTCAAAAGCCACTTTCTATGTCATGAGCAGTGGCAGATCTAGAAATTGTTTTAAGATGAGTGATTAGCCCTTTGAATGGTTTAAGATGGAAGGGAACCGTGTATTATAACCTATGGATCCAACTCTGGGCTATAAGTTTTAAGTTTATTTTTGAAATTTCGAATGAGGCAAACGTCTTTGTTTCAATGTAAATCCGCCACTGATCATTGTTTGTTTTAAGTTGAGTTGAATGTAAGTTAGCATATCGCTTCCACTTGGCCGACTCATGTGGGCCTGTTGTTTCTCAAATCAAATGTGTATCACGTCGGAGGGAACGTGGGCCTTGGTGTGCAGTAAGACCGTGCTTTTTACTTAAAACTTATATTATGCAGGTTTCTTATAGAATTAGAAAAGAATGACCATTTAATTACAATATGCTGAGCTAATTAGTTGGGTTAAAATGGTTTTATAGCATATATATCCATTAGTTTTGTATACTTCATCAAAGAATTGTATATGTGCTAAGTCAAGTCGAACACCCACACCTCATGCTCGCCCATTGTTCATGTTCAAACTTGTGCACTTGATTAAACGAGAGTAGGCAAGCTGAGCGGAACCTAACACCCATTATCAACAGGTCATATTATGGTGGGTTCACTGCTGGTTCGTGTTAAAAACAGGTTGGCCGACAGCCAAGCCCCTTTTCTCTTCAGGTCATTGTGCAAAACCCTAGTGCGAACGGATTGGATTCGTGTCAACCCGACCTGGTTGTAACTAAAAAAGGTTTCATTTGAAATAACATTAAAATGCAATAGGAAAAGATGAAAAAAAGACACGTGAGGCTTAAAGAAGGCAAGAATGAAAGTATAAACGAATCTAGATAAGAAGAAACTAAGATTGATTAAGTTCTATTGTGTGTGTAGATAAAATACACACAGTACCTTTTGTCTTCTGAATTTAAGTTTCAATCATTATCTTGCTGAGATTTGTTTAGATTTGTTAACACCCAAATGTGCTACTATATACTAGGGAGAGAGTAATAGTTGCATAATGTTTAAATTTCATGATCCTACTAAAACATTTCTACTGTTCGATCTTTGATATCAATGGTTGAGATTTCAATTACTTTGCATATTTTCATTAAATAATACTTTTAATTCAAATCTCTATCGTTGATATTAAAGATAAAAAACTGGAGATGTTTGTCCAAGATTGTATACCAAAAGCATTGCATTTACCATGAGAGAGAGAAGGGGTGTTTTAGTTGTATAATGTCTTTTGGTGTATAATCTTGCACAAATATCTCTATTGTTTGATCTTTGACATTAACAGTAGATAATTGAATCACTTTGCATTTAATATTATAAAGTATATCAATACTTTTAATTCAAATCTCCACAGTTTATCTCAATGATCGAATGGTAGAGATGTTTGTGAAAGATTATGCACCAAAGAACATTATACAGCTAAGACGCCCTATATATAGTTGTAAATACTCAAACCTATATATGCTCAAATCTACTCAAACATCTCCACCGTTTGATTAGCATAATAAAAGGTGAAGATTTGAATTAAAAGTACCTTACATTTAATCCAACATGTACATTAAATATTTTATGCTTTATCACCTCAATCATTCATCTTAAAGATGAAAAGGTTGAGATGGTAGAGTAGATTTGGGCATGCATAGGTTTGATATATATATATATATATATATATATATATATATATATATATATATATATATATATATATATATATATATATGAATACTAAGGTTTTACAAATGACATACTCTTAAATCATGACCATCCGATGAAGGACGAGCAAAATTGATTAAAAAATATATTTGCAGATAGCGGTAATTGCTCAAACCCCATTTACACACAAATCTACTCAAACATCTCCACCGTTTGATTAAAAAGATCAATGACAAAGATTTCAATTAAAAATTCCTTACATTTAATGCACCATATATATTAAATATTTTTTGCTTTATCACTTGAACCATACATCTCAAAGACGGAACAGTTGAGTTGATAGAGTAGATTTGAGCTTGCATGAGTTTGATATAATATATATGCAAGTGTATGCATATATATATGTGTGTGTGAGAGAGAGAGAATGCTAAGGTCCCATAGATGACATACTTTAAAATCATGCTTGAAAATTATTTTTATACTATAATAGTACAAAAACAGTTTGTTTTTTTCTTCAACTTCAACCATTCTTCATCAATTTCTACCATTGTATACTTGGTAAGTCGATCACAATTTCAAAGTCATCGAGGAGGACCCTAGCATTCCTCCATCTTCTCTCTCAACACCATTTTTTTCTTGCTCTACCATTAGGTGGGGATGGAGGTGGATCCTTCCGCAAAGTATCATCTGCTTTAGGCTCTATCTACCTTAATAGAATCATCGATGGCCATGTAATAACTCTCTTCTTTAATGCGCAAGATCAAACACTCGATGAGCACAAGGACTTACCTGTGTGACTCTGAGAGAGAGAGAGAGAGACCAATATATGCTAACAAACTTAAACACAAGCATATCAAAATAAACCACAACCATCCATCGTCAATGTCTTGAGTGATGGATAGCTGAGCATACATATAATATAAATAAATAAAGTATGCATGTACTTTTTACTTTTTAAATTTTGATTTCAACCATCAGTCAACTAAGATAGATGATGGAGTGAACAAGATTTGCTTGAATATGCTAACACTTAAGTATGCCAGCATATACTGAGTTTTCACTCTCTCCATATATAAATGCATATATATATATATATGTAAAATATTTTGAAAGTGGGGAAAGAAAGAGATGAGACTTTTAAGGCACCTCACCGTGAACATCAAAATCTGTGGGAAAGACGTGAAAAGCATTTTACCCTCACTTCTGTTTCATCCAAAGGATTAAGTGGGCTTTTCCTTACCTTCAGCAATCAACGGCTGAAATAATGAGAGATCAAGCAGTCGACCAGGCAAAATAAAGGTTTCAACCCCATACAGTGCTGTTGTCAACTTCCCCTACCTAGCCTTCGCAATAGCTTATATTTGGACTTGGACCATCAACATTGCACAATCAATGGCTGTGTATAAAAAATGGCATGGCTAACAGTAACCGTGGGCTCAACCAAATTTAGCATGATTAACAGTTCTCAATGTGAAACGCATGTTAGCTTATCTGGCATGGCTCTCCGGTCCCACGACTCAGGTGGTGAGTTCAATTTCGGGAGGACGGATGTGTAAGATTTCGGTCTTCAGTGCAACAAAAGAAGAGAACAAACTAAATAACTCTTACCGAGAACCTATTCACCCCGAGAAGAAATATTGCATCGATCAATTATTTTGAATTGTCACTGATGAAGGTTAAAGTTCCCCACGCGTGGAGTTTACTGCAGCGAAAAAAATAATAATACCAATAAAACGTTATTCTTTAGACTTGTGCTTGTCGGTTACTTATGTATTATCAGTTTATCCCCATAGGTACTCGTTAGTTTGCGTCATTCCCAGCTTTCTGGTTGATTGGCCCCGTTGACCTTGATTCGTCCTGGTATTCTCTCTCTCCAGTGCACGGGATTTAGTAGTAACTACATCCGCTAATATGCTCAAGTAGATGCAGCCACAATAGAACATGAGGGCTTCTAAACTGAGTTGCAAAACTTGAATTCAAAACTACAATGCTCTGGGTACCACACGCGAAACAGAATTTAACGCATTCAGAACCCCAAATATAATTTATTATGCAAATTTGCCCATCGGATCAGCTCCACTTGGAACAAATCATTGATTCCCCTTGTGCTGTCCATTTCAAAATTATGTGCCACGTGACAACAAAGTGATATACCCTCACAGTGTTCGGTCGATTAAGAAGCAAATTTCCGTCATCTGTGGAGGCACAATTTGAATCCTGTCATGGCTGCAATAAAAGAAGGAGCATATAATATTGGACATATTTACCAAAGAAGAGGTTATATAGAAAAGTTCATACAAACCTAGGCTGGCAAGGTGCAGAAAAGCACAGACTCGCCCGAACTACTGGCAGGCATTCGATCTTTAGTTTCTATAGCCAACACCGAAGTGAAATCGCTTTGCGAACCTATCATTTAACGCATACTCCAATCTCAAAGGTCCCAATGGAGAGTCCACGTGAATGCCTGCACCATATCCATACCCACTGCCAGGCTTGCCCCTTGCACCACCGGGATCACCTGCACCACCAATCACGTTCGGTAGTTGGTTGGACTCTCTCTCTCTCTCTCACACACACACACACACAAACACATTTTTCACAAAAGCACGTTCAAAACCCTCAAATGAACAGTTTCTCAACAAGGAATATAGGTCTGCAAATAATAAATAACATGAAAGATTACCTAGAACAGTTGACCCGGATCCAAGATCACTTCCATAATCAGCAAATAATGCACCTTCTAAAGGACCAAACTGCAAAGAATACTTCATATTTTAGCAACCTTGCAACTCACTAGTAGCGTGAGTAAATCCTTAGAAAGAAAACTAACACAAGAGGACTAAGCCATTTACGAGCAAGCAGAACATCATTTGATCGTTGGTCAATCACCAACTTTGACAACCGGTTAACAATAAGAACGAAACACTTTGATAGAAAAACAAGGTTATACGCCACTAGCATATTCACTTTCAGTTCTTAAATGTTCGATCTGATCTCAACAATTCCACACCCAGTCAACAGAAATTTTATATTCTAGTGGAGATGAAAAGAATCCTTCTATTACCATAAGATTCATTTACATCATTCAGATGACGTTTCCATGTAGGTTTCACCTTAAGCTATTAAAGCAATTGTCAACAGTGTCCTTTAAGGGACTAAGAAAAGCAATTTCAATATAATAAATGTTACAAAATACATTTTTCCAGGCTAAGACCAACAGATTGGGTCTGGATACAACCCAGGACTCACATTTTTATTTTTAAAATGTCTTATTGGTTTCACCAAACTCACTAGGTCTTTCCTTTAAGCTCATTTTTTAAACCCAATTTTAAGTCCTTAGAAATTCCTAATTTGTTTAGCAGTCAAATACAAGAAAACAATCAATTTCTAGGTTCTTTTATATGGAGATAACGTGTATGGGATTTTCAGTAGAAAGGGCACTCTCGGAACAAATTCAGTGACTAGAACTCATTACAATCAAGTGGACACAGTTCCCCATGATTGATATTACAAGTTAAAGAAAGAAGAATATAAGATCATTAAGATATTTATTTTTTAGCTATTTAACTGAAAAACTGTATTTTCCATAGTTACCTGATTCATTGACGTTATTTTCAACATTCCATCAGATGCAATTCTAAGAAAATTTCATTTCCCACGTTTCTCATTGGAAACCTTGGCCCACCCTACACTTTTTGCCCGTGTGACACCAAACTTAGCAGAAGGAACGAAGTACATTACCAAAAACGCTTACCAAATTATTCACAAGTTCTCACACTTTTTCTGCCTAAGCTTATTTTCTTGCATGACTGAATGCATCGTATATTCCTTGAAGTTGTGGCCAATCATGATATGACGAACACTGTTTCAGGATGCTCCTTCAAAATCCGATGGATCATGTGAACAGTCATGGAACACATTTAGAAGTTAGGACCTGTGTTTTCATGCTGAACCCCATTCTTCATTAACTCCCTTACACAGTGCTTTGAACTGGTCGTCTTTGAGTAGGCGTCTAACATACCCTAATCAATAATTGTGATAAGAACTTTTCTACATATCCTTCTGTTTTACACTACAAGACTACGAATAGATTCACTGCTGAAGTCATAAGATCATCATTTTCAGAAGAATAACAGGTTTAGGTTTATTGACGTAACCAACTAGTGAAGGTCTGACTTGTATCACCATCCTACTTTTACATACACTTCTGAGTAACAAACTAGGCTATTAGAAAAGAACAAAATGTTTTAGAAAGTAGAACAGGTAAATTCAACAATACCAAGAACACATATTACTCAAACCACGAAATGGACCTCTTTAGTACAAGGTAAAAGATGAAGTTACCAGGCGGAGTGAGACTTCACCACTACCAACCACATAGGACCTTCCTGAACCAACTGCACCTTCTTCGTAGCCTCGGACACTGTTAGTCCCACCAATGGCAAAGGCTTCATGTGGAGAGAAATTCCCAACCACATTTCCACCAGTCACACTGCAGAACAAACAAGGTGCTGTCACAAATAATGAGATTGTTATTGGATTTATATGTTCAAAACAGAAGATACAAAGATTGGACATCCAACTTTTTAAAACTAACTAATAGTAGGTCAGCACATGATTCAATGCAGAGAAAACTCTGGTTAGTATCACCAATTATTTGCAACACAACACTGCTGCACCTCTCCTTTTGTCAAACCACCTGGCAGAAAGAAGGCAAATATGTTGAGTTTAAGGTGCATTGGCTTCACAGAATCCTGCGAAATTGGACCCAATCATTCTTAATCTCATTAGTGATGGTCATTTCCTGTGTCACATAGGTGCAAGTTTGTATGTGGTGCCACGTGCAGAGGATATAACTTGCCATCTTTGAAAAGTGTTGAAGGAAATAAAGGAAAAAAGATGACACAATCGTGACTATTGAGCATCATGGAACAAAGAATCTATATAGCCAAAAGGTCAAAAGTTACATTCCATATTCTTGTTTTGTTTTACTAAGTTGAAAACCTATGGTTAGTGTTCCCCTTGCAATTCAAGTTTTCTCTCAACTCCTCTCGTTCATCCACCAACACTATGTCATCTTTGCCAAAGTAAAGATGCATGGACTTAGTTATGACCCTTGGTATGATATGATATTAACATGAAAGAAGTTGGTTAGTCCCTCATGCATCCTAGAATAGGATGTTCTCTAATGGTCATCTTTTTCAAGAATCGATGTACAAAAATTGCCCCCTCTTCTCTTACCATAGCATAGTCCCCTGAATCAATCTAGAACATATGGAGACTAAGGTGCTCAAGCAGGTGTCTCAATAACTGAAGAGACTTCAAAGCAGATTTCCTTAGCATAAAACCAAATTGATCTTCTTTAGTATTAGATACATGTTTCAATCTTCTCCAATGACTCCTTTTCATTGTTTGATGGTTATACATACATATATATATTCAATTATATAAAGAACAAGACTTCAAGGCAAAGACTTCTTAAACTACAACACCAATACAGTCTACTAAACTAAACTATCTCCTAGTAAGCATTATGGCTAAAAGATATTCATAGTCGTCAGTGTCTCGTCGAGCATCAGTATTTGGTGCTGAGTTTCGGCGTTTGCAGCACTGCTGCTGCAGCCTATTGAAGTGTCCGTGTATCATATTCATAGGTCAATCCTGTTATCACAAGGTTATGGAACATCAAGACATTCAACACAAAAAGCCGCCACCAACAACCATGAGTTCCCATCCAGTGGATCACCTACTTGGTGCTTTATTTGGGAGAGCATAGGCACTATTACCACACAATATTTTGGAAACCCATTATTTTAGAATGGGCATCATTTTATGCACAATCATATATTGAATCTTATCAATAATGTTTTAACAATCACTCTCTTTTCTTGTGTAATTTGAAAGAAAGCATCATTATAGATATTTGAAATTCTTCTTTCTATTCTTGACACTATTAAGTGCTTATCTCATGCGTTGACACTATTATCATCGCTTAATTTAGAGTCAACCTCGATCAAAGAAAAATTGTATAGCAATATGTCATACAGAAACCAAGGTTAAGTATAGCATAAACATTGCACTGTATTGACAATATTTCTGACACAGCTTCCCAACATTTAGTAATGTCAAACAGCATTTTTTCTCCACGTTTTAAAAAAAAAAATAAATTATTTTAAACCTCTCACTCTCATAGAGACAGACTGGCACTCAGTCAGTATCAGCCAACATAGAGCTACTCACTCTTCTCTATCATATGTGTGTGTATAGAGAGAGAGTGATGTTGATGCAGTCCGTGGTGCAGATTGTTTGTCAGATATGAAAGTTTCGTACGAGTCTATGAAGGTTCATGTCTTTGCCATGATGTCTTGTCAGTCTACTGTAAATGCCTTCATGATAAATCAACTGCAATGTAATATATTTACCTGCTTTTATAATATATATAGGGGGGGAGAGAGAGAGGAGACACACATGCTATGCTGTGAGTCTTGTGACCATGCCCCGTGAATCTTTGAATTTGTCATTTCACTACACCCATACCCATGTGACCAAGCAATATGTTATAATCGAGAAGAAATCTCAAATAACAGTTTTAGTCTTTCAAATAACAATCTGAATATTTACATGATCATGAAGCACCCAAAAGGATGACTTCACAAAGGAAGGTGATAAGAGTTCAAAAACTAGCTAAACAAAAAAAAATCATACCTAACGCTCTAAGAAACAAAGTTACTCATTAAATTGGATATGAAATACAAATAAAACCAATCCCTGCACAAGAAAAGAGCACTAAATAGATTGCATCCAACTTATACCTCAGAGTGATGCGAGCTGGACCAACTCTAACTTCTGTCCTAGCCCGAGCATTTACTCTATTGAAGCAAAGCCATTCAGGAAGAATGGGAAGCCCTTGCTCCATTGTAAGCACACACTATCATGGAAAAGGGGAAAAATCAACGGGTGAGGTAGATGCCCCATGGGCTAGGCTAGCTATACTAATAAAATCCAAGTAGAAAAACTAACCATTGAAGAACCATGATCACTAGACCCTGTGTAAACAGTCTCAAGCTTTGCAATCAGCATATCATCATATAAATTGCCACTGGATTGAAGTACGGTTGTTCAGGAAAAGTTGGCAGAAAACGTCAGCACAATGTTCATATAGTGACTTCCATCTTGCAATCTAGACAACAATATACATCACCAAATCACAAAAAGAAACATATACCTAAAAGTTAGTGGGCTGCCATATGCATCTTTCAGAATGGGATCCCCTTTGTCATCACGAGCACCAGCATGCTGTCAATTAGTACAACAGTAAATGAATGCAGCTCACAAAGATTAACTTGTTTACCACAACTGAAGACCTATAGACCATGGACTGAAAGGTAACCTTTGTCAAAAGTCACGTTGAATGAAAATAGTGAAATGGAAAAAGAAAATAAGCCAAAAGACCATCATGCTTTGCAACAATTTAAGCTACAGAAATGGCATCCTTTCTGATGTCAGACTCGGAGCAGATTCAGAAATTACTTATCCTTTTTGTTGGTATTACTGAAGAGACATATGAAACAAGTGATTTGTATAATAAATGTTTCTGCTTTTCACAAATGGGCATCCATCAGAAGGTAAAACAGGTAATGTCAAGTGACTAAAGCAGCAGCATACATAACGAATCAGACACTCGATATTCCAATTTTAAACAAACATGTGATTGGGGATCTCTTCTATTACCGAATAAGGATCAGGAGTCTCTCCAAGTCTATGCAATATTGCAAGTTGTGGATTTTCTTTCTAAAGGTCCTACCAGTGACATGAATCAAGTGATTTGTGTAATCACTGTTTCAGCTTTCTAACAACCTCAAACAACTAGAAATTGCACGCTCTAAAACCCAACTCTAAACACTGTTGGAATCCATTTTAGGTATCTATTTTAGTCTACACAATATACAAGTCACACGCACGCATGCAGACATTCACACACAGCATATCTCAGGGGGTAAACGAGGACACTATCTGCACAAGAAAATAAGATCTGCACTTCATGCCAACACAGTTTCTGCAGATTGGGTCCGGCGACATGCACACTTGGAACTTTGTTACAAAGAGCACACATACAAGAAAAGAAAGAGCACAAAAGTAGTTTCAGTAGGATGTCCCTACTGGATAGGTTACAAAAAACACCTATCATCTATTACCAATTGGCAAACAAAATGTGATTTCCCGACAGATCTCTTTAAATAGCAGTTGCTGAATACCATCTCTTCCAAACAATGGCCTCCAAGTGAGTTTTGACCTATGACTCTCCTCATAACTCTAGAACTCTCGAATATATTTTTTCCAGCCTTAAGGAGTTGCAAAAGAAATGCTAAGTATGATTCCAGTTATCAAGGTGGAGGCAAAGACTTACAAAGCCAGCTCCATGAAACAATATAAAGCTTCATACCGCACGAGTATGAGAGACTCTAAGAGAGAGAGAGAGATTAAAGAATCTTGAACAGAAATTTATAGTTTTAAGACATCTGTTAGGACTGCAAAGCATGTATACATGAAATACTAAATGCAAATAAGGCAAGTAATTGATCTTACAAAGTGCATAGTAATTCTTGAGAAACACATTTCCTTAATTTAACAGAAATGGTATTCATAACTTGACCGGTACCAGTGAAAAGTTCCAAGTGAATAAAATGAAGACAGCAGATATTTGAAATGTGTTCATATATTGTCACATGACACCACCTGAAAAATAAGTCCAGCAGTACCACTCCACTTTGGCCTGTAAGGCCGACTAAATTCGATTCCAGCAGTTATTCGACCGATTGTTATTCCCCCATGATCAGATTGATTCCCATGAATAAGAGTCCCTGGAGTCCTTGAGTTCTACATTCAATGATTATCAAAAATAGTCTCTTTTGAGTAACATGTTGCACAATGATCGATTTAATACACATGCATCATACCATAAACAATTTTACATCACCTGGATCATGATTGATCTAGACGTCCTCTTGTCATCCCCTTCAATCCAAGGGTCTGTGTAATTTATTCGGAATATCGAATCGATCTGCCCTCTCTCTAATGATATGTTTAGTTTCTGATTACGTCCAAACAAGTTTCGGTGCGAATATGCAAAGCTGCAATCACCATGAGGCACAAGTATACAAAATTTGGTACAGAATTTAGAAAAGAGGCCAGGCAGAACAGGTTTTGAAAGTGTTTTGAGAATATGACATGCGTCACTTCGGATATGACTGGTTTCAACTTTAAGTCTCAAAGGGACCTTCAACAAAGTTGGTTATTTCTGGAGGTGTGGTACGAAGGCATCACTCCAGCTGTATACACATCCAGCATCAATTTGAGGCCAGCCTTCAACATCAAGTTGACATCACAAACAAAATGAAGAAGGATACAGCCATCAAAGCAGAAAAGTGTTAACAGATTACCTTCCAATAAGTCCAGAAAGGGGACCACCTGTAATCCTGCAAACGAATAAATAGCAACTAAATATCTTAAGTGGCCAGCTAAATGACTCGGCATATAAAATGGCACTTCAACAACTCACCCACTTGAAATTCCACCACCAGCAGAGAAACCTCCACTGACACGCTCAACAATGTTCATTGTCAAATCAACCTTGCCAGTATCTGAAAAGTTACAACTGTTACTTCAGTAGCTGGGAATAAGAAAAGAGACTTAGAATATATACAAAACAATAACACCATCTGTTACTTCAAGCTAAAATTGATGGTTAATGATTTATAAAATGCATAATGTTGTGCTCTTGTACCTTACTGCTTTGTTTTTGAAATTTGATGGTCTTGAAACATTTTCTGTCTGTATTAAGATGCTTTTAGAACAAACCAAGCAGGGCCTTTCATGTTGATGTCATGCACAATTCATTACAAATACAGTGGTCATCCCTCCTCCACATAATTCATAATTAAGTTGTTCCTAAAGGTGCCATTTAACCATTTCCTGCCTAAATTCAGCTTTTTTGGAGTTAACTGCTACTTTGGCACAAGACCAAGCTCTATGGTGTTAAAGATCCATGTAGCCGACCTTACCTAGTGCGGGAAAAGGCTTGATTGCTGTCGTTTTCCTGCCCAAGTTCATTGTTACATTATTTTAATATCATACTCATTGTTCAACCATGTTTCATCTTTTAAGATTTCCATATTGATCCAATACCATGAACTTCCAAGACTTGTATCTGAGATGCTTTGTCGATGAACTACTCTTTGATTGGAATGTGTTGCAGAAACAATATCTCCTTCGATATAAGTTTAAAGTTTTCAGAGGGTTGTCCTTATTAATACGCCATACATTAAATAACTAAACTGATTTTTTCCCTCAAATTACTCTTGGTAAAACACTCACCGATATGAGCATTGATATGTTACACCTTTTTTCTACAAATTGCAATAAATGCTAAGAAGCTCACAAAATATTCTCCTTAATACACCAAAACCAGCACTTCTGCCATGCCAAGTGAGATCCACCACATAGATCATTAATCTTTTTTGGGGCCTTCGACCTTCTCCTTCCTTTTTCAAGTTTTCACGACCTAGTTTTGTGCACCTTCTTGTTAGACTCCACTTGGTTGCCTTTCCAGACGTCCAACCACCTTAAATGCCCCTCACTCACTTTATCTTCTCTTTCCCACACCAACCTTTTCCATAAAAGGCTTTTCCTTATAAATTGATTTTTCTTTAAGAGGCTTATAGAGGTATGATCTTCTCTTGTCTAGATGCATATCCACATCAATGTCTTCATTTCTAGCAGATGTTTTTTGCACATGTCAATGGTTGATTCCCCAACACAAGGCAACAGAAAGCATTCTCCGTCCATGTCTACTTCATGATATCTATCTTTCAATTCAGTCAGTGTTAGAATACGTATCTACTTTAGCCAACATGCATTATGTGTGTCTATTTTAATTATTCCATCATCTTGTCAGGCTAAAATATCATGCATACATTCTCCTAAATGAAAACTTTTGCTGGAAGACATGTCCATTTTCCCAAAAAGTTACTTTGAAAACTTCGTGTAGGACAATTTTTTGCCAGTCATTCAGACCTTCAAACTCAGGCACGTATTTTGGCAAAAAGATTGAATGTAGAAAATTAGGAAGGGCTTTTCCATGACACATAATTTCTATTAGAACAAGAAGCACAATAAAGATACAAACAGATCCCAAAATGTAGCTCTCTTTTGTAAAATGAAGGCAAAAAAAAAGAAAACATACCTCCAGCTGGTTGAGGAATAATACTAACATCTTCCATGATTCCCATTGTTAAGACAGTCTCTACATCCCTTTTTCCTTGTTGCATGCTATAAACCTACATGGCAGAATTTAAACTTCTCAATAAACTAACAAGAAACCAAGTGAAACAGAACAATTTTAAGTACAAAGACAAGAGTATAGATGCAAAATAGGCACAAGAAATATTTCTAGTAAAGGCAGATAAGGGTCTTTGTATTTCCATGTGCATAACCTGTTGATGTGGACATGTAATCGCACAAGGAAAATGATTCAGTGATAAGAATATTAGGGGAACAGTTTCATGGGAGTCATATTTAAGGTCATTCAAATATTCAAAGTTCAGTACAAAAACGAACAAATTGGAGTGCACAAAACAAGAGATAAGGGAAGGCCTAAAAAGTGTTGGGACTAGAAGGAAACTATAAACATTATCCTCTTTTCTCCAACTTAAATGCACACATGATACATGAATGGTAGCTGAGAATCTATGCAAAGGACTCCAGATAGCATAGGTAAAGGAGAAGGCTTGATTTTGTATTTGGTTTCAGTGGGTGGCTGTATCCCTGCTTGTGGAAGAGCTACATTTATAGTACATTTTGATTTTACTAAATAGACTGGGTATGGAAGAGAAAAGCTATCAACGTTGAAAAGTCTGGAGTAATAGTCAATGTTAATTAACAAGCAATGGCTAAGAAATACACAGTTCCCGGAACACTTAGTATAACACATAGGCAACCAAAAGATCAGGTTTCATGCAAAATACTACACAGAACATGTAAAAGCATTGGTATATATTGCATTTAAAATAATAGAGCAAAAGTCTCTTGGTGAGACTGTAAGGTCAAACTTTAAAACGAGTAGAATTCTTACTAAGCATCATCTCATTTCTAAGGCAACCCTTGCTTTGGCCCCACAAATCCAATAAATACAGTTTCTTGTAGCATGCACACACACGCTTATACATCTGCACTATATATAAACATATATTTGTGTCTGGGCGTGTGTGACATGGTTTATAGACTCTAAAGCCGACTAACCAGTGCTCAAACCAGTGTTATCCGTATCGCATCGTGGGAAGCCACGATTCGATACGGGCGATACGCCAAAAAAAAATTCAAAATTTTTTTTCCAATTTTTTTTACAGGTTTCTAGCCTCTCTTCACTTCCCTATGCTTGTAATTTGGGTTTATAATTTTATTTATTGAATAAGAATAATTTATAAACAAATAAAAATTATGACAAAATCATTTCTCTTTCTGTTGCCAACTTTTAGGTATATTTCTGCTAGCAGTTTCTAATTTCATGAGATCGCAAACAATTAAAAACATTTGGTTGTCTTGGTTCATTGAGTGGGCATTTCACAACTTCACTATTTTAGGGTTCACCTCACGTGACTTCCATTGAGTTGAACATGATCAACGTGTGTGAGGCTTAACTCAGTCTGTGAAGTGAGAAATGAAGCTCAAGATTATGAAATATAACGAAGAAAATGCACTCCTAACCAAAGAAGACATTGCATGAATTAATTTGAAGTGCAATAACATCACGAAGGAGATGAAGATTTTCATTTTAAAGCAGAAGGTGATGAGAAACTTTGAATCTTTATCAAGTAGAAGATGAAGATTATTTAGTTAATGATCCTGATACAAATTTACAATACGTAAAATGTAAAATTGTAAATGTATTTCATTTTTTACTTCAAAATATGTAATTTTGGATGCAATTGTTCAATGTTGAATGTTCAATCTGTGCTAAACTTTGCATTATATGAATTTAAAGCAATTATCAGATTTTTTTCAGATTTGTTTTCTGATTTTTACTAATTTTTTTGATTTTTTAAATAATTTTTGTATTATTTTAATATTAAAGTACGATACGATACGATACGCCCATATCGTGGAGCCCAACGATACGATACGCATCAGACAACACTGGCTCAAACAGAATTTTGAATCAAAGCCCACAATGCCTCAACAGTGTGAAAGCAGATTAAGAATATAGCTCTTATTGAGATACACGTGTGCCAAAGAAATAGCCAATAGAAAGGCTCTTGTTTGATGTGAACACACATGCATGTGTAAGTTCATCATTTGTACATATTTTTTATCAATTTGACATCAAGAAAGTGCATGTTAAACATAGACAATGGAAGATGATAATTGTATAGCTACATGTGGCCACTAAAACCCTCCAACCGTGTGGGCTATCTATAATCGTCTCAATTCTCCATATTAAAAAACCATGGCCTTAAGATTAGGGAATACAATAGGAATGTCCGAAGTAATTATTGAGGTTGTGGAGGACTTAATAGAGGAGGCCTCGGCAAATTTGTATGAACAAGTTGCATCCTTAGGAGACCCACTACTTATGGATGGAAATCAGTTTTTTTGTTAGAAATTGCTGGATCCAGATCCCAGAGGATTCATAAGCTTTTATGCTTGCATGATAGTTTTAAAGAAAAATAAATTGCCATCATAAACCCAGCGCGTTACCCAGACTGTCAGGCTCTCTGACTCCTCCGCTACAGGTGGGGAATTCAATTCCAGGCAGGGGATGCATGTGCATCTGTTTCTTAGGCTTTGGCCCATGGTAGGGAAGGGGAACTACAATCTTAGAAACGCATCCTTGCATCAAGTGCCACATGTGTGACCTCTTTCTCAACTCAAATGTGTGTGCTTATGTTGCTACCTCAAATAAAAGATTGACGGTGCTTCGGTATAGATATAATTTATGATATCTAAGTACCAACAGTTATTGTGCCTCCATTCCATAAAATACACCTCTCATTCTTTTTCTCAAAACATAACAAGTCATACTTTATTTGTTAAACTTTTCCACCACGCCATTTGCCCTATGTTATTTCCCACAGCTTTTCATAATAAAAATTGTAGCTTTCCACATCTAACATAACTTCATAAGAATGTCGACTCATGTCTCACAGTTTCAGACCAAAAACAAACTTAATAATCAGCTTATTAACCACACCAATGAACCTAAGAAAAGTATGCAAACCAAGGCCATACACGAAGTACTTAGACGTGTGTTTCTGTTTGTGTTTGATATTCCAACTGATATACAAGCCCATATGCTCATCTGTAAAATTTCTGATACCATGCTATGTTATTTAGTAGAAGGAGTGAGCCCCAATCTACTTGATAACTGAGTCCTGGGACTCCTTCAATGCTCAAACCTGCTTTACTGCTTCAGCAAGTCATTTCCTCTCTTCTCCTTTGTTTTGTATGAAATATTCAACACGTTCAATAGAAATTTATAACAATTGAATTAGCAATAGCAATATCATGTTAATTTATATGCTAATTATATACATAGCATGTCAAATTGATATCTTTCTTCAATAATAAGTATTTTTGTAGTTTTACTTATTTCTTTAAAATTGATGGACTGCTTCGACCACTTACTCCCCACTTATGCTCTGTTAGATCTGATGCTATTTCTTTACTTAGCACTGTTTGGATAATACAGGACAAGTGATAAAGTTACACACGGCCTAATGTTGTAGTTAAATTACATGTTCCAAGGAGATAACTTTTCAACTCTAATTGGTGGAGTTCCGCATCCATTTTAAAGCAACTGAGACAGAAATAAATGAAGATTCAAAACTCAAAGAAAGGATCACGTCTATGAGGTAAAAACCCTCGTGTCCACATAGATATCGAAACCCAAAGGGCCTACTTGATGCCTACCAAGGTATAATTCATTTACTCTCTCTCTCTCTCTCTCTCTCTCTCTCTCTCTCTCTCTCTCTCTCTCTCTCTCTCTCTCTCTCTCTCTCTCTCTCTCTCTCTCTCTCTCGATGTAGTATGAAACATGAAAAGATTACCTATAATTAATAATATGCTAATGATCATGAATAAGATTGTGTTGAAACCAGTGTTGTCTGACGGGTATCGTATCGCGTATCGTTGGGCTCCACGATACAGGCGTATCGTATCGTATTGCCCATATCATACTTTAATATTAAAATAGTATAAAATTATTTTAAAAAATCAAGAAAAATTAGTAAAAATCCTTTAAAAATCAAGAAAAATCTGGTAATTGCTTTAAATTCATATACAAACAACAACAACTAAGCCTTTTCCCATACTAGACGGGGTCGGCTACATGGATTCTTTGTTTCCACATATCCCTATCGTGTGTCATGTTAGCAGTTAACTCCCAATAAGCTAGATCATTCTTTATTGTTTCTTTCCAACACTTTTATGGTCGTCCTCTACCTCTTTTAATACTTTTCAAATTTAGTTTTTCTAACCTTCTTACAGGTTCTTCTTTTGATCTTCTTTCTATATGTCCAAACCATCTTAAACGATGTTCTCTCATTTTATCCTCTATTGGTGCCACTCCTAATTTGTTTCTAATAACCTCATTATGTATACGGTCTTTTCTTGTATGACCACTCATCCATCTCAACATCTTCATTTCTGTCACAGACATCTTCATGTTGATGATTAATTGCCCAACACTCAGAACCATAAAACATGGTAGGCCTAATTGCTGCTCTATAATATTTACCTTTTAATTTTAATGGTATCTTCTTATCACAAAGAATACCTGATGCTCCTCTCCATTTTAACCAACCAGCATTAATTCTATGTGTAACATCTCCATCAATTCTTCCATAACTTTGAAAAATTGACCCTAGGTATTTAAAACTTTCCTTTAGGGGAATGCAATGTGTGCCAATTTTAATTTCTATGTCCTCTGAAGTAGCCAAATGATCAAACTTACATTCCATATATTCTGTCTTTGTTCTACTAAGTCGGAGGCCTTTGCTTTCTAATGTTTCTCTCCATAGTTCCAATTTTCTATTAACTTTTTCCTTAGACTCCTCTACTAATACAATGTCATCTGCAAATAACATACACCAAGGTACTTCATCTTGAATATGTTTTGTTAACTCATCTATCACCATTATAAATAAGTATGGACTTAAAGTTGATCCTTGATGTAACCCAATATTAACTTCAAAGAAGTATATCGTTCCTTCATGAGTCCTCACACATGTTTTTGCACCATCATACATGTCTCTTATAAGGTTAATATATGTCAATGGGATACCTCTTTTTTCCAAAGTTCTCCAAAGAACCTCCCTCGGTACCCTATCATAAGCTTTTTCTAGATTAATAAATATCATGTGAAGGTCTTTCTTTTTTGCTCTAAAATGTCCCATAAGACGTCTCAAAAGGTGAATCGCTTCAATAGTAGATCTGCCGGGCATAAATCCAAATTGGTTCTCTGTTGTACTTGATACTTGTCTTAACCTACGTTCGATAATTCTTTCCCATAATTTCATAGTATGACTCATTAACTTGATACCTCGATAATTCACACAATTTTGAATGTCTCCCTTGTTCTTATATATGGGTATAAGTGTACTTGCTCTCCATTCCTCGGGCATCTTTTGGTTTTTCCATATTTCATTAAATAGTCTTGTGAGCCAAGTGATTCCTATTTCTCCTAGTATTTTCCAAACTTCTATAGGAATATTATCTGGTCCTACCGATTTACCACTCTTCATATGTTTAAGAGCCTCTTTGACTTCATTCTTTTGAATACGTCGGTAGAAATTGTGATTTATATACTTTTCTGACTTGGCTAAATCTCCTAAACTAATACTAACATATTTATTTTCATTAAAAAGATTATAAAAATAGTTTTTCCATCTATTTCTTATATCATCATTTGCCACTAGAATTTTTTCATCATCGTCTTTTATGCATCTAACATAATTAAGATATTTAGTTTTCTTATCTCTAGCCCTAGCTATCCTAAAAATATCTCTTTCACCCTCTTTTGAGTTGAATTTTTTATATGTCATCCCAAATCTTAGCTTTTGCTTCACTAACGGCCTTTTTCGCTTCCTTCTTTGCTTTCTTATAAGCTTCTAAAGTTTCATTAGTTTTCTTAGCACAATGTAATTTGTAACATGCCCTCTTTGCCTTGATTTTATTTTGTACTACTTCACTCCACCACCAAGCTTCTTTTTGTGCCGGTACACCTCCCTTAGATACCCCTAACACATCTTTCGCCACTTTTCCTAGCATAATGTAATTTTATTTTTTAAATTCATATAATGCAAAGTTTAGCACAGATTGAACATTCAATATTAAACAATTGCATCCAAAATTACATATTTTGAAGCAAAAAATGAAATTCAATTACATTTTACATATTGTAAATTTGTATCAGGATCATTAACTAAATAATCTTCATCTTCTCTCTGATGAAATTCAAAGTTTCTCATCACCTTCTGCTTTAAAATGAAAATCTTCATGAGTCTATGACACCTCAATGATGTGATATTATTACTTGATGGTATCCCCTTTTTCTCTTACTGGAGACTAGTTTTTTAACTAATGCTTGAGCTCCATTTCTCACTTCAGAGACTAAGTTAAGCCTCACACATATTGATCATGTTCAACTCAATGGAAGTCATGTAAGGTAAACCCTAAAATAGTAAAGTTGTGAAATGTTCACTCAATGAACCGAGACAACCAAATGTTTTTAATTGTTTTTGATCTCATGAAATTAGAAACTCATAGCACAAATATACCTAAAAATTGGCAATAGAAAGGGAAATGATTTTGTCACAATTTTTATTTGTTCATAAATTATTCTTATTTAATAAATAAAATTATAAACCCAAATTACAAGCATATCGGAGGATGCCTTGGAGGGAAGTGAAGAGAGGCCAGAAACCTGCAAAAAAAAATTGAAATCTTTTTTTTTTTGAAAAAAAAATTTGGGTGTATCTAATCGTGGCTTCCCACGATATGGCACGATAACCTGTATCGTAAGCCACGATACGATACGTATTGCCCCGCGATACGGATAACACTGGTTGAAACACTGCCTTATCCAATTATGCATGTTAACCCATACTAATCCTACCCGTGTAGTCACCCTATGCAAGTGGGTGGACCAAACAACCTCTGTGGGTAATCTGATCATTAAGAAAGAACAAGTATGTGTTGTTTATGTCTTTGAAATATAACGATATAACCAATATTATTATATTACCCAAGATACGGTAGGTGGAGTCAGCCATAGGGTGCGACATGAAGATACCCTAAGAGATCATCAGTCCATGTATACTATTCTTATAGCATGCTTAACTATGAAGCTTTGATGGAATCAGATCCATTACTGATGGAAAGATCTCTAATCATCATAAGACACAATAAAATTTCAAATTGGTTGTACGCTACCAAACAAAACCCTCCTCTTTCACTATATCGTGTTCATTAGTTTCTTTTATCTTTCCATTTGTTCTTTAAATAGAAGAATAAAACAAAAGAAACCAATGAACATGCCAAACTGAAAGGAATCCTTTGTGTCTTTTTAGCTATAAAGAAAAAAAATCCAATTTTCTCTTGAATTTTTTTCTAACAATCACATTGATAGTGGAAACGAAAACATTTGCAGGACTTCAGCCACAAAGTAAATTCATCCACAAGTAATGGATTGAAACAGACCTGTCCCTTTTTTGTTGTCAATTGCTGAAGTATTATTTCTGGCTTCGTCTTTCCAGTAGTAGGCTCACCACTAAGTAACAATAGAATTTATTTATATTGTGGTAGAAATTTAAAGCAATAGGTACAGTGAAATATCAAGAAAGAAAAATGAACGGCAAGGTTATTACGTCCTCCTATCAAGAAAGCGAATTGTGATATTATTGACTTCAGCCTCTGAAACTTGTAGTTTGAGGATCCCACCTGAAAGTATCTCAACATCTGAGACCTTAAACAATGAAAGCACAACCAAATCAGTGCAAGACAAAAGAAGCATGTTCATAACCAAACTTTAGAAGAGGAAACAAACATTACCGTTCCAAATAGGCCACGTTCCATGTACCACCCATTAATTGAATTGATAACATCATCCAAGTGCCTTATATCGATAACTTTTCCTGCACGACTTGAAGAGGAAGGCCAACTTAATTTTATCATCTCCAAATGAAAAACACGGTTACTGGGGAAGAAGGGAGAAAAGCATACCAATTGAAAATACAAGTTTACACTCATAAACAACTTACCACGTCCATTGCGGAATGCGTCTTCCAAAAATTTGGCCGGAAGAACATTTGCTCCCTCGCATATCAGGCCGTGAAACTCTTGATTTGGTTCTACCTTGTACCACCAAAGAAATCAATACTGAAAAAGGAAGAACATATGTCCTTCACAAGATGAATCGAAAGATAGTGTTTTAATAGATGCTTAGCAACATCAAAGAAAAGCACATTATACAGCGAAGACAGTAAAAATAAATCATAATTCCACGCAGTAAACGCCAGGAATTTGGCGCGCCTAGGACAAAAAGAGTTGGAAAATCCACTTAAGATAGTGCCAGAAATCGAGCGATGGTAGAATTCCAACCCGTAGCAAGTCGTAGTGATGGTACTCCATGTCAATGGAGAGGAAAAAATGAAGAAATCAATCAGATTCAACTCGGGAGAAAAAGGCGGCGGAAGCTAACCAAATTAAACAAGTACACATCACACGCACGTACGCGCACACACACAGGGAGAGAAAGGACATGGAAAACTCAACTGACGTACAAAAAACCAAAAAACGATTTAGAAGAGAGAAGAGTATATATTATATCAAAATCTACAACGACGTACCGGATAAAACAGAACAAACGAAAGGTGACAAGGATGATATAAACTATACCTGGAAGATCAACCGGATTCCGTCGCGCGTGTCAACAGCAACTGGCATGCACGAGGCGAAAAGCCCCGTATCTATGACTCGCAGCACATCCTCCTGCACCTCCCGGACGGTGAGCGCCGAGTTCGGCCGGCTCGCCCTAAGAGCGCCCGCAGCTGCCGACTCTAACTCGCTGCTTTCCAGATCTTCTCCGTCCTTGTTCCGAACCAATACTTCACTTATCAAAACCCTCTCTTCATCCTCCTTCGCTTGCCTGGGCGGCCGGACAACGGCAGCCGTCGGCTCCCTCTCGGACGTATCTACTGCGGATTTCTTATCTTCCGGACCGGAAAACCCTAATGATGACGAGCAAAGCACGCCTCTTCCGCCGGACAATGGTAGTGATCGGCGGGGAATGAGTGCTTTTAGGGTTTCGAGGGCTTTGGAGAGGTTGAAGGAGAAGTTCACTCTGGGAAATGGGTGGCCATTGGAGCGAGCCGGGGTAAGGAGTCCGGGAATCTTGACGGAGGACGAGACGAACTGAACGGTTTCCTCCGGGTTCGACTGAGAGCAATCGTTTCCCGGCATTCTTGCTCCGGGGTTTCGGCCGGAACGGCGTCTCTCAAGAGTGAGGGAGAGAGGGTTTGGAGGTGGCTCGGGCTAGAACCAATTAAAAAAAAAAGGATATGGACTCTGATCCGTTTAACCGAACTTACCCATTAAACATGGCCTGCCCCGTCGGTATCAACCAAACAGAACTGGGTCAGAAACTGGTTGAGTCCGGAACTGTAAGCCACTCGGCTCGATTCCGGTTTCACCTTTCGTAAAACCAAAGTCGGCTTAAAACACAAACTGTCGATTCAAACAATTTTTTTGTTTTTTAAATCTTTTTTTTATGCTTTTGCCTGAGAAAATTGAAGACTCAAAGCAGAACCATTTCGTAATCGACCATTCTAAACCATAACCAAAACCATTCTAATTGTAGGCTCTAGAACCCGTTATGCCTAATTCTTGTTTGAGGACTAAATGATAGAGGGTCTATGCATGTCTTTGTTTGGTGATACCACCAATGGGTGTAGGGATGGCAATCACGTCGCTCCGTATGAAGTGGGCTTTCAGGCCTCAAAACCTGCTCCACAGCGGGACAGGACGGGGAGATAGACTCATCTCACCCCAAAATATGTATAATATATATTAATATTCATTTATATAAAATATATATTTATAATAAGTATTTTATATGTTTATGTATATAAATATAAATAAAATGTTGTTTACCTTCATTTAATAATATAAAATATCATAAACAAATTTTATAGTTTATGTAAAATATTTTTTCATTAAAAAAAAAAATCAGCTACCCTCACTTAACAAGCTCAGGTCGATCAAGCGAATTCAGGGAGTATGTGTTTCGTATTTTTTCTATCCAAAGTAACAATTTCCTTTTTACTGGATACTCCATGAATAACTCTTTTTTTGGTTTTACAACTGGGAGGGCGGTGCCAGGCACACATGCCCGGGCACTGAACTCACGACTTGCAAATTGTGAGTCAAGAGGTACAACTGGTAGGTTTTTGCCTCGGCCCGTTTACCATTTGAAATAGAAAAAAGGACTTGTTTTTTAATATATACATGTGTTGGACCTCTACTCGCTTCAGGAGGATACCCAAGCCTCTTTTATTGTCTTTCGGGACTCTTTAACACCTTCCACTATTCACCTATGAATAGAAATCACACTTACCCAATTAAAACCATCTACGTTATCACAAAAACCACCTATGAATAGAAATCACACTTACCCAAGATGTGCATGTAAATAGATAATCAGGCACTACAATGATGGACCTTTGAGAGTATATACTCTCAAGCAAGAACGGCAATGAGTTGGGTACGAATTCAGGTTTTCTTTTTTACAAAAGATATGGAGCAAAATAATGTTATATATGTATTCATATATACTTCACATATGTACTCATAGAGAGAGATGGTGTTATATATATAAGTATATATTATATAAACAAATATAATTATATATATATATATATGTATATGTTTATATAAGTCGGGTACACGTTGGAGTAAGTATTAGGTCAGGTATGGATTGAAGCATCGTATTCTCATACGAGCCAACCCCATCAACTATGGGTTTGGGTATTGTATGAAAATTTTGGATCGGGTTGAACGGGTAGGGCCAATATTGCCATCCATACTCGGACTCTATCGTTCTCCCTGCTTTCTCTCTCTGTTTCTCTCTCTATATATATATCGTATTTCGTATCGGTGCCGATATTTTGAGGGCGAGATTTCCACGCGAAGCAGGATTTCGCATATTTACTTGCTTCCCTTTTCGCTGGTGTCCCTGCGTGCAATCCCGACACCAAGAACACCTGGTGAATTCGACCACACACACACACATAGAAAGAGAGAGAGAGATGAACGGTTATCCGCAGGCGCAACAGCAGTGGGGGATGTCGACGATGTATACACAACAGCACCAGCTGCCAACTACGGCAGAGGAAGTTCGATCGCTGTGGATTGGCGATCTTCAGTATTGGGTGGACGAGTCGTACCTTCACTCCTGCTTCTCCGCCACCGGTGAGGTAAACTTCTTTCATCTATGTCCCATTCGAACAGAAACAACGAAAACCCTAACCCTCGTGTTCTACTTCCTTTTTGTTGTTTTTTAGGAGGTTGTATGCTTACTGTTTTTTTTTCTGCTGCTCATTGTGAAATTCGATCCTCTTTTTCTTCATTTTTAACTATTAAGCGTTAGTATAACCCACAGGAAGTGCCAAAAAGTTGTTGCTTTCTTGTAATGTAATTTAGGGCTATGCAGTTGGGTATTGGCTATTGATTTCTTGAATGTTTTGTTCCTTTTGTCGGTGATGCGATGATTGTTTCATTTCTGCACACTGTACTTTGTTATTATAGCGTTTTATGTACTGTGGCAGAACAGGTTCGTGGTTTCCCGATCGTTGTCTTTGTTAAGGTTTTGAATCCTACTGTTTATGGGGGAACGGAAATTTTATATCCCGAGGAGTTTACAATGTTAAAATTAACAGAATGGGATGGTATTTTTGTCCCATATTTTCATTCTCAATCAGGATCACGGATACCCTCTGTTAGTATTTGAACAAGCGTGTTATTAGTCCAAAAACTAAAGCAGGTGGGTTGTTTTTGATGTGGGCCACAGTTAGAAGGATGCGACCTTGCTATGCTCGATTGTTGGATGCTCCACATCGAGTCCTCAGATTTGGATCCCTAGGTGTCCACGGTCAAAGCCAATCACTCCATTAGGAAATGTCATCCTGGCTCATGTGTGTCAAGAAAATGGCAACCCACAAGTGGTGCCTAATGAAAATGGGATCACAGTATGCAAGTGTAGAACAATTCTGCCGGAATTGGTTTTCTTGCTGGATAGCTATTGGAAAAGATTCAGAGAATTAGCTGAATCGGAAATCAGAGAATCGGCAGAATCAGCTGTTTAAAAATTTCAAAAGATTTGAAAACAAATAAAAAATTACAGCTGATTCAAAATCATCCTGTTGTGTTAGTCCTTGAATAGTCCTGCTTCACGTTGAAAATTCACCTGTTCTGTTTGGATCAGCTTCTTCAACTTTGGTCTTGATAGCACTTCTGTAGAATATTGGAAAAGATAATCATTGTAGTTGCACAAATTTGTATATTGATAAAACCTCAAGTAAATATGCTATGAGGAATGCAGTGCTTGTTGACATAAAGGTGGACATACTTGAGTTAACTGTTGAATATGATTTAATGGATAAATGAAGCTGATAAAGTCTATAAGTGGTGGTGGTGGTGATGGTGCGGAATATGTATGTTCAGGGCATCTGTTGGAGATGCTTCATTAACATCACCAAATTAGCAGCAACTAGTAACAAACTAAAGTTCTTAAGGGACTTTGACCTCAAATAGGAAGTTGTCTGTGTGTGAACTATTTATATTTAACTGCAGTTATGGCTTAATATTGGAATATTAACTTAGCCACACTCTGTAAGAACTTCTATCTTGTTGGATGTATTACAAATTAAGTCAACTTAAGTATATTGTTGTTTGTGATTTCAGATAGCCCATTTTGACTAAAATGAAAAGGCTTTATGGTTTGGTGTTGGTTTAACATTTTTCCACTCTCAAAGGCATTGACCAGTCTTTGCTTAAGAGGCTATTGAGGGATAGAAGTGAAGCATTCATCAAACAAGGTAGTTTCTGATGGCTTTGCATGATTGAGATCTAATTGAAATTCCCTTTTTGGCTTTATCTTTTGACTTCTAGGAGTAGATTAGTAAACAACTTCTCATTTTATTTTTCTTTGTATAGTGATATTTTAAGATAACTAAGGCTAGAGAGAGAAAAACTAAGGATCCTACTTTTGTCGTATGAATCAAGAATGAGGATGAGAAGATTCTAGTGTCAAATAATGATATGCCAAGTATGAAAAGCTTATTTTCATAAGCTTTTTAACTTAAGTATAGGTAACTAAAGTGTAGATACTATTATTAGCCTAGGGGAGATAACCAACTTAGAAGAGTATATAAATCATAAGTTCTATAAATTTATTCAACAAAAATGAAATCAAAGAGGTTCTTAAACTTATAAAAGTTGGTAAATCTATAGACTAAACAATATTTCTATAGAAGTATGGAAAATCCTAAGAGAGACATTTATTACTTTTGGCTTATAAGATTATTTAATGAAATCTGGAGAAACCAAAAGATGCTCGAGAGATGGAGGAAGAATACAATTATACCCATATATAAGAACAAGGAAGATATTCATAATTGTGCAAATTATTAGGGTATGAAGTTAATGAGTCAAACAATGAAATCATGAGAATGAATTATTGAGAAATGGTTGAGATAAGTATCAAATACAATGGAGAACTGATTTGGATTCATGCCGAGGAGATATACTATTGAGATTGTTCACCAATTAATATATCTTATGGAATATTTTAGAGAAAAGATAATCTTTACATGGTATTTATTGATTCAGAAAAGCTTATATTAAGGTGCCAAGAGATATTCTTTTTAGAATCTTTGAGGAGGAAGATATCCCATTGATGTATTATAAGAGGTATATATGATGGTGTACAAACAAGTTAATATTGGATTACATCAAAGATAAACTTTAAGCCTGTATTTTTTTTTATCTTGGTTATTGACTAGTTAACAAAGTATATTCAAGGTAAAGTTGTATGTTATTTGCAAACGACACTGTGTTAGAGGATGAGTCTAAGGAAAATTTAACAAGAACTTGGAACTGTAGAGAGAAATATTAGAAAATAAAGACTTTTAACTTAGTACAACAAAGACAAAAGGTTGAAAGGTAAATATTATAGAGTAGCAATTAGACCCGTTGTGTTATATGGGTACGAGCAGTGGACAATTAACCATTAATATATAAAAAAGATGTCCGTGGCAAAAATGAAGATGGTGAGATGGATGTGTAACATAAGGAAAGACCGTATACATAATGAGATTGTCAGAAACAAATTGAGAGTGGCACCATAGGAAAACTACAAAAATGTTAAAAGGAAATAATAAAGAATGTTTTAGCTTGTGTTGAGTTAATTGTTAGCATGGCATAAGATCGAGCTATGTGGAGACAAAGAATCCATGTAGCCAACCTCATCTAGTATGGGAAAAGGCTTGATTGTTGTTGTTGTTGTTTCTTTTTATAGCAATCAAACTGATCATTTTTTCCAGATTTTGATTGTATCTTGACTGAACATTCTTAAACCTAGTGAAATATATTTATTATTTTCCTCAATCACAAATCATATCCCAAATCTGATGATAGTGGGAGTTGCATCCAGGTGACCTGCTATATGATTCCTATATTAAATTTTGTTTGTTGTTTTATGTTATTGAGGTAAAAGTTTTTCTATGAAAAATCTGGGGATGATATATTTTATACAAAGTGGTTTGCGTCTTTTGTTTTTTCCACCTTTGTTCACTAACATAGTACCGTTCCCAAGACACACCACCTGAGTAGGTAGTTGGACTTCTGCAGTTTAAGCGATCACATGCTATTGCTTTTCATTACTCATTGAAATGCAAGTATAAGTAGGACCCTATCTGCACAGTAATGTCTATATGTCTATGGTATGACTTGGCTTTCTTGTGGCTTTTTATCAAGACTGAAGGAATGCTGGTGACTGGTGTTTGATGAACAGGTCATATCAGTAAAAATAATACGCAACAAAATTACTGGTCAGCCGGAAGGATACGGGTTTGTTGAGTTTGTATCACATGTGGCAGCTGAAAGAATTTTGCAGACATACAATGGGACACAAATGCCTGGAACTGAACAATGTTTTAGGATGAACTGGGCCTCCTTTGGAAGTGGAGAAAGGTGGGTAGATGCTGGACCTGAACATTCTATTTTTGTTGGGGATTTATCACCCGATGTCACTGATTATTTGTTGCAAGAGACCTTCAGAGCTCAATATCCATCTGTAAAGGGTGCTAAGGTTGTAACAGATCCTAATACTGGTCGCTCAAAGGGCTATGGGTTTGTTAAATTTGGTGATGAGGCAGAAAGAAATCGGGCATTGATTGAAATGAATGGGGTTTATTGTTCATCTAGGCCAATGCGTATTAGTCAAGCTACTCCAAAGAAAGTTTCTGCTACCCCGCAGCAATATCCAGCAAGTAAAGGTGATTCTCTGCCCAATTGCATCATTTGCTACACACCCCTTTATTTCCAAACTTTATCTTTTAATTTTTCTCTTCCACAAATAATGTGGTGTAATTCCACTTGGAATTTTTCTGCATACGCATTCAGATTGTGTTTATATAGCATCCACGTAATAAATGATCCTGTATTGTGCATGATTTACAACACATACCCTATTCTTAAGGCCGTGGACAGGGAAAGGTGGAATAAACACATCCATTTTTGTTTGATGTTATGAGTAAAGGTGAAACATCACTGTCGAAAAGTTAAAAGAGTATGAGCCAAGACACAGTCTCAAGTCCAAATCCAAGTCCAAGATCATGGACATGCTCATGAAAATTCTTCGCTTCAAAAAGCATAACAAGTTCAGTGTAGCTAGTCCCTCTCTTTCTTTGGGGATGTTCAATATCTTGTTGGTGGGCTATTCACTGTTGGATGTGTCAGGCCAGGCCCAATCCGATTGACAGTCAATCAAGTCTAAAGGCATGGCCTGGTTTGGTCTTTGATCTCATGTTGCTTGGGTCACCCGCCCATGAACAGACTGGGCCTGGGTTCAGAAAACCAGGCCTTGTATGGGCTTTGAGTAAATCCTGTTTGATGCATATTCTTCTGAGGCCTCATTTTCCATTGCTTATGAATTATGGTACCATTTCCATGTGTCTTTGGCTTTTATATTTCATGACGTGCATAAATTCTCTTTCTTGTTTACCATTGCCCAACATAACCTTTAAGAACTTCCAAGAGAAAACAAGTTAATGGCATTCCAGATCAGATGCCCTTTCAACAAAAATTTTTCTTTTCCTCTTTTCTACTTTTTGAGGTGCATTGTTGGGGTATTCTTGATGTTTGTTCGTTTCTGTTTATGTAATTATGGTACCATTTCCGTATGTTTTTGGCTATTATATTTCATGATGTGCACAAACACTCTTTCTTGGTTACCATTGCCTTATAACAACAACTAAGGCTTATTTGCTTACTGCTTCAAAGAAAACCATTTGCTAAAAATGCTTTCCTTGTGAACTATTAAAATGTACAAAAGCTGATAAAAATTAAGATGTTGAGATGGATCTGTGTCACACAAGGAAAGACCATATACATAGTGAGGTTATTAGAAACAAATTGGGTGTGACTCCAATTAGATAATAAAATGAGGAAAAATTATTTAAGATGGTTTAGACACGTTGAAAGTGGGAAAATAACACCACAATCTCGCCAATTATGTCCACAAAGACAAATACAAATACAAATGATCTCACAAGATCTTCAATAAGCCAATTGCGCAAGAGAAACCAAATAAGTACAATACCAAACAAGTCAAGTGAGCACAAAAAACTCTAATTTATTCACTTCACAACATCCTCTATTTATAGAGGTTATTACAAGTGATAAGAGAGAGAGAGATGAGTGAGAGTTGGTGCTCCTAACAGTTAGTAGTGTAGCTGTTGGTGGATGATTGACCCTTAAGAGTCAGTTCAAGATGGCCCACGCCATGAGTTTATTGGGCCATGAGCCTAATGGCCTAACAATATTACAAGTTAACACCCCCTCAAACTTGCTGTGTATATACCGAAAGTTTGTCTCACAAAAACATAAATCTAGGGGTTGACAAAGACTTTTTGAAGAATCCCAAATATAGTAGCAGTTCATCTCAATATGCTTGGTTCGTTTATGGAATGTATTTTTTGAAACAATATACATGACACTTTTATTATCACAAAACAATTCTGTAGAGTCCTCCAGGGTGACCTCTTTGTATGCTAAAAGTTCAGTGATCCAAGATATTTCTGTTGTTGTGGTAGCCATGACTATATTTTCCCTCTGTAGATGATAGAGACATTTTTTGTTGCTTTTTGCGTCTCTAAGAGATTAGTTAGTCATATAAAAATACACAAAATTCAGTAGTGGAATGTCTATCATTGACATCCTCACCCTAATATGCATAAGTATAAGCAATTAATTTAAGGGAAGATGGTGAGGTGAAAATGATCCCCCTTTCAAGTGTATCCTTTACGAATCTCACAATCCGCATAAGTGTTGTTCGATGCGTATCGTATCGTGTATCATTTTGGTCCATGATATGATACGTATCGTAGTGTATCGTAATTTAATACTAAAAAATTATTTTAAAAAAAAGAAAAAAAAGAAAAAATTTGATAATTGCAAAGAATTCATATAATGCAAAGTTTAGTACATATTCATCATTCACTATTCAACAATTAAAAAATAATTATATATTTTGAAGCAAAAAATAAAATACATTTACATTTACATATTGTAATTAGGATCATCAACTAAATAATCTTATCTTCTCCTTGCTGAAGATCCTCACCACCTTCTGCTTTAAAATCAAAATCTTCATCTCCTTGATTATGTTGTTGTGCTTCTTTCAAATTAATCCATGCAATGCCTTTTTGAGTTATGAGTGCATTTTCTTCGTTATCTTCCATAATTCACTCATCTAATATATTAAAATTATCCAAACTTATTGGATTAAATCAGTGTTATCCGTATCGTGGGAAGCCACGATATGATTCGTGTACCATATCGTACGATACGGCCAATGTTATCCGTATCGCACCATATCGTACGATACGATACACCTAGGTATATCAATTTTAAAAGATTATCGCATCGTATCGTGCAATAATGAGGTTTGCCATGTTTTATGGTTCTGAGTGTTGGGCAGTTAATCATCAACATGTACAAAAGATGTCTGTGACAGAAATGAAGATGTTGAGATGGATGAGTGGTCATACAAGAAAAGACCGTATACATAATGAGGTTATTAGAAACAAATTAGGAGTGACACCAATAGAGGATAAAATGAGAGAACATCGTTTAAGATGGTTTGGACATATAGAAAGAAGATCAAAAGAAGAACCTGTAAGAAGGTTAGAAAACCTAAATTTGGAAAGTATTAAAAGAGGTAGAGGACGACCACAAAAGTGTTGGAAAGAAACAATAAAAAATGATCTAGCTTATTGGGAGTTAACTGCTAACATGGCACACGATAGAGATCTATGGAAACAAAGAATCCATGTAGCCGACCCCGTCTAGTATGGGAAAAGGCTTAGTTGTTGTTGTTGTTGTTGTTGTTGTTGTATCGCATCGTATCGTGCAATACGGGCCGTATCGCACGATACGGGCGATACGCCCTAGGACCCTTATAAAGGGTTTCGGGCCGACCGAAACCCGCGATTTTTCGTGCTGATAGTTTGCCTTTAGATGCTAGAACAGTGATTGATAATAGCAGTCCACGAGCACCTAGCAGGGGAAAGAGGGTTACAACTGAAAACTTTGGAGGTGGCAGAAGAGGAAGTTCAGGAAGGAGTAGAGGAAGAGCTTCTTCTACCATACATTCGTTCTTTCCTGCTTCCACTACACCTGGTGCTCAACTTGGAATTCGTGCTGCTATGGCTTTAGAACAACTCCATAATCAGGCAGACCTTACAGTGGGAAGATGGTTTTATGATGCATGCATTCTATTTAATGCAGCAAACAATTTTTATTTTCAAGCAATGGCCGATGCAATTACTAACATTGGTCCAGGATACAGGATACTCTCTTATCAGAAGTTGAGAGGGAAGATATTATATCAGACTGTCATTGAAGTGCAGTAATATTGTTCGACTTTGAGACAATTATGGAAGGAAACAGGATGCACTATCATGGCAGATGGATGGACCGATAGGCGAGGAAGGACATTGCTAAACTTTCTTGTATATTGTCCTAAAAGACTCATGCTTTTGAGATCTCTAGATATGTCAGAGGAGAGGCACACTGTAGAGATCTTACGACAGGAATTTGATAAGGTTATATAGGAGGTTGGGGTGGAGAATGTAGTCCAATTGATTACAGATAATGCAGCTAACTACAAAGCAACTGGGAAGGAGTTAGCTGATATTTATGGAACTTTCTATTGGATACCATGTGCAGCCCATTCTTATTTGTACAGAGTATTGTGCGACAGAAGGCAACTTTGAAGAGAATGTTCTCCTCAGATGAGTGGCAACAATTTGCAGTGTTGCCTCAAAATAGAAGGAATAGAAAGTTGAATGAGATTGCAGAAATAATTTTTAGAAGTTCATTTTGGAATGCATGTGTCAAATTATTGAAAATTACTTTTTTTTTAGTGAAAGTTTTGAGATTGACTGACAGCGAGGAGAAACCATCTATGGGCTACCTTTATGAAGCCATGGACAAGGCAAAAGAAGCGATAAAAAATAACTTTAATGGAAAAAAGAGAGATTATGTGCCCGTGTGAAAAATAATTGGTAGTAGATGGAATAAACAATTGCATCAGCCTATTCATGCAGCAACCTACTATCTAAACCCATCATTCAGGTATTCAACAACCTTCAAAAGGGACAGTGAGGTTAATCGAGGAATCATTCAATATATCGACAGATTAGTCCCTGATGAGAGCATAGCATATGCGATACATCGAGAGATGGAGATATATGATAATGCTCTTCACTTGATGGGTTTGCCTGTTGCAATTCGCAACCGCACTACGATGTATCGAGGTAAATTGTTTATTTTTATATTTAAGTTTCATCTTACATTACTGTGGATTATGTCTCTAATGTTTGTCTTTTTCTACAGATGTTTGGTGGAACAGGTTAAGAAGTGATTGTCCAAACTTTAGAGATTTTGCAGTGAGAGTCTTAAGCCAAACCTCTAGTGCAATAGGTTGTGAAAGAAATTGGAGTGTTTTTAAACACATCCATACAAAGAAGCGCAACAGGTTGGAACACAAAAGACTAAATGATTTAGTTTATATTCGTTGTAACATGCGCCTTCGTGAAAGGTAATATTGTATTGCTTTCAAATTTTCAATTCAATATAGTTTAACTTCAATGTTCAATTGTTAATATTATTTACTAATTGTTTATCTTTGTTTGTCGTAGGCAATTAAAAAAAGTAAATAAAGAAGAAAGTCAGTTCGATCCAATAAGTTTGGATAATTTTGATATATTAGAAGATTGGGTTATGGAAGACACTGAAGAAAATGCCCTCTTAACTGAAGAAGACGTTGCTTGGATTAATTTGGAAGGAGCGCAATAACAACATCAAGGAGACGAAGAATTGATTTCCAAGAAGAAGGTGTCGCTAATGATGATGATGAGGATCTGCAACAAGGAGAAGATGAAGATTATTTAGTTAATGATCCTGATTACAATTTGTAAAATGTAACTGTGTGTGTTTGTAATTTGTATTTCATTTTTTGGATTCAAAATATGTAAATTTGGATGCAATTGATGTTGAATGCTCAATCTGTACTAAACTTATAGTATATGAATTTAAAGCAATTACTAGATTTTTCTTGAATTTTTCCTGATTTTTTTTTTGGATTTTTACTAATTTTTATTGTTTTTTTAATTAGTTTTATATTATTTTAATATTAAAGTATGATACAATACGATACGCCCGTATCACGGAGCCCAGCGATACACGATACAATACGCGTCAGACCAGTGGATACGACAAAAAAAATTCATTTTTTTTCTAATTTTTTTTGCGGGTTTTTGGCCTTCGTTCACATCTCTTCACTTCTCCCTAAGACATCCTTTAGTATGCCCATTTGAGATTGCAAGTTGTGTGCACGTAACATGTAAATTTGGGTTAGTTTATAAGAATTTTATTGAATAAGAATAATTTATGAATAAATAACAATTATGACAAAATCATTTTCTTTTCTCTTGCCAACTTTTAGGTATATTTCTGCTACCAGCTTCTAATTACATGAAATCGCAAACAATGAAGAACAATTTAGTTGTCTCAGTTCATTGAGTGAGCATTTCATAACTTCACTATTTTAGGGTTCACCTTACACGACTTCCATTGCGTTGAACATATGACCAACGTGTGTGAGGCTTAGCTCAGCTGTGAAGTGAGATCAGAAGTAATCATATGACCTGATTTTGACCCACAACATCCATCTATCATCCTTCTGTTTCAAACCACATCAAGCATTAGTTAAAAAACTAGTCTCCAGTAAGAGAAAAAGAGGATATCATCAAGTAACAATATCACATCACTGGAGTGTCATAGGTTCAATAATCAAAGAAATAGAGCTCATCGTTTTGCTCACATATGAAAATGAGCAAATGTGCCAACTATATGTACAAAGATAGCAGTTTATTAATTTTGATATATTAGAGGAGTAGATTATGGAAGATGATACACTTCTAACCGAAGAAGACATTGCATCGATTAATTTGGAAGAAGCGCAACAACATCATCAAGGAGACGAAGATTTTGATTTTGAAGCAGAAGGTGGTTTCAACAAGGAGAAGATGAAGATTATTTAGTTGATGATCCTGATTACAATATGTAAATGTAAATGTATTTCATTTATTATTTCAAAATATGTATTTTTTTTAATTGTTCAATGGTGAACGATCAATATGTACTAAACTTTGCATTATATTAATTTTTTGCAATTATCATATTTTTGCTATTTTTTCTATTTTTTTTTAGATTTTTATTAATTTTTTAATATTAAAGTACGATACACTACGATATACCCGTATTGTAGACCAAAATGATACACGATACGATACACGTCGAACAACAATGCTATAAACCAATGAGGAAGAAAGTGAAGAAGCATGCCCACCATTTAGGATGCTTGAGGAGGCAGTCATTCTGCCTTCCCTACCAGGCGGAGAGAAACTTCTGTTATTTCCCTTACAGCAGCATAAACGGGTATAACTGAACGGAAGACATTCTCTCACGTTAATGAAGCGGGACTCACCTAAACCCTCTCACCAAAATAACTCTTCCTCAATGTTATTAACACAAGCGGCTTCATTATATTTTCCTTTTCTTTTCCTGGGTTCCTTTCTGCTGAACTTCTATCTAATAATCTCAACAGAAACGGAAACTGTAACAGCTAGGGAGATTCTAGACACCAACTCAACTGGTAGAACACATCACCTGCGAAGAATCCCGCACTGTAAAAGTAGAAGGCAAATGCCTTGGTCATTGATTTTGTAGGCATTTTGCGGAGTCTACCACCATATCTGGGAAACATGGTTGGAGGTTATCACTTTCTGCCCATAAGATCAGTTGCCAGTGTTTCCCGGGCTAAGGCAATAATAATGTCTGGTCTTATTATAGTCCTGCTGGACAATTGCCAGTGTTTCATTAACTTTTTCTCTGTTGCATAATTTCATCTTATTGGCAACATTTTCTTGATGTGCAGTTGCCTATCAGGTTCCAGCTTATGGCACTCCACCTGTTCAGACTTTTCCCACTGAAACTGATGCCAACACTACAACTGCAGCTTACTATGGTTATGCGCAAGGATATGATCCTTACTCATACGCTGCTTCTCAAGATCCTTCTTTATATGGATATAGTGCTTATGCTACTTATGGTGCTTATCATCAGCAGGCAAGAAATTAACTATTTGTTTTCTCCTTGTTTCTTATTTCTAATATTTGTTTTTTATGTTAGAGTTTGTGCATTATTCTTCAAGGTTCATGGGACTAAGATTAACGATAGTTTTGCATGGTAAAAGAGCCTCTGCAGGCAGCTTTTATCATGCGGTTGGAAGTGAAAAGTGCATCAAAATGATTATGCAAAATGGATAAGCCACAAAGTGTTCAACGGTTAGTGCATGTGCCTGAGGGAAAAAAGGATATCAAAAGGATCCAAGATGGCCCATATTATGGAGGAGGCATAAGATTAAGATAATTGTGTGCTAAGCTTTTGCTTTCTACTTGTGAGCAATTATCTTGTGATTTCTTTCAGGTTGAAGGTGTTCATGATATGGCAGCCATGGCCGGTATGGTTCAGCCTTTAGAACAAAGGGAGGAGCTCTTCGATCCATTGGCAGTGCCTGATGTCAACAAGTAATCTCTCCTATTTCTTTTTTCTCCAATCAAATAAATAGATAATGCATCTGAATTTGCTCAAAAACGTCCTTCAAGAGATCTATTATAAGCATATGCACTGTACATCAAGCCCTGACACTTAAACATAATATACGGACAAGTGATTCCTTTGGTTTAGGAACTCATTAGTCGAATCAAGATGGTACAATTTATCATTTACCATCTTTAGTCACACGTCCTGACATTATTATCATGTTCTGGATGTGTTCAGAAGAAGTTGGTAGTTGAAGGATGAGAAATGTTGCGTAAACTATCATGATATTCTTCCCAGCCATGATGAATTGTTTTTTCCAAATTTCAAAGAGCTTTACGAGTTTCATTTACTTGGTTTTTGATTCGGAATTGATGGAATTCATAGTCAAGGTTTCCATTTCTTTTTCACATGGCTCTTGTAATTGCTTGTTAATGTTTCTGTGCGATGTATATCACCAGATTAAATGCAGCTTATATTGCTGTGCACCAAGGCACCATGCTGGGAAGGCCGTTGTGGTTGAGGACATCTTCACTTGCTCAGGAGTCATGAATTCGCTCAGAAGTAGAACTTAGTGGGCATTTGAAAGGTACTAATCACAAGTTTCATCTTGGATGCACGGGAAGGCGTGTGGTGAGTTGCTAGACTTGGCTGGTTGGGTTGTGCCAATGCCAGAGCTCAGCATTATATATGCCCCTTGGTTATTGACCTTTTGGCATTCCTCTAGGAATGAGTTTAAACTTGCTGAACGCTGCGGTTATGTTTTGGGTATCCATCATTCGGTGGTGAGTTCGTTTGTGACCACAATAGCAAGTCTTTTGAACTTTTTTTTTTCCAAGGCCTGTGATTTAGTGATTATCATCAAATCCATTCTCCTAAGAATCTGCTTGATTATGGTACCAATTGGAAACCGAGGAAACTGATGGTTAAGTAGACCATCTTCCTCTGTGTGTGGTTTTAGCAGAGCATAATTTTTTTCCTGAAGCAAGAGTTTTTTTCTCGACTAAGTAGGGATGAATAACTCCGGCTGCAGTGAGGGTTTTGCCTTCTGTAGCTGCTCCTAAGCTCAAATAGGAAGAAGTAAACTTGAGCACAGATCTTTTGGTACAGACTGTAAAGTGATGCACCGAAATGCAACCGGACTTTCTCAAACGCCAGTTAAACATGGTTAACACCTCTGTTGCAGAAGCCCCGCATGCTTCTCATCTAGGATTTTGCGATGCTTGTGTTGTATTTTTCGTGTTCTGGGTTGTCTCCATGTCATGTCGTCACTATTCACATTGAAACAAATGGACACTAACGTGGCCTGACATATTTTCTGGTAATAAACACAATTTTTGGATCATGTTTGTGTTAAGTTTTAATGTCGCCTTTAAAACCAGTAGCAATTTCATCTTCACCTCAAAAAATAGGCCAACGCAAACATGACCTATCTCTGCACACTACATTCATGTCAATCTTTTGCCATCGCCACCAAATATTAGCACTCAAAAAGAGATTTACAATCGTGCCTTTCGTTGTTCAAGTACCCGGTTTGTATTTATACAACAACAATAACAACTAAGCCTTTTCCCATACTAGACGGGGTCGGTTACATGGATTTTGTGTTTCCACAGATCCCTATCGTGTGCCATGTTAGCAGTTAACTCACAATACGCTAGATCATTCTTTATTGTTTCTTTTCAGCACTTTTGTATTCGTCCTCTAGCTCTTTTAATACTTTCCAAATTTAGTTTTTCATACCTTCTTACAAGTTCTTCTTTTGATCTTCTTTCTATATGCCCAAACCATCTTAAACGATATTCTCTCATTTTATCTTCTATTGGTGTTACTCCTAATTTGTTTCTAATAACCTCATTATGTATACGGTCTTTTCTTGTATGACCACTCATTCATCTCAACATCTTCATTTCTGTCACAGATATCTTTTGTACATGTTGATGATTAACTGCCCAACACTCAGAACTATAAAACATGGCAGACATAATTGTTGCTCTATAATATTTACCTTTTAACTTTAATGAAATCTTCTTATCACAAAGAATACCTGATGCTCCTCTCCATTTTAACCAACCAGCATTAATTCTATGCATAACATCTCCATCAATTCTTCCATCACTCTAAAAAATTGACCCTAGGTATTTAAAACTTTCCTTTTGGGGGATGCAATGTGTGCTAATTTTAATTTCTATGTCTTCTGAGGTAACCAAATGATCAAACTTACATTTCATATATTATGTTTTTGTTCTAAGTCGGAGGCTTTTGCTTTCTAATGTTTCTCTCCATAGTTCAAATTTTCTATTAACTTTTTCCTTAGACTCCTCCACTAATACAATGTCATATGCAAATAACATACACCAAGGTACTTCATCTTGAATATGTTTTGTTAACTCATCAATCACCATTATAAATAAGTATGGACTTAAAGTTGATCCTTGATGTAACCCAATATTAACTTCAAAGAAGTTTGTCATTCCTTCATGAGTCCCCACACATGTTTTTGCACCATCGTACATGTCTCTTATAAGGTTAATGAATGTCAATGGGATACTTCTTTTTTTCAAAGTTCTCTAAAGAATCTACGTCGGTACCGTATCATAAGCTTTTTCTAGATCAATAAATATCATGTGAAGGTCTTTGTTTTTTGCTCTAAAATGTTCATAAGACGTCTCAAAAGGTGAATCACTTCAACATTATTCTTTCCCGATTTGTATGTATACCGGGAAAAAGAAAAAAGAAAATGACTAGAGATATTATCTAGAATGTATGAATTGGCAAGTCAAATGCCGTTCAAAATAGTTTACAAAAGCCTTGAGCCAAATAGAAAATGGTAGCCATAAAACATAACTGCAAAAAGAAACAACAATGGTGACAAGCGACAATTTGAAAGAATGGCTTTTTCTACTTTGATCTTTGCCTCATCTTTAGGCACTTCCTCTTGAACCAATTCGCTTCTTCTTCCACTGTACAAACCAGCCGGCCACTATGCTCTCATCAAACAGAGTCATTCTAGTATCCTCTTTAGCCATGCATATTCAAATCTAATTGCTTTTGTGACCACCTACAAGTTTAAAGTCGGGGGAAGAGGTATTCTTTCGATCGGGCTATAACTTAAAAATAAACCAATACAAGCGGTTCTGAATCTTGAAGATCAAAGCCGAACCATAACCAAGCGACACCATCTTTTCAATTTGGTTTTGATCCCATGGTTTGTTATGTTCTACCCTATGAATATAGGAAAACTTTACAAAAGTACCCAGTTGATTGGTCATTTTTAATTTTGGTCTATGTTGTCCGAAAAGGCTTATAAGCTATCACGTGGTTTTCATTGTTTTTAAATTATCAACAAATGCCTAATATAGTTATCCATAGTACATCATACCACATCACTTGTCATACCATAATTAAGATACCGTGTCATATGCCACCTCAACATCACCGACCACATTATCACCACCTTCCATGTCACCCACCATGTCAATTTCTATTTAATATTGTACTTACAGATTAATTAATATTAAATGTAAATACTAATAAACATTGAATATTCTTTAATATTATTAATTATTGTATATTAAACTGTAATTCAATATTTAATAATGATATAGCGCCAACAACCACTTCACCTCGGGCACATGGATTCATCTTCCACGTTATCTTTGGGTGACGCAATTAGTGCATACAAACCAATATGATAGACGATAGAGATTATATGGTATCGTAACGACATTTTTAAACTATAGGAACTACAACAACAATAACAACTAAGCCTTTTCCCATACTAGACAGGGTAGGCTACATGGATTCTTTGTTTCCACATATCTCTACCGTGTGCCATGTTAGCAGTTAACTCACAATAAGCTAGATCATTCTTTATTGTTTCTTTCCAACACTTTTGTAGTCGTCTTCTACATCTTTTAATACTTTCCAAATTTAGTTTTCTAACCTTCTTACAGGCTCTTCTTTTGATCTTCTTTCTATATGTCCAAACCATCTTAAACGATATTCTCTCATTTTATCCTCTATTGGTGCCACTCCTAATTTGTTTCTAATAACCTCATTATGTATACGGTCTTTTTTTGTATGACCACTCATCCATCTCAACATCTTCATTTCTGTCACAGATATCTTTTGTACATGTTGATGATTAACTGCCTAATACTCAAAATCATAAAACATGGCAGGCCTAATTGCTGCTCTATAATATTTACCTTTTAACTTTAATGGTATTTTCTTATCACAAAGAATACATGAAGCTCCTCTCCATTTTAACCAACTAGCATTAATTCTATGCGTAACATCTCCATCAATTCTTCTATCACTTTAAAAAATTGACCCTAGGTATTTAAAACTTTCCTTTTAGGAGACGCAATGTGTGCCAATTTTAATTTCTGTCTTCTGAGGTAACCAAATGATCAAATTTGCATTCCATATATTATGTCTTTGTTCTACTAAGTTGGAGGCCTTTGCTTTCTAATGTTTCTCTCCATAGTTCAAATTTTCTATTAACTTTTTCCTTAAACTCCTCCACTAATACAATGTCATATGCAAATAACATACACCAAGGTACTTCATCTTGAATATGTTTTGTTAACTCATCAATCACCATTATAAATAAGTATGGACTTAAAGTTGATCCTTGATTTAACCCAATACTAACTTCAAAGAAGTTTGTCATTCCTTCATGATTCCTCACATATGCTTTTGCACCATCGTACATGTCTCTTATAAGGTTAATGTATGTTAATGGGATACCTCTTTTTTCCAAAGTTCTCCGAAGAACCTCCCTCGATACCCTATCATAAGCTTTTTGTAGATCAATAAATATCATGTGAAGGTCTTTCTTTTTTGCTCTGAAATGTTCTATAAGACGTCTCAAAAGGTGAATCGCTTAAATACTAGATCTGCCTAGCATGAATCCAAATTTGTTCTCTGTTGTACTTGATACTTGTCTTAACCTACGTTCGATAATTCTTTCCCATAATTTCATAGTATGACTCATTAACTTGATACCTCGATAATTCACACAATTTTGAATGTCTTTCTTGTTCTTATATATGGGTATAAGTGTATCTCCATTCCTCGGGTATCTTTTGGTTTTTCCATATTTCATTAAATAGTCTTGTGAGCCAAGTGATTCCTATTTCTCCTAGTATTTTCCAAACTTCTATAGGAATATTATCTGGTCCTACAGATTTACTACCCTTCATATGTTTAAGAGCCACTTTGACTTCGTTCTTTTAAATACGTCAGTAGAAATTGTGGTTTATATACTTTTATGATTTGGCTAACTCTCCTAAGTTAATACTAACATATTTATTTTCATTAAAAAAATTATAAAATAGTTTTTCCATCTATTTCTTATATCATCATTTGCCACTAGAATTTTTTTATCCTCATCTTTGATGCATCTAACATAATTAAGATCTTTAGTTTTCTTATCTCTAGCCCTACCTATCCTAAAAATATCTATTTCACCCTCTTTTGAGTTGAGTTTTTTATATAAGTCCTCCCAAATTTTAGCTTTTGCTTCAATCATGGCCTTTTTTGCTTTCTTCTTTGATTTCTTATAAGCCTCTAAAGTTTCACTAGTTTTCTTAGCATAATGTAATTTGTAACATGCCCTCTTTGCCTTGATTTTATTTTGTACTACTTCACTCCACCAGCAAGCTTCTTTTGTGTCGGTACACCTCCCTTAGATACTCCTAACACATCTTTCGCCACTTTCCTAATATGTATAGCCATATTGTTCCACGTATCACAGGGCGTACCAACATAATTCTAAACATCTCCTTGAAGGACTTTCTGTTTAAATATATCTTCTTTCTCGCTTTTGAGGTTCCACCATTTAGTCCAAATAGCTCGATGCACTCTTTTCTTCTTTGTCCGTTTTTTTATTTGTAAATCCATAACTAAAAGTCGATGTTGGGTGGTTAAGCTTTCTCCTAGAATTACCTTGCAATCTTTACAACACACTCTATCTTTTTTCTACAAATAAAGTAATCAATTTGTGTTTGTGATAAGCCACTCTTATAAGTAATTAAATGTTCATCTCGTTTTTTGAATATTGTATTGACTATAAAGAGATCAAATGCCATAGCAAAATTTAAAAACTCCCTACCTTCCTCATTTATATCCCAAAACCAAAGTTTTCATGAATCCTTTGATATCCTAATGCCTCTTTACCAACATGTCCATTTAAGTCTCCTACTAAATAAATCATCTCCCTTTGTGGAATCTTTTGAATCACCTTATCTAAATCTTCCCAAAAAGCTGTCTTTATACTATCTTCTAGTCCTACTTGGGGTGCGTAAGCACAAACTATATTCAAAACCTCTGCTCCTAACACTAATTTCAACGTCACGATTCGGTCACCATATCGTTGTATGTCTACTACACTATCCTTTAAATCTTTATTTATGATAATACCAACTTCGTTTCGAGCCTTTTCTTTACCTGAGTACCATAATTTAAAACCTGTATCCTCTATCTCCTTTGCTTTTTCTCTAACCCATTTTGTCTCTTGTAAACATAGAATATGAATCTTTCTCTGAATCATAGTATCTACCACCTCCATTAGCTTACCGTATAATGTTTCGATATTCCAAGAAGCAATACGAATCTTATTATCTAGGACTAGCTTCCTTACCCCCCGTATCCATCCATAATCAAAATGCGGAGACCCTCTCTGAAAAATTTTCACTATATTCGGGCGGCAATGTAGCGGGACTAACTTCTTTACCCATACCCGTCCATGATGTGGGAACCCTCTCTGCAATTGATTCACTACATTCGGGCGAAAATGTAGTGGCCCTTGCTTACTTATTACTACATTTGGGCTCTGTAGCATGTCGCTAGGCGGGGATGCCGCAAAGCAATGCTCATAATTTTTGTAATCAATGTTATAAAATCTGACAAAGTTTTACATTGACTGTCGGAAGCCTAACACAACCCTCCTCCTTTATCCGGACTTGAGACCGGCAATGCAAGGGTGATCCCTTACATGGGCAGAGTTAAACCATAGGAACTACATTAAAAAAATGCCCACACCTTAGGGCACTTATCCAAAGTTTTCTCTACTAATGTACATCACTTAAAGGGTTCACAATATAAAACCAACCATAAGTTTGTATATAAAATGCCACCATAGAGACACTAAACTGAAAAATTATGCTGGACTAAAAGCCAAAAGTCATCGACATGTTGCTGATACACTTCACGTTCTCAAACATTCACACTCCAGTAATGACACTTTATAAATAGCAAGTTCCACTCTTTGTGTTACCACTTAGACTAATGTTTGCATGCTAATGGTTCGACTGGTTCAGTTTCAACATTCAAATCATGAACCAATCCATCAAAAAGAAAATTTTACAAGGAGAACCAAACCAAACCAAGAAGGGAAAAAAAATATTTAGATCAATTTAATCTCCTCTAACATCCCTAATCATGAGAACCAGAAGTCTTTTACTCCAAGAAGCATTTGAACATGGGGACACTGAAGGAATCTACCTCCGGTGGTGGTGGCAGATTCCGGTGGTGGGTCGGCGGCAGGCAACTTCAGTCTGCCTTTCCTTCTTCAGCTTCTGCCGATCTCCTTTGTATGCAGCGGATTTGGAGAGAGGATACAAAGTTCTCACACAGGGACTTTCACGGGATGAGATTCTAGGTGTTTCTGTGTTTTTTCAGAATCTGTGTTTTCAGTGTCTCACTCGACGTGTGATGGTTGCCTTTTATAATCACCCTGCTCCCCTCATCCGAGATTCATTCACCTGCGGCTTCCCTCGTCCGGAGCAAATCACGGAGCCGTTACGGTTCGGCCCTCATCCATTCAGGTAACAGACTGGATGGCCAGTGCAGCCGTTACCTGAGCCGAGAATGGCCACTGCTGTAACAGACACAAGATCTAGCTCGATAGCTATTGAGAATCCCATATACAACCCTAGGGAAAAGCCCTCGTTGTGTTTTTGGTTGGACATAGGAAACCCATAAAATCCACATATCCTAGGGTCAAACATAAACAACTGTAATCAGTAAATATAACAGTCTAGAAGCAAAGAGACATTCTTTCCATCCAAGAATATCAGGGTTTATTGGGTCTCCAAAGAATTCAGAACAAGAAAACAACGTACTCATACAACAGGAGAAAAAGAAACCTATAGGAATTTTAATTGAAGAGAAAAATTCCCTTGCATGTTGAAATAAGTGTGAAGATGAAAGGATCTGAAAAGGGGCCATGGACAAGACAGGAAAGATCTCAATTGGAAAAAGTAATCAAGAAGACTAGAAACCTCAAAGAAACCATAAAACATATCACAAACAAGTGACTACAAGAATGCTATCACGAGATAAATCAAAATCGATAGCCTCTTCACTCAAAAAACTTGCAATGGTGTAGGGAGAAAAGGTAGATCTTACGATGATAGATATTGAAAGCCCTAGAGAACACTTAATTACCCCACAAAGATTACTAAGATGTCCAGACAACAATAGGAAGTGACTTGGAATTAATCTTAGATCTTCTTCGTTTGCACTGGACGTGTGAGTTTTAAACAGGGAACTTCTCTCATTTTGTCCCACCAGAGGTTCACGTGCGTTTCAACATGTAATCGTGGTGAATAGGCTGATAGGCGCATTGTTGGTGGCATCAAGGAGGAGGTAAGTATGCTGCAAGCAGTTGATAAGGGAGAAACGCAGCCCTTCGACGGTTGTTGACAACTGGATCTTCGTTATCTTCAACAATGATCGATCAAGGTGGAGAAAGATAGGGCGAAAGACAAGAACTCGTCCAGCTCACCGTGGCTGACCTCTGGTGTGAAGGCGGCAGCATGAGCAATTGAGGAAGGCGGTGCCAGGTTGGTTGCCGACGGGTGGGTCAGTTGAGTGACTGGTTGGCTAGTCATTTGAGTGGCTCTTGGAGTTGCTGAGTGACATGCAAGGAGTTCCTTCATGTTTTCCATCATGGTTGCAAATTGAGAGTCAAACGAGGAGCGAAACTCCGTGTGAAGCTCGTCCAAATCAGTTCGGGAGATGGCACTCATCATACTGCGAGAACTTATATTCAATCTTGACATTATTGTTGGACTATTTTTGTGCATGAATCTGATTGTAACCGCTCTAGTATCAATTGATGTATTCTATCCTTGGAGCACCCAAAATAATTTGATTTTTTATTAGAACCAAATAGATTTGACTGCAAAATTTGAGCTTGACGCAGTTTCAAACACAAAGCAGTTATGTTTGAGCAACTCTGAAACTCGACAAAAGTGGCGGCTTTCAGTTGCTGGAAACATCAGTTAATCGCTAGAGAGTTGCTTCCTTATATCAATGGGGTTTCGTATACACATCGAGAAGTTGGAGAAACACGTTTAAGATAGTAGAGGAAGAAGGAAATTCAAAAAGATTAACCAAAGGAATTTATTGTCCAAGTAGATCCTTTTATAGATCAAGTGTATTCAATTTTTTCACAATGAAATAAATAAGATAGCTATCACACTTTATTAAATAAATCTAAAACATCACAATAACTTCAACAAAGCCTAAATAAACTTAAATCCAATTTAATTGAGTGCATAAGATGGATTGGTCAGCCTTAGGCGTGCCTGATGGGCCTGCTATGTTATCCACTGGACTCACATTTCCATACCGGTTCCGGTTTGATGCAACCTCCACTACAGTCCAACTTGCCTTGTTCCTTCCTTGGGTCAGGGAGTGTCATCTAAGCCGTAATCAAATTGACCTAAAAAAACTCAGATAACCATAGGTTTGTTTGGGCTGAGTCGAGGAGATCTTCAGAGAGTCACAAAGACATGAAGAATAAATATTATCCAAATTTGAGCTACTTAAATGCCCCAAAATGGTTGTTGCTAAAAGGGAGTCATTGAGAAGTCGGTACAAGATAAGAAATAGAAATAAACAAAGGTCCTTGGATACTAACGGCAGAGGATTTTGGAGTCGCTGGAGACCAAACCTGAAATCCTAATATAACTATAGTCCAATAGCTTTTAAATCAGGTGAATTCTTGAAATGTGGAAGCGGTTAGACACTCAAGGAGTAGCATAAATGATTCTTGCACTTAAGCCTACAAAGAGCAAATATAAGCTAGTTTGGAAATTCCAAAAGTCAGGTTCTTATTTTTTAGCATATAGGTACAAAATGGGGTATGATATGATTTATTAGAGAACTCAAGGCCAAGAGGAACCACCACTGATGAAACAAGGGCAACTAAAAGTTTGGAAAATAAGAGCTCCTTTGTGGAAAGCACTTCATGAAGGTTTTCTTGTGACTCATAAAATCAAGTAGAGGATAAAGGTTATCAACAAGGTCTGTCCAATAAGTATTGATCAAGAGAAACCGATACTACACTTCTTGATCAAATGCAAAAGAGCAGCACAAGTATGGAATTCAATCTTTCCCGGTATACCTATAAGATTTGGAGATAGCAACTGTGTCTTTGAATGCTGGCGTCTTCCCATACAGCTTATAAATAAGGAAGGAAACCTAAAAGACAAACTCGCACTAGTGACGTTCATGTTGTGGAGAATTTGGTTCCTCAAAATTAAATGATCTTCCAAAACAACAATAGAAGTCTTCAACAGACAGAGGGGATCGTAGTGGAGGTGGCACAGGAATTCAAGATTCAAAGTCCGCTAATATCTTTGTTGTAAGAGAAATTAGAATAATTAGATTGTATCTATAATTTGACAATCTCTACGAATTTCAATTCTCATTTTCTGCTTTTAAACATATAAAGATATGGTAATCTCTAAGAAAATGGAATAATTAGATTGTGTATGTAATTTCGGAATCTTTTAAGCCACTTGGCTCATTGTTAATCTGGACCTAAGGAGAAAATTATATATTTCATATTATGAAATGAAATATCATTCTTTGGGGTAGGAAAAAGAAACACTTGATTTATAATATGTGTCATCCTGACAAATTCTTTAAGCAAAAGTGTTTGATCTTGAACCCCAACAACTTTTGTTAACAACTGTGCTTAATTTTATCATGTAACATTAATAATCAATCCATCAATGAAACAAGAATCACTTGATTCCTCAAACAAGATGGAGGCAACTATCACAATTGTTTCCTTTGCAAAATTGGGCTCCAAACTGTATATCATATTTTAATATAAAATTTGATGTTAAATGCATGCATGTAAAACTATGGTTTCTCATGATACTAAAAAAATGTAGGTCCTACTCAGACTTCGGAAGAATTCTTCTCATGCCAGGGGTACTTGAGGGGGCCAAACCGGTATGCAGCAAGTTTGTAGCTGATTGAAGGGGATCAATGCCTTTTAATCACTGATGGATTCAATACGTTTGCATGCATGAAAAGCCTTATACAACCACATCTTGCGTTGTCGTTAGATGACATAAGTATCTCTAAGAATTTCTTCGTTTGCATTGGATGTGGGAGCTAGAAACAAGAACTTCTCGCTCGTTTTGTTCTGCTGCGGCTTCATGTAGATTCAACATTTGATCATAGTGATTGTGCTGGTAGACATGTTGTTGGTCATGTCAAGGAGGAGGTAAGTATCGTGCATGACATTGAGAATGGAGAAAGGCAGTCTCTTGGTAGCTGTCGACAACCAGATCTTCGTTATGATCAAGAATCATCAACAGAGTCTGAGGAAGATTAGGGTGAAAGACTAGCGTTTGTCCAAATCACCGTGGCTAATCTCCAGTTTGAGGGTGGTCAGTTTGATCTGTTGAGGAAGGTGGTGGCACTAGTGCCGGTGCCAAGTTGGTTGAGCAGCCAGTTAGCCAACCATTTGAGTGGTTCCTGAGGTTGCCGATTGACCTGGTAGGAGCTCCCGCATCTTTTCTATCATGATTGTAAATTTGGAGTCAAGCGGGAACTCCACGTGAAGCTCATCCAAATCACTTCAGTAGATGATGCTCTCTATACTGCGAGAATTTGCCTTCAATGCCCACACGATTGTTGGACTTTCTTCGTGAAGAAACCAAAATGGAACTACTCTAATACCAATTGTTGCATTCTAACTTCGAGACACCCAAAAGAAGTGTTTTTTTTAATGTGTCAGAACCAAATAAATCTAACCAAAAAATTTAAGCTTGATGTGGTTTGAAATGACGAAGCGGTTACATGATGAAACCTACCGAAATTAGAATATAATCTGAATGACCCAAACCAAGCCCTTAGGACGTGGGGAGCAGCTCCAAAACTCAACAAAAGTGGTGCGTTTCTGTGACAGAAGGTGGTTGAAAACTTCAGCTGATCGCTAGATAGTTATTTGATTGAATTGAAGAGAGTAACTAGAATTTAAGAAATTCACAATGAAAGAGAAACAAATTGATTAGAGTAGAAGAAGAAGGAAATTCAATAAGATTTTAACCAAAGGAATTCACAATGAAAATCTTGAAAATTCATCTAGGTATATCCTTTTATAGATCGGGTATTTAGTCTTTTCATAATTCATTTTGCCCTACAACAAATAAGATAGTTGTCTTATTTAATAATTTAAAACATCAAAATAATTTCAGTAAAGGCTAAATAACTTAAATCCAATTTAATTGAGTGCATGATATGGATTGGAAAGCCTTAGGCATGCTCTCTGGGCCTACCATTTCATCAAATGGACCTGCATTTCCATGTTGATTCTAGTGCTTTAGCCCCAACTTGGCTGGTTCCTTCCTTGGGTTGGAGTGTGATTTAGGCTATCAGTCTATTACAAATTGACTTAAAAAACATGGCTAGATACGAGCTACTTAAATGCTCCGAAGTGCTACTTATTCTACCTGCAAATGGCGGAAATGATCCTTGCAATTAAGCCTACAAAAGGCAAAGATAATATTAAAAGAAGTAGGTCCAATCCGGGCTTCCTTGGAGGCTCTTCTGGCTCCGAATACTGGAGGTCAACCTCCGCACATGTCCTTAGGTGTAGGTGTGACTGTGCTGATCATGAATACTTGAGTTGAACGTCTTATATATGATACGCACTTGAGATGTATGAGCTGCAGGGAATGAGATGCCACCGGTTTAGGCATGCTCTAATGTAGGGTATAAACTTGATTGGGTAGGATTAGTGCTAATTAAATTTGGCTTGGAATTAAGTCGACAACTTGGCATCGATATATTACTTAGGTATAGGAATCTTGCATGGGATGAAGCTCATGAGGAACTTGGATTGTATAACCGGGTTTGAGTTGGATGGGAATGGTTTAGGTTTTGGTTTCTGCTTGAATGTAAGTCATCCTTCAATAAGGATACTGTGAACCACGCTTTGGAGACAGTTTAAAGGCGAACGCAGTTCAGATTTCATTGGATTTTTGTCAGGTTTTGGGTTACGTATTAAATTCAGGTTTTGGTTTTGGATAAGTTGGATTTGGCTATGGTTTATTGGGTCTGAAGTTCAGATTTGATCTAAGTATAATAGTTTTGGTTAGATCCGATTTGGGTAGGCGTTAAAGGGAATACGGGTGAGGATAGTTTTCTTTGTATGAATAAATAAATAAATGTATATATATATATATATATATAAATATAAAAGGAGAGAGATTCTATAATGCAACCTCCTACACGTGCATTCATGTCTCGCCCTCCACTTTTAGTTTTTTATTGTTTAAAAAACACGAGTCGGCTTGATGCATGTCTCATATATATATATCGCAATTAAATGAAAGCTCGAAATGCACTCAGCACTGCATTGCCAACTTCATGCAGGGAACATACATGTATCTATGCAAAAGGGAGAAGTGTTGCATGGCAAGAGGAGATCAATTGCAGTTAACGTCATGAAATAGAAGTTGGAATGGAGAGGTGACGTTGTTGGCGTAGGTGAAACTGATTATCTGCTTGGGTTGCATTTGCCCACCACCCAGCAGTTGGCAGGAATCATCGTTAAACTTCAGTATGGTGTTCGTATCGACGTACTCGGTGCCGTAGAAATCTGGACAGTACAGTACGATATTGGATTGCACGCAGCTACAATCGCTCCGGAAGCTGGCCGCCCACTCGGGCTGCCCTTTCACCACCGACCCCGTTGCCCTCTGCTCGATGTGTAAGCTAGTTGCCTTGTCACATCCTTGCTGCCCTGTCACCTGAAAAATATCTACAAAACGAAGCAAACAACATTTGGGTTGCTCAGCTTGTTTTCTATACAAATAAATTAAACCAAATGCTAGACGGAATGCCTCTATTTCGAGGCGTTCACCACTAGCAATTCTATACAAATAAATTGAACCAATCGCTAGACAGACAGCCTCTGTTAAGAATCTATTCTGAAAAAAACTAGCTGAACCAATGTTTAGAGAGAGATTTTGTCAATTACCCTTTCACGAGATTGCTCTTCAGTCACCTACAGTTTCGATTCGTGAAAAGAGGTGAAGAAAAAGACCGTTTGTTTACCTTAAATAGCATGATACATGGTTTAGGTGAAAATTTTAAAAATGGCACTGAACCAACTTTCACGAGCCTAACCAAGCATATATTAATTTAACGAACCAAAAATGAACAAGCTAGAATGAGCTAAACTGCGAGCATCTCGAATCACTTACCAGCATGCAAGTACCATTATACACACACACACACACACACACAGAGAGAGAGAGAGAGACCATGGAGGGAGGTGGCACCGAAGATGAGAAGGGCGAGCAAGGCACTTCGAGAAGCCATTGTCGACTTTTGTTGAGTAGAGAAGAAGCGTTTTTATGGAGCCAGCCAATGGTCTAACTAGAAAGGCGTGAATTGATATCAAAGGTTTAAATGGCAATTTGAGATATATAATCCTCTACAAGCGTTTGATTCTTTCCTCAAATTCGTTGAGGAAAGGCTGGGTCATTACGTAGAGATTTCATGGTCTTACAATTTCTTTTATGGGACGGAGTGCAATTAATATTTCATTGGAACCAGGCGTGCAACGTTTGTCTGACACAATCCGACGTGAACGAAGCTCGGTTTGTGAGGCTCGGGTTCAGGGAAAACCCAAAACATATTTTACCGGAAGTACCCGTCCTGTACCAGATCGAATATATATATATATATATATATATATTCGGTGATGCGCCAAAATTCCTCTGGAGAGAGAAAGTGTCGAGTTTGCTAGATTGGGCGAGTTACGGGCCATTGGGAATCCACAGATACGTATCCTAGATAAGACTAGTAACGATCGAGGAAGTTGCAGTTTATGACTCTTTCTGAGCTTCCTCGAGTTTCTATCAAGTTTTGCATTGAAACCGGGTTAAAAAAGGATTACTTCTAGCCAAGAAATCAGGCTCGCCTTTAGATAGTTTGATAGGAATATTATATTTTAATCATATCTCCCATGATACGCCTCTAATCAAAGTGATTCTTAGTGCATTGGAAAGTAGACACAGTTATCGAGTGAACCAAATTATGGTGATTTCAATAAGAATTAGATTTTTGGTGGTTTTTCAATTTAGTCCACAACTTGATTATAGGCCTCTTGATAGATCCATTGACAACTTGATTATAGGCCTCTTGAAAGATCCATTGAAAAGTTGATGAGACAAGTTTTTCACACATTTAAAAAAAAAATGCTAAGAATTAGATTTTGGTGAATTTGAGGACCAAACTCATATTGGAAATGAAGGAGAATGAAAAAGAAGCCTTGATTTGCTAAAGATGAGGGCTACAACTACAACTACAACTACCGATTACAACTAAGGAAGAAAAGAAAACAAAGAAAATGAAATAGACAAGTTAATAATCTATGTTTTATTGATTCGTAAAGATGGACAGTAACCTCTGTTTATAAGTGAGGATGGGCCTGCTTCTAGACTCCTCCTTTTCATTTCTTTAAATCTCCTCAGGCTGTTGGTATCTACAATGCCTACTCGGTTTCGTTGGTTGTTTATATTGAGAAGTTGATAGTTGCTCCAGAAAGTCTCTCTTTGAGTCTCATATAATTTTTGGCATTAATTATGTTTCTATATATTATACATACATATACATACATATCTATATCTATCTACCTATATGTATGTATACCTATATATATACATATGCATATATCTATACATATATTCATATATATACAAAATATATTCACACGCATGGTATCTGTGTGTATATATGTGCACTCATGCATGTAAACAACTCATCCAATAAAAACTAGAACTTTTGAAGATTATTTGCTCTTAAAAGATGAACTTGAGATGCCTCTGTAAAATTTGAGCTCAAAAATAAGAAACAAAATCAAAGTGGATCTTGAGTGGGTGAAGAAGAAAGTCCAAAATTGGCCCATACGGAGCCGTCACAGTGAGACAAGGATGTAGGTGGGTGAAGATTTAGTCTTTCCCAGATAAAGGGGAAATGCATCAGTGAAAAGTCAATATTCAAATAAAATTGAATCCAAACTCCAGCAGTAAGAACACATATTTGCAAGCAACGCAAGAATCATCAATAGGACATTTAATGAGCATTTATTGGGGATCTCGTCATCTTGACCTTTCTTTTTCAATTTCTATCATATGATGTAAGGAAAGGTTACACCACTTAGTCCCAATGAATCACACTAACGATAGCTTTTTCATCATACATCTTGACCTTTCCTTTTAAATTTCTATCATGTGTTGCTAAGAATTGCTAGAACACTTAGTCCCAATAAATCATACACTAACGATCGCATTTCTAATTAATTTTGTTTGGCGGTTTAAATCCCACATGTGTGGATCAAAGAGTAAAACATTGTGTTTTTCTAATTTTTATATTTGTATACCTATCTTTTAATATATGATGTTTTTAAGAAAAGTATGGAGATAGATTATATAGCCGACACAAGTTGGATCTGCAATGTTGAGAATCGTAACGAATGTTTGCAAGATAGTGAATATATAGATGGTATTCTTGCATTTATAAAACATGTGCTTATGTTGAATCAAGGTAGGAATAAGGGAAATATTCATTGTCCATGTTGGAAGTGTAACAATAGACCACTTATTGACAAGGAAGTGGTAAAACTGCAGCTTATGTGAGATGGATTTACGACGAACTACATAATATGATGCTTTCATGGTGAGTTACCATTACAAAGATTTATACCTAGATGTGACATATGTGATATGACAAATGTGGTGCAAGATGCTTATGACCCCTCAATACCAGAGGTTCAAGATGAAAATAACGAATCTATCAGAAATATAGAAGAGATAGAAAATGCAGTTAAAAAGTTATAGCAAGAATATCAAAAATACATATTGTTATCTTTTGTTAGTATACCTATTTCAAATTAAATGTATGCATAAGTTGTCAAACAAGTACATCAATGACCTATTGAAGATTTTTAGAGATATTGCTCCAACAGATGGACTGATACCAAAATCTTAGTATGATGCAAAGAAGTTATTAGCTGATTTGGTTATGAACCACATCAAAATAGATGTTCATGTCAAACAATGTATAGAGGTAACCTTGAATATGCATACAAGTGTCGTGATCCACAATGTAATTATCTAAGTTGGATATCTACAAAGGGGACAACACGAAAAAAATTCTCCTATAAAAGAGTAAGACATTTTTTGTTGATACCAATACTAACGGTTATTCATGTCAAACAAGATGACACGCTATAAGTAGAAGAGACACTTTAAGTGAAATGAGTCATCCTCAAGATTCAGAATCATGAAGACATTTTGACGAGGTGCATACCTTTTTTTCTTCTAAACCACGTAATGTACGACTTGGGCTTGCTAATGATGGATTTAATCAATATAAAATTTCATCTAGTAATGATAGTTGTTGGTCAGTTCTATTAATCCCTTATAACTTACTTTAAAGCAACCATTTGTCATGTGTTGATGTAATATCTCTTACTAATAGTGATGTGAGATATTGTTCTTAAAGATCTTGCCATCACCTTCAATGAGTTGTGCATGAAAACTGTTGGAAGTATAAAACTATTAGAGGAAGCAATTGCAAAGATTCTTTGCAAATTGGTGATGATCTTACCTATTTCATTTTTTTATATTATGGTACACCTAGCAATAAACTCCGCCCAATATAAGGAATCACCCTTGCATGGCCGGTCCCAAACATAGATAAAGGAGGAGAATCTAGAAGATGGATGGTTGATAATTGAATTTAACATTAAGTCAATAACTTTGCATTTATATATGAATCAGGTATAGGAATTTTGCATGTGGTTAGGTTAATGGGAAAATTGTGTAACCGGGTTTGACCTGGATGGGGTAGGCCTTAGTGGGGGAGAGGAAGCAATAAATTGAGGTTTATCCCCTACTTCTGTGGCTATCGGATTACATTTTTACCTGATCTAGAGGTTGGTTTAAGTTTGGGTTTTTGCTTGAATGTAATTTAGAATTAAATAGTAATACACTTAACCATGCTTCGGTGATAGTTTAGAGGCAAACTTAGTTTATATTTAGTTTGTAATATAGTTGTCAATTATATTTTTATAAATATTCTTATATCTTTCTACATAATACTTCTTTAAAACTAAAAGCTTGGCATGAGTATGCATGTGTCTCATATATATCACAATTAATGGAAAGCACGAGATACAATCACTCGTTATTTTCAGTACTGTGTTGCCATCTTCATGCAAGGAAAGTACCCGTATCTACCCAAAAGAGAAAGCAAGAGGAGATCAGTTGCAGTTAACGTCATGAAATAGAAGTTAGAATGGAGAGGTGACGTTGTTGGTGTAGCTGAAACTGAATATCTCCTTGGGTAACATTTGCCCACCACCCAGCAGTTGGCAGGAATCATTGTTAAACTTCATTGTGGCGTTCTGATTGATGTACTCAGTGCTGTAGAAATCTGGATAGTACAGTTAGATATCGGATTGCCCGCAGCTGCAACCGCTCCAAAAGCTGGCCGCCCACTCGGGTTGCCATTTCACCACCGATCTCATCAAGGGGCGAATCTAGAAAATAGTGTTGGAGGGAGATGCATATATTTCATCGTGTTAGGAGGGGACAAACGTGAATCTTAACCATATATTCACTGTAAAACATAGGTTTTCATATATTTACTTTAAAACATAGGTTTTCGTTTAAAATTTTCAAAATTTTAGGGAGAGTGGTCGTCCCACCCTCCATGTAGATATGCCATTGGACCATTGCCTTCTGCTCGATGTGCAAGCTAGTTGCCTTGTCACATCCTTGCTGCCCTCTCACCTTGGAAATATCTACAAAAACTAAAGGGGTGCGAAGCAAGGCTAACAAACCAAGCTATTGTTTTCTATACAAAGGTAAAAAATCCAAAAATGTCATTAAACCAACTTTCACAAGGCTATCCGAACTGACCCTACCATGTCCATATTCAGCTCACGTATTAGTTTGAAAGACCAAAGATAAACAAGCTATAATGAACTGAACTAAGAGGGTTCACTTACTTAACCATCATGCAAGTACCTTTATATATATAGATATATAGAGAGAGCGACAATTTTCCATGAGTGCCTGCATTTAATATATATGGGTGACCTAAATGCAAAGTGATTCAAATATTTACTGTTGAGATCAAAGATCATATGATAGAGGTGTTTGTAAAAGATTATGTACAAAACACCATTATGCAGCTAAGATGCCCTCTATTACTCTCCCTCTCCCTCTCTCTCTCTCTCTCTCTCTATATATATCTATCTATCTATCTATCTATCTATCTATCTATCTATCTATCTATCTATCTATCTATCTATCTATCTATATATATATATATATATAGTGAGAAAGAGAGTATAGCCCATGCATTTAATGTATGTGCACAAGTAACATGGTACTTTTTAACTTTTTAAATTGAAAATTCAATATCCTTGAGATCTTTAAGGATGTTTGAGCATTGATGAGAAGTATGTGTTTATCATGTTCTCTCCATCTCTCACTATATATATACACATAGAGAGAGAGTGGGAGTTGCTAGATATTGTTTAACCATCACTATAGTCCGTATGATCAATCGTACGATGGTGATTAAGATATCCATCACATGTCGCATTAAATGTACTCATATTCATTAAATTAAATGGCATCGATCCTTGTATTGATATCACATCGCATGGATAACACAAATCATGTAGTAGAGTATGATATGAGAAGGTGTCTAGCAACTATCAATTTTCTTATATATATATATTATGTATATCAATTTATCTGTGTATATAATATAAACTGACTTTTATTTTGAAAAGATTACAGTTATAAGTTGGTGTAGGGTGGGTTATATAGTGTAGTTGGTGCTGGGTGGGTGCGGTGAAAACCTGCCCCACCCTGCTCCATTGTAATCCCTAGTTAACTTGATTAGGTAGTTGATACTGTAGATGTGAATTTTTGTTCTGAATTCTATGTTGAGACTTGAAACTAAATTCGCAACCTACGAGTGTGCAAGCACGCCAGTTAGTTTGCTCAAACTAACAAAGATGATTTCTTACTTCGGTAGCGATTGTGGGTAAGTGAATTCTTTTCGACATAAGCTTTCTTGAACCGATGTTCAAGGATCAGCTTAGATTTTAAAAATTATTTGAGATCCGGTGAGTTTTCAAAATCCAATTTCAATTCTCAAAAATTTTGCAGAAATCGTGAACTTAATTCTTGAATGAAAACATTTAAAATTCGAAAAACAAAAACTGGTTCTGTTTTCAGAGACTTGTTTTTTGATTTTTTTGGACAGATTCTCAATCTCCAAAAATCTTAAAATTTTTACAAAAGTAGGGTTTGATCATGAACTATTTTTATTTCGATTTTAGGTTTTGTAGATGTGTATAATTAAATCTGAGAATACATCTTACTCAGATATTCAGGACAGATCTGTGACAGAAGCATAAAAGTTTAGAAAAATGATTGTATCTTAGTACTTAGACCTCCAATTTTTATGAACTTAGTTTTGTTAGAAATCTATGAATCTTAAATTTATAATGGTACTATTTTCAATAAAAATGGTTCACTACAAACAAAGTTATAGCATTATAACCCAACCTTTGTTGGTGAAGTGTAGTTTTTTCAAACTCTATTCCAATTTTTTAGGTCTCCTCTGAATTTATTTACAATGTTACAATCCTAAAATTCTTGCAAATTTTATTAACAATGGGTTTGTGTGTAGATTAGGTGTGCAAAATTATAATGCATTTGGAGTAGGGAGTAAGGAACTAAAAATTATTCATCAAACATATGCAAAGTGAAGAAAACAGATTTTCATTTTTTACAAGATACGTAAATGCATTTCATCTAAATTAAAAGATAATTTACAACAATTAAAATGTAAATAACTGAAGAAAATGAAGGAAATTATGATTATAGCATAAACATATAAGGGATTGAGAGATATAAGACTTTACGATATATATTGGGATAGGAGTAACCGAAAATCAAACACATAGCATACATCAATAAACATAAAAGAAATTGGGTAGCATAACCCTTAATTATTATATCATAGATAGAGTCATAAGCTCATTAATTACAACCCCATTGAATCGAATGAAAGAGGAGAAGAAAGAAATTTGAAAAGAGAAGGGAAGAGATGACCTTTACGTGGAAGATCGGGTGGTGGCCGACGGTTTGGTGGCAGCGGCTTGGAGGGGGCGGCACTTATTCTTCCTCTCTCTCTCTCTCTCTTGCTGCAGGATTTTTCCTCTCTCTTCAATGCCTCAAACCAACCCCCAAGGTCCCTTTTATAGATTTCAAGGGGGGTCCTCTAGGGCCTTCAATGGGTTTGGGTCTTGGCTTGATATTCAATCCAATTTTGATTTTATCGAAGAAATTTTTTGGTCCATAGCTATACATGAGTGCATGTGAGATGGGTAGTGGTCCCCTCTTAGTCCATGTGGGCTTGGTGCAGCCCACATGGCTCGATCTCCACCTTGGGCACAACTAGGTGAGGTTGAGTCATCCTAGCCCATTTTGGGTGCTTGGCTCGGTCTAGGCGGTTTGTGATGGTTGCTTTATGACTTGAGGTGAGTCTTGACCAAACCTTTTGACTCTCCTTAGCTCATCACACTTCATGCCTTGCCTTGATTCGAGTATGTTCCTTTGCTTTTGCCTTACGTTGGTCAAGTAATCTTATTGTACCTTGGTTATATGGTGCCCTTAACTTTGCCTTGAATGAACTTGATGCAACCACTTGAGTTTGAATTTGAATTGAATCTCCTTTTGAGTTGGATTGGATTGAGCTTAACTTGGGACAAGCCATGCTTGGCTTTGAGATTTGATTGGGGCTTTACATTCGATCATGCCTTGACCCATTCCTTTCTTCAAGTTAGGTTGGTGTCTTTGACTTGTCTGAAGTGGGTTGAGCCTTGGTTGGCTAGACTTGGTCTTGGCCTTGAGTCGCCTTCTTGCTTTGGATGTGCTTGCCTTTGTGGATTCATCCTTATTTGAACCTTACTCTATCTTTGGGCAAATCAGCATCTTTTAGATTTTAATTCCAAAACTTGATTCTGTAAATTCGGGGTTCAAAACATTTTCATTTCAAAATGATGTTTTGGAATTTTATAAAATTCGTAGGATGTTTTCAAATCGTGGATTTTAAAACATGCCCCAATTTATTTTGAAAAATATTTTTAGGGTGTTTACAAATACATTATTTGTTACTAAACCCTTACCCTAGTAGGTTTTATGGATGTTTGTTTCGGGTTGAATTGGATTTGTTAGCACCCAATTTTCTGAGTATCCATCATCAAACATTGGACCTTGTCAATCGTAAATGATGAACTAGGGAAGATGGATGTTGCAATCCCACTATTGGCATGGGACTTATGCACAACTGGATATCAATGATTAATAGCATCTACAAGATTACAATTAATGCCCACATATAATTTAATTGTAAACACAAGTAATAGAAGATAAAATGAGAGAGAAAGTGGTGTTTCATGGAAGGATCAACCTTGCTTAGTGTGGCACTAAACTCTCCCAGAGCTAAAACTTGTAAGTTGAAAGATATGGGAACATGCACTGAGAGCGTCAGCTCAACGAAAGGCAGGGCACTATAGCACCTTTGTTGCCGGGAGTTTGACTCCGCATGTGTGAATGTGTGTTAGGCTTGGGCTTCCTCTTGTAACAAAAAAAAAAGATATGCAAACATAGGACAAGTCTATTACATTGGTCATAACCCAACCATACTTTTTCCCACCTGAAATTCCGAAAACCAATGAAAAAGTTAGAGGAAAGAGTGATTGAGTTCATAAACATTATATACAGTTGGCCCTACCTCAAATAGTCGAATAGACAGTTTGCTCCGACCCACAAAAATGTTTTGATCCACCACTAGTATTAACCTAAGGTTTTATGTTTATATATATAGTGTTGTCTTTATGTATATATTTAGAGAAAAAGGAGAGGGGAAAAAATCATGGTTCGACTCCTTAGAAGGATCCACTACTTTCTTAACCTAAGGTTTTATGTTTTATATATATTTAGAAAAAAGTCGTGGTTCGACCCCTGTAAAGGTCCATTATTATGCTTATTTGTTCCTATCCTTGAAACAGGTTTATTATCTTTTAGGACCACTTATGTTAACATTAGAATTTTCATATAAAGCGTTTCTTAGTGGATTGCTTCTTTTTGAATTATTCACGATAACCACTTCTTCCTCATTGCATCATTGTGGCTTTTCTTTTAGGTGACTTGAATTCTCTTGATCAGAAACCTGGGGACAGGCCCACCTACGAAATGCCCCCCCTCGGCATTGAACTCTTGACCTCCAACTTGAAGGTGCTCTCGACCCATTTGATATATTGTTAATTGGTTCAAACCAAAACCATAATGATAGATAATTTTCTTAAGGGGTTAAGTATGTCACTTGAAACAATATTTTGGAAGGGAGAGCTTCTAAGCTAAAATATGAAGGTTTCCAAATACTTTGCTTTGTCAAGCTTCCCTCTGAAACAATATTACAAAGACTAATTGGTACCAACACCTTGACAAACTATAAAAAATCATATCAAGCACTATCTCTCAGGTCTAGAAGGCACTGATTTTTGAAAATCACACAGGTAGGGTCATACTTTCACTCAATTATGTATACAAACCCAAAGTCATATCCCGTCACCTGAGACATCTCTCAATCTCAATACATTCATAATAGGTTGTATCATATTTTTATTTTTAAGTATCCAAACCATATATCCTATTCAAAATCATTTTCTTTTAGAACACTTACTACTCTCATTAATTTACAATATGACTCAACATGTCCTCAACCCAAATGTATCGCATGACAAGACATGAGCCACTAAATGCAAACTAGAAGTACACACGTATGACCAACAGAGTAGCCACCAGGTTAACATCACCCAATACAACCATTCAAGAATTTGGAGCCCTCTCATCCCGATGACATAACATATCTTAACAACCTCAATTATGGACCATGAATTCATATAAATTAATGTTTCACCTCATGAGTTGACACTACCTAATAGGACGATCAACCATTTAATGATATCCCATACTGCCACAAAGATAGTGGATCCATACCCAATAATATTTACTCATACTCAATCACACTCATGCAATGCAAATAATAAAATAGTTCCAAATATATACACTAAGCAAGTTAATATTTATTTCAAGACATTTATAAGACAATTTATAATAACATGCATCATTTAAAATCAATCAAAACTATCTCCAACATGTATCTAAAAGGAAAACACATCCACTTACATGTCGCTTTATATGGATCTAACTCTCATAATTCTTATAGCTTTAAATCACCCTGATTTATTCTTAAATCATAATAAATTATAATATTAATATTCTACATTCAATTACAGACTCAACGGTTGAAATTGGACTTAAAATGACTTTTGAATACTGCCAAACTCAATTCGAATCCTTTCAGTTATGTTTGGATCCAAACAATATGTTTGAATCCCTACTTGTTTTTAAATGGATCACGATGTAGATTCTATAGTCCTAGATTGGACCTAGATCTGTATCCCTTCGAATGACATTGGTCTGTGTTTGGCTTGATGTTATAGCCAACCGACACTACATGGCACAAACCCAACACGACACTGCCAATTGGGTCCTTGTCGACCATCAATTTTGAATGTTGGAATTGACATTTCATGGCATCTTTTTGGTGGGCCACTACCACCAATCGGTCCACCATTATTGCATAGTCCAATTGCCCCCCTCACCTACCGGTAGACAATGATGGTTTGGTCGAAAAAGGGAGAGAAAAGGGAAAGAGGTGAAACCCACAAAAATCCATTGGAATCTTCCCTTTTCCTATGATGTAAGAGCTCAACAACACCCGAAGGAGGGACAACTAGCTTCGTCTTCATCCCCTCTCTCATTTTCAACTCTCTTTTCAACCAATTATCAACATCTACACTACAAAGAATGAAATAAAGGAGATGCAAGACCCTTACCTCAAAAAACCGATAGCTCCACCACCTAACTCGTGATTTTAAACCCCAACAATGCCCAACATGGTTGCAGACCCTTCTCCCCCCTCTCTCTCTTGCTTTCCTTCACTCTCTTGGGTATCTAGAAGATCGTGGAGCATCGTGGCTGCTGGGCAAGGGGTCAACAAGAACCCCTCTATGAAGTTTTGAGTTCCAGGTTGAGCCCATCGTGACCCAATCTGACCAGAGTATTACAAAAAGAAGAAAGAGGCTTTTGTAGCTTTTTCATCCAAATATTAGGGGATTATTATATGCACATTCTTTTTACTATCCACACACAATTTTTTCCAAAATATCGAAATTGCTCCCAACACTTTCTCTCCCCTCTCCACACTTAATTCCAACATTCCCTTCTCTCTACTTTGATGACAAACATTTTCTTCTTTTTTGTCCATCATTGCCTTTTTTGCAACTGGAGAACACGTGATTATACTCTTATGAAGCTTGCTAAAGAAAATGAAAAAAAAGAAGAATAGGAAGAATCAATAATAATAAGAAGTTAGAGGAGGTTGATTCTTTCAAATATTTTGGGACTCGTGTAGATTTGTATTAGATTTTGGTATTTCTTTCATTTTTATAAATGTTTCATGGTTTTGAGCCAAAGAAATTGAATCATAATTTTTTTAAGTGGATACGTGGCCCAAGCACAACTCTCCTTCAAGAGAGATAACAAAACAACATCTCACAATGATGGGCAACCCTGTTAAGGCAAAGTGTGGTTATGTGGTCTCTCCCATAGTTGATTTACAGCTACAACACATCTCACATATATTTTCATATAATATATATAAATGCTTCACAATTTATATCCTCTTATAATATTTTCATATAATATATATAAACAACTCGAGCAAAAGAATTTATGGTAAATTAGATTATAAAAAGACGATGACTAATGAAAATATTTCTTATGCCATAAATAAGGAGAATGAAATTAATTGTGGTGCTCAGATGATGCATTTTTTGACTCATTGGCTGATGAAGTAAAAATACATTTATAGACTACGAGGATAATGAACTTGATTATTCACTTGTATTTGTAATAGAAGATGTGTTTTGTAATTGTCAGAAGCTTATTGAGTAAGTAATAAATGTTGGGAGAAAGTACAATACTGTTATTGTTATTCTTCATTCAAAAAGTAATGATGTAACAAGGCAAGTATGATTTGAGTGTAAAAAAAGTGGCAACTATTAGGGCGAGTAAAAATATTAATGTTGAAAATAGTAGGTGGACAATCATTGAGAAGGTAGATTACTCATTTTTACCGACAAACGAGATCCAATAGATAGTTATTGAAAGTTAGAATGAAGTTAATGAGACACAAAACCACCCTCTAGGTTTGTATCTTGAAGGTCATAGTTTTGTAAGGAGATTGTGAATTTAAGTAGAGTGTAACAAAAGACCTCACAAAAAATTACAAATCCAATCATATTTTGATGTATTTGAAGCAAGTTAATGAGTCAAATGTTAGTACTCCAAGGCACATTTATAGTGCAAAAATAAAAAATTAAGAAGGATATGGGTTCTAGAAGTATCTACAATAGTTATTGTATGACCTATAGTCTCACCAATATCACACATGACATTATAAGATACTTAATATGAATATTGTCAATAACATTGTATTTTTACATCCTCATTCAATGTAACTATTACATATATTTCCATGAGTATTGGAGTTTGTTGGCACATATAAAATAAATATTTAAGAGTTTTTTTCATACCTTTAATGTAATTTCTTGCATGGTCTATAACAGTTATATATACTCTTTAATTTACATATATAAGATGCCTTTTCTTAAGGTTGTCAAGTTCACATCGAGTAATAAGAATTTTTCTATAGCCTTCACTTTTTACGAGTCTAGAGAAGAAAGAGAATTATGTTTGAGTTTTGAGGTGTGTGAGAGTTATGCACTCTAATCATCTTTTCACATATAATATGCAATGACGATGATCTCCTTAGAAAAGCATGACCTTTAAGATACACATATGCTCTCTTACATTTGAAATGAAATATATGCTTTGATCGAGTTGTAGATTATAGAGTTGAAGAAGTTATTTAAGGAATCATGAACTATCACCAAACATTAATATGACATAAGATATTCAAGCAAATATGTAGGGAGGATATCACAATATGATCTTCACTTGATTGTAAGAGAGTACAATCGTACGAAGATAATATGTTTAGACCTAGGCACATGTCAGTGTACATTACTATATTTGAATGGGTTGTCGAGTGCTCATGAGATCAACCTTCTCCTTGAATGTAGTGACTCTCCAATACTATCTATCTTTCTATCTTAACAACTATATCGACATGAAAACGTTAATAATTTAAATCAATAATTTTATAACATATTTACATGTACATAGAAATGAGAGGACCAAATGCTGATATTTTATAAGACATTGAGGATAACAATTAGATGTTATTTGTATTTTATAAATATACTTATTTTTCAATTTAAACGAACTCATTATTTCAATCCAATTGTATCAAATTATGCATTTGTTTGATTATATTAAGGATGAAAAATGAGAAACTAGAATGTTAATAATTATAAATACCATACACATGTAACAAATAATATAAAGGAACATCCCAAAACCCCAAATACATGATGTAAAACCAACATGTGGATCATTTACACTCCCGAGCTCATGCATCATGTCTATCATGTGTTATCGTCTTATCAAATATCGTTAAGTGATGTTCTTGTTGGCTTAATTATTCGTATGTTTCTATCAACTCTAACAATACAAGGTCATCCAACAATAGACGTTGCATGCACTATGAGTTATGTAAAACTAGTACTAGTGTATTATATATGACACTAAGATGTTGAAGGAAGATAATAATTATGAGTACTATTAGTATTATCATTCAATCATAATAAAGGTAAAGATTACTATAATATAAATAATTATTACTTTACTTACATGAAGAATAATATATCATGTAACCTAGTTAGAGAAGGACGAGTTGGATGCAAATGACTCATAAAATTTCTCAAAATAAACCGATGCATTTGAATAATATACAAATCTATGGAGAACTTGTCTCACTTATAAAGATATACTATTGGGATGCCAAAGTTCTTAAGGCGAAAATAGCATCAACCCTTTGCCACCTAAGTAGTGTTATGTGACTCGTATTATAACTTATATGCATGGGGCTTTGTAAGTTTGTTTGCAGTAGATGATACAATTAGGATGCCTAACGGTGGTCAAACTACTTGATATGGCATAAACAATGGAGCATAGTAGTATACCCATCAAGTTGTACCATGATGTGAGATGCCTTTTCTAGCTTCATATGTAAGTATGCCAATATTGTTGTACCTCAAGCATGACTGTCAACCTTTCAAATATTATGAGTCAATAGATGCACGATTGGTATTGGCACTCTGCCTTTGAGACTTATCTTGATATAATGTATACCGAAGTTAATACAACAAATATAGTACAACATTTTTTGTTGGTGAGTCCTCTATTCCTAATATGAGTTCAAAGCACTTCAAACATAATAGCTTTCAACTTAATCTTCAACATTATTTCATCGATACTCATGCCCAATATATCACTCAAAATGTCTTTTTGCTTCTAGCTATCATCTCTAGAGTCAAAGCAAAAAATTCACTGTCGAAACAAGTATCTCGTGAACATCATGAAGGGTGTTTGTTTGTGTCTTGTTGCCAATGCTTGATAAAAGTGCTCAACACATGATCTATAACTTTATATAATAAATTTTTTTGCTCAATCAACAAACTACTATTTGTAATCTCAACCCAATTACGGAGTCTCACATTCATTCACTTTACTAACCATGCTCTAGGTACATTGTGTTGTGAGTGGGTTGCTAGTACTTTTACATTGTCTACATATATGTATTTACATAGTTAATTGAAATCATGAGTATTAAACTTGAATTTTACAATTTTACTAAAGTTCAAAATTACATGTTTCTACCATACTTTATAAGTGATGTTACCTTCAAAACTAGGAAATAACTTCGACATATCAAGAACTCCGCCACCATCATTCTATACACTATCTATCTTAGTCTCTAGACTATCTATATCATCCTCATATTGTAAATGCCTAATTTAATTGACATTTGTATCGGCTAAAATCTCTTTGTTTTCTATTTAGTGTCATCTATATGCTTGTCTTCTAATTAATATCATATTATATCTTCTTTTAGATAATGCAATGAAATTACACCCTTCTACTCATACACTATGAGTCATATCTATATATAAAAAGAAATAACAAGTGAGTTGAATAAAAGTCCATGCATACTATACATGTCACCCAAAACAAGAGAGACGTGGCTTAGTCGCACCTCTCTCGAATAGAGACCTCATTAGTTTTTTCACTAGAATTCTGGCAAAAAACTGACTTAATACATCAAATAAATGGTGAAATGTATACCAAATCAATGATATACCTCAAAAAATCACCAAATCCCTCTTTGAATCAACCTCTTTTTTCTTTCTCTTCCTCTTTTTCTGTTTCTTTTTATTCTTCTTCTTTCTATGTGGTTGGATATGAAGCACCATAGGATGATGTATTGTACATTCTAGTCGTGCTTCAAGTTGTGGGTCATCCGAGAATGGTGTGACCATGGAAACGGGTAGGGAGAGATAAGATGGGCTGTTTTAGGAGTATAATTGGTATTTTCTGGTTTAAGGAGGGACTAAATAAAAAACACATGAAATAAAAGGTGTGAATAGTAAAAAAAGTGTGAGCTTATCATCTTTGAAAATATTATACAAATTAACAAATTTAAAAGACTACATGATGCAACTTTTCTTTTTGTTTATTATTTATCTTTATTTTAAGTTTGATTAAGTTCACATAAAATGCATTTCAATTTTCATTTATTTCCTTTCTAAATGTATTATGTTTAATTGGCCTTTTTAAAACAACACAGCTTCGTGATTCGACCCTTTCCAAAGTGCCACACGAGCCGCGACTTTTGGGCTAGGGATTTGACTAAAATAAAAGTTTAATTTGAAGGTTAAGGGGTCAATACCCATGCATGCATTTTTTTCTCTTTTTTTCAGGAGGCGGCCAAAGCCTAACACGCTCACACACACATGCACGTGCAATCCCACCCCCTGGAATTGAACTTGCCACTGCAGCCGGAGAGTCGAGAGATCTACTGCTAGTGACGGCATTTTACATTGAAAAATGGCCAGTGCTCTGGCCCATGCCCTGTTACATGGGCCCTGGGTTTTTAAGGGTCCGAGCGGCACACATTGCTCGAGCAAACTACTTCTAGATGGCCAATGGCGGACCTATTCATGGGTGAGGTGAGGCAATTACCTCGCCTGAAATTTAAGAAGACCAAAATAATTTGTTAAAGGGCCGTTTTTTTTTGAAAAACTATATGAATTACCTCACCTTAATTTCACCCAGTTGAAGTTTCACCTGTGCTTAATAGTACAAAATAAGCACAGAATGAGATAGATGAAGTACAAGACACATTACCATTATATTGAAGTTTCACCTTAATTTCACCAAGTTGAAGTTTCACCTGAGGACATGTTCTAAGACCGTCAATCCCCAACTGACAGTGAGTATAGAAACATGACCATTATAGTGTGAATATTATGCGCTTAATAGTACAAAATAAACTATCAACATAGAAGAAGTAGAAGAAACATCATCTCCATTCAATTAATTATGGAAAATATGATAATATTCTTAGCAAGAAATGCATTAAACTAGCGAGATTCTGGGTAAAATTCCTAGATGTTATATTTTTCTAAATTATAAAGGGAAGAAATATTGTTTTTTGGCAATAACGATAGGGAATACTCAAGCACAGAATGAGAAGAAGAAAGAGAGAGAGACCCGATTCGATTTAGTCCTTTCATTCACCAAAGTCTCCTCCTTCCCAAACAGAAAAGCCTCTGGGCGAATTGGGTCGAGCCCTATTCCCTCTGCCGTGCTGAGGACCTAAAACAACAAGGGAAACCCTCACCCAACGGAAGGATCGAAGATGGTGAGTCGATTCTCTGCTGGGTCTTCCCCTTTCCGCTCCTTTTCTCATTCATGGTGCATCTGTTTTTTTTGTCTGAATGACGCTTCCTTTTCATTCTAACGAATTCCTCATTTGCTAGTCTTTCATTGTTTGTGCACTGTATGTTGAGATTTAGTGGCATTTCCTCATGTTGGTTAACCTTGGTTTATGTGATGAGAATGCATGGTTAGTTGCATGTTTGTTTATTGGTAGTGGGGACTCCATTGCATTCACTTAGAGATAATTGGAATTTAATTTGATCAAAATTGTTTCCTATTGTTTCAATATTCCAAGAGCCAATACGAACCTTATTATCTAGGGGTAAGGAAGCTAGTCCTAGATAATAAGATTCGTATTGGCTCTTGGAATATCGGAATATTATCCGGTAAGCTAATAGAGGTGGTAGATACTATGATTCGGAGAAAGATTCATATTCTATGTTTACAAGAGACAAAATGGGTTGGAGAAAAAGCAAAGGAGATAGAGGATAAAGGTTTTAAATTATGGTACTCACGTAAAGAAAAGGCTCAAAATGGAGTTGGTATTATCATAAATAAAGATTTAAAGGATAGTGTAGTAGACATACAACGATATGGTGACCGAATCATGACATTGAAATTAGTGTTAGGAGCAGAGGTTTTGAATATAGTTTGTGCTTACGCACCCCAAGTAGGACTAGAAGATAGTATAAATACAACTTTTTGGGAAGAGTTAGATAAGGTGATTCAAAAGATTACACAAAGGGAGATGATTTGTTTAGGAGGAGACTTAAATGGACATGTCGGTAAAGAGGCATTAGGATATCAAGGGATTCATGGAAACTTTGGTTTTGGGGATATAAATGAGGAAGGTAGGGAGATTTTAAAGTTTGCTATGGCATTTGATCTCTTTATAGGCAATACAATCTTCAAAAACGAGATGAACATTTAATTACTTATAAGAGTGGCTTATCACAAACACAAATTGATTACTTTATTTGTAGAAAAAAGATAGAGCGTGTTGTAAAGACTGCAAGGTAATTCCAGGAGAAAGCTTAACCACCCAACGTCGACTTTTAGTTATGGATTTACAAATAAAAAAATGGACAAAGAAGAAAAGAGTGCATCGAGCTATTCGAACTAAATGGTGGAACCTCAAAAGCGAGAAAGAAGATATATTTAAACAGAAATTCCTTCAAGGAGATGTTTGGAATTATGTTGGTACACCCTGTGATATGTGGAACAATATGGCTATACATATTAGGAAAGTGGCGAAAGATGTGTTAGGTGTATCTAAAGGAGGTGTACCGGCACAAAAAGAAGCTTGGTGGTGGAGTGAAGTAGTGCAAAATAAAATCAAGGCAAAGAGGGCATTCTACATATTACATTATGCTAAGAAAACTAGTGAAACTTTAGAGGCTTATAAGAAAGCAAAGAAGGAAGCAAAAAAGGCCGTGAGTGAAGCAAAAGCTAAAATTTGGGAGGATTTATATAAAAAACTCAACTCAAAAGAGGGTGAAAGAGATATTTTAGGATAGCTAGGACTAGAGATAAGAAAACTAAAGATCTTAATTATGTTAGATGCATCAAAGATGAGGATGAAAAAATTCTAGTGGCAAATGATGATATAAGAAATAGATGGAAAAACTATTTTTATAAGCTTTCTAATGAAAATAAAGATGTTAGTATTAGCTTAGAAGAGTTAGCCAAATCAGAAAAGTATATAAACCACAATTTCTACCGACGTATTCAAAAGAATGAAGTCAAAGAGGCTCTTAAACATATGAAGGGTAGTAAATCGGTAGGACCAGATAATATTCCTATAGAAGTTTGGAAAATACTAGGAGACAGGAATCACTTGGCTCACAAGACTACAACAACTAAGCCTTTTCCCATACTAGATGGGGTCGGCTACATGGATTCTTTGTTTCCACAGATCCCTATCATGTGCCATGTTAGCAGTTAACTCACAATAAGCTAGATCATTCTTTATTGTTTCTTTCCAACACTTTTGTGGCCGTCCTCTACCTCTTTTAATACTTTCCTAATTTAGTTTTTCTAACCTTCTTACAGGTTCTTCTTTTGATCTTCTTTCTATATGTCCAAACCATCTTAAACGATATTCTCTCATTTTATCCTCTATTGGTGCCACTCCTAATTTGTTTATAATAACCTCATTATGTATACGGTCTTTTCTTATATGACCACTCATCCATCTCAACATCTTCATTTTTGTCACATCTTTTGTACATGTTGATGATTAACTGCCCAATACTCAAAACCATAAAACATGGCAGGCCTAATTGTTGCTCTATAATATTTACCTTTTAACTTTAATGGTATTTTCTTATCACAAAGAATACATGATGCTCCTCTCCATTTTAACCAACCAGCATTAATTCTATGCGTAACATCTCCATCAATTCTTCTATTTCTCTGAAAAAGTGACCCTAGATATTTAAAACTTTCCTTTTGGGGGATGCAATGTGTGCCAATTTTAATTTCTATGTCCTCTGAGGTAACCAAATGGTCAAACTTACATTCCATATATTCTGTCGTTGTTCTACTAAGTCGAAGGCCTTTGCTTTCTAATGTTTCTCTCCATAGTTCCAATTTTCTATTAACTTTTTCCTTAGACTCCTCCACTAATACAATGTCAACTGCAAATAACATACACCAAGGTACTTCATCTTGAATATGTTTTGTTAACTCATCCATCACCATTATAAATAAGTATGGACTTAATTAACTTCAAAGAAGTCTGTCGTTCCTTCATGAGTCCTCATACATGTTTTTGCACCATCATACATGTCTCTTATAAGGTTAATATATGTCAATGAGATACCTCTTTTTTCCAAAGTTCTCCAAAGAACCTCTCTCGGTACCCTATCATAAGCTTTTTCTAGATCAATAAATATCATGTGAAGTTCTTTCTTTTTTGCTCTAAAATGTTCCATAAGACGTCTCAAAAGGTGAATTGCTTCAATAGTAGATCTGCTTGGCGTGAATCCAAATTGGTTCTCTGTTGTACTTAATACTTATCTTAACCTATGTTCGATAATTCTTTTCCACAATTTCATAGTATGGCTCATTAACTTTACCTCGATAATTCGCACAATTTTGAATGTCTCCCTTGTTCTTATATATGGGTATAAGTGTACTTGCTCTCCATTCCTCGGGCATCTTTTGGTTTTTCCATATTTCATTAAATAGTCTTGTGAGCCAAGTGATTCTTATTTCTCCTAGTATTTTCCAAACTTCTATAGGAATATTATCTGGTCCTACCGATTTACCACCCTTCATATGTTTAAGAGCCTCTTTGACTTCATTCTTTTGAATACGTCGGTAGAAATTGTGGTTTATATACTTTTCTGATTTGGCTCACAAGATTATTTAATGAAATATTGAAAAACCAAAAGATGCCTGAGGAATGGAGAGCAAGTACACTTATACCCATATATAAGAAAAAGGGAGACATTCACAATTGTGTGAATTATCGAGGTATCAAGTTAATGAGCCATACTATGAAATTATGAGAAAGAATTATCGAACGTAGGTTAAGACAAGTATTAAGTACAATAGAGAACCAATTTGGATTCATGCCAGGCAGATCTGCTATTGAAGCGATTCACCTTTTGAGACGTCTTATGGAACATTTTAGAGCAAAAAAGAAAGACCTTCACATGATATTTATTGATCTAGAAAAAGCTTATGATAGGGTACCGAGAGAGGTTCTTTGGAGAACTTTGGAAAAAAGAGGTATCTCATTGACATATATTAACCTTATAAGAGACATGTATGATGGTGCAAAAACATGTGTGAGGACTCATGAAGGAACGACAGACTTCTTTGAAGTTAATTAAGTCCATACTTATTTATAATGGTGATGGATGAGTTAACAAAACATATTCAAGATGAAGTACCTTGGTGTATGTTATTTGCAGTTGACATTGTATTAGTGGAGGAGTCTAAGGAAAAAGTTAATAGAAAATTGGAACTATGGAGAGAAACATTAGAAAGCAAAGGCCTCCGACTTAGTAGAACAAAGACAGAATATATGGAATGTAAGTTTAATCATTTGGTTACCTCAGAGGACATAGAAATTAAAATTGGCACACATTGCATCCCCCAAAAGGAAAGTTTTAAATGCCTAGGGTCACTTTTTCAAGGTGATGGAAGAATTGATGGAGATGTTACGCATAGAATTAATGCTGGTTGGTTAAAATGGAGAGGAGCATAAGGTATTCTTTGTGATAAGAAGATACCATTAAAGTTAAAAGGTAAATATTATAGAGCAACAAATAGGCCTGCCATGTTTTATGATTCTGAGTGTTGGGCAGTTAATCATCAACATGTACAAAAGATGTCTGTGACAGAAATGAAGATGTTGAGATGGATGAGTGGTCATACAAGAAAAGACCATATACATAATGAGGTTATTAGAAACAAATTAGGAGTGACACCAATAGAGGATAAAATGAGAGAATATCGTTTAAGATGGTTTGAACATATAGAAAGAAGATCAAAAGAAGAACCCTTAAGAAGGTTAGAAAAACTAAATTTGGAAAGTATTAAAAGTGCTAGAGGATGACCACAAAAGTATTGAAAAGAAACAATAAAAGATGATCCAGCTTATTGTGAGTTATCTGCTAACATGGCACACAATAGGGATATGTGGAAACAAAGAATCCATGTAGCCGACCCCGTCTAGTTTGGGAAAAGGCTTAGTTGTTGTTGTAGTTGTTGTTGAAAATTGTTCCCTATTGGATTTGCATTCTACAAGGTCTATGAAGGGTTTTACTTGATGATGATGTGCAAGTTGGTACCTCCAAAGAGCGAATATTGGTTGTCTTTGGACCTGTATGAGGAGGTTGAGTTTGCAATTTTTGTAATGATCGAGAGTTTTGGAGTACTAGGAAAGAGTTGTTCTTTGTGAAATTTAATTCTTGGAATTTGAAGTCCAGTCTTCGAAATGATACTTTTGGCTGATTCAATTTGGAGGTTGGTCGGGTACCAAATGAACATCGGTGGTTCTCTCCCAATTGGTTGGTAACTTGGTATATGTGTTTTTGGGGGCTATTGAATTGCCAAAGATATTCCCTTCTGTATCTGGTTCATGGTCATTCATCCAGTCATCTTCTTGTTAATAATTTGCTTATAGTCAAGCTGTATAGTTTCTCTTTAACTGCACCAGGGATAGTGTTCATGATTAAGATGATGTATTATGCAGATGTTGATTAGATTTGTGAATGTAATGAATCACAGTGCGGTTAATACTCAAGCATGCAATGGATTTTCTTATTTCCTCAGGGACTTGAATGTGTCGAGTGGCAATTCAAATGACATAACGTCACAGGCTTCTTTGGTTTCTGAAAATTACATCGAATTACCTTTTGTTCCTTGGGTCAATGCCTCAACAGATCATTTTCTCATAGTGGCATGACTCTAGTGTAGTTCTTCTCGTGTTTTTCATGCATAAAATAGTACGTAATCGGGGTGTTGTTATGTAACTTACGTTACTTAACATGAATACCAGTTCCCATGATGTAATTTCCCTTGTGAGGTATGACCAATGTAAGAAAGGGACCCCTGATTCTGGTCCTGTTAAAGCTTCATCTGTTAGTTATCATGGACATGGCATGATCTTTGTGCTCTTATCTTCCTTTGGCAATCTCTTCATATATTTTATCTCTTTCTTTGTCTTTTCATGGAATATTTGTTCTTCTCGTGTATCCAGTTTGAGAAAATTAACTCTAATTTCTATAACCTTTTCATTCCAATAATGGTTAGCCTTTCATATGTCAATATTACATACTAATATGTTGATTGCCTTGCATGCACTTCTCTCTACAGCATAAGTTGGGTAGGGGACATAAGGACAAGGTCCAACAATTCACAGCAATAACAGGAACAAGGTAGAAGTTTTCTGCATCATTTGGGTTCATTAATCTTATCCTTGCATTACTGCTAATTCTAATGGAGTAACAATTGTTAATACTCCAATGATGGTTTTCTCTGTAGATTTAGTGAAGTCCTCTCGAAACGGTCCATTTTCATCTCCAGGTGTACCTATTATTAGTTGAGGTCGTTTTGACGCATGTGACTCTTGTCTTTCTTCTCCCTAGAAAGGTTGAGTATGTTATTTTATAGTGCTACTATAGTCTTACCAACCAAACAGTTTTTCCTAGCACATTCTTCAACCATGCTTTCTGCAACAGTGTTTGCATGTAAAAGTTTATTTTGATGGAATTCTCTTACATATAAGTTTCTTTACTTTTATTATATGTGGTCATGATTTTCATAATATTTTAGAGAGTGTGACCATGTGGTGATTGTTCTTCTAAAGTTTTATATGCTTAATCAACAATCTGTTCCTTTTAAAATTTACATCATCTGGGGCTTGTTCTAATTCTGAAAATTGTAAACAAAAATTTTTGATCTTGCGTGGACTTAAAACTTTCTTGCAAAAATGTGCGCGCGTGTGTCAATATGTTTACCCAAACTTGCAAAGAGATCTATCTAACTATTCAACGATTTATGGGAAAATAGGTTCTTTTTGACGTAGGATTTCTTGAACCGGCGTTCAAAGGCTAGCTTAGACGCTTAGGGGGAGTGATTCTGGAATCCCGAGTTTTCCAAAAATGGTTTCGATTCGAAACAACCTTTTCTAAAGCGACATTGATTTCACTTTGCCTAACCGGGTTCAGTTATGTGAAAACAAAATTGGTTCTGTTTTATACTATGAAAGTTTATATTTTCTAGAGGCTCTTATTGGGGTCCAACAATCCCAAAAATTTTACTTGAGTGAGTACTAGGTGTGAGATTTTATTGAGAATTTTTATTTATATTTTTTGAGTCTGTGGATTATCAAATAAAAATCTTAGAAAGCTTTTAACCTAATGCTATTCTAAAATTTTGTACAGTATCAGTGACTGACATTTAGGGTCTCAGACACTGTATCTCTATACGTAAGTTTTCGATTTTCATGAAACTTATCAATTTGGAAAGCTATAGATGTTAGCTTTCAGATGACACCCTTCCAGAGGGATTTGAGTACCTATCGAGTTATACGGGTTTTACTAAACGGGTATTGCAGGATTTTTGTTACATAGAGGTTCAATTTTTATTTGAGTATGATCTTTGATGATTTTTTTTATAAACCTTAAAAACATCTAAAATTTATGGAGTATGTTGAAATCTGCAGAAATTTACTTATGAAAAATAATGATGCATTCGATTAGAATCTTAATAGTTTAGTTATCACTCAAAGAATTGTGTGGAGGACTTATGTTCGTTTGGGGAGGAACTCATCTATATATAAATCTCCGGGACATCTCTCTAAAAGGATTGCTTGCTTGAGAAATGTATGCGATCATAGTCCAATGCCCTCCTATAACATAAATTTACGGGTGATTAATCCACCATAAGAGTGATTACATACTTATGTCATCGAATGCAATCATTACTGCTATGTCCCTCTTATGGCTTCTTGAGTTAAGTTAGAGGTAATCAGTCAACCGAAGAAAGGGAGAGGAGATGATATAATATATAAGCATAGAAAAGATGAGAACGTATAAGATATATTATATATTAGGGTAGAAGAAACAAAATCTTACGAATATAGCGGATTTCTCTTACCTATAACCCTCTCCTTCGCATCTTTGGATTGTGCTTCAAGCTTACAAACAAGAATAAAACAAGGAAAGGGATAAAAGGGGTGGCTCGAAGCCTTTTCTCTCTAGGTCTCTCTCTTTCTCTCTCTCTTCCTTGGATGAATTCCTCTTTGGGCTATGAATGAGCTCCCTCATGCCCTCCTTGGCAAGGGTTCTAACTCTTGGTCACCCCATCCTCCTTTTATAGACATTTACTTAAATATGATCTTTTTAGGTCACTAAGCCTGATCCGGATCCAAATCCAAATCCAAATTCAATCCACCAAGGGGCATCTTCATATGAAAAGAGTAGTTGAACAAAGTTTACACGTGACAGAGGCAGTTGGATATGTTTTGGACATGTTGGTACACGAAAGACAGGTAGCAACAATTGGTATGCGGCGGGCGGGCAAAGCGCGTGCAACACGTGGGGCGCGTGGTGACGCGGGAGACACGTGACGACGACACGTGTGGTAGCTGTCGGTAGTGCACTTGGTGGCCGATGGTGACACTTTTACTCTTGTTTGCTCCGTAGGTTGATCTCTTTAACCTTTTTATACCACTTTAACCTTCTGATGGGCGTAGGGTCGCTTGGTGTAAGATCTTCCTTGTCTAGGGGTATTTTGGACCTTTTACGTAATGCTTTTGTGTGAGTTTGAGTCATCACTGAACTTGAGTCTTCTAAGTTTCTGAGGCCCTTTCTCAGCTTATTTCCTTCATGCTTTTGGCTTGAATATTCTATTTTTATCTTTTTTAATTCAAATATGCTTCTAGGGGTAAATCAATCATTTTATAAAAGTTTTGCAAGTAAAACTTATTTTGATTCCAAATGCCTTCTTTTGAATTTACAACCCCTTCCTTGAAGAAAACATGCATGAAGTTGAATCAGTGAAATTTCGCAAATACAACCTTGAGGGTAAAATGGTCATTTTTGGATTTTCTTAAAAGTTCAGTTTTTTTGTGGGGGCTTGAAGTACCCCTCGTTTTCAGAAAATTTTGGGTGTTTACAAAAATGACAAGTATTCAAGTGTTAAAAATTACCTCCTGTCAAATATATACTTTTGTTTTATCACATAGAAGTCAACCATCTGACCCGTTTCTAAGTTGTGTGTCCTTCCGAAGAGTTTATATCTTTTCTATTCCATGCTAAATATATTATACTTTTATAAAAAATGATGTCCTCAACAAAGCTTTTTCACTAGATTCTCTTCGTTTAGGTAGGAATTTTCAAGCTTCATGTGATGAAGATTATAGCCGAAGGGTTGAATGTGATATTGCTGGGTTGTGACTGGCTTTACTCCCAAGCAAAAGGATCTTGGGTTCACGTGCAAGACTGACCTTTTTCTCTTTGAAATACCATTTAGTTACTTGATAGGACCTTGAATACCAGCTCTTTTGTCAATGTCATTCATGTAGTGTACGATTGTTCCTCAGGCATGTGCCAACAATTTTACTTTTACTGGAAAACCTGCTTATTTGTTGATATTACGTTTACAGTGAAAAGATTGCTCTTGAGGCATTGAAAGCTAGTGACTGGCACTTAGAAGGGGCTTTGGACCTATTCTACAGTCAGCCTCAAATTAGAGCAGTAACTGATTCAAGGCATCTTGAGGAGCTTTATCAGAGCTATAAAGGCAATCACCTTTTACCTTTTCTTTGAACTGTGACTGAAAATATTCCCTTTTCCACCCTTAATGGTTTTTAGAGTTGCATGTTCGACATGACAATTACTGTGTCTGCAAATCTGCACGATTGGTATTTAAGTTAATTAGCATTGATATAAGAAATAGATGGAAAAACTATTTTTATAAGCTTTTTAATGAAAATAAAGATGTTAGTATTAGCTTAGGAGAGTTAACCAAATCAGAAAAGTATATAAACCACAATTTCTACCAATATATTCAAAAGAATGAAGTCAAAGAGGCTTTTAAACATATGAAAGGTGGTAAATCGGTAGGACCGGATAATATTCCTATAGAAGTTTGGAAAATCCTAGGAGAAACAGGAATCACTTGGCTCACAAGGCTATTTAATGAAATATGGAGAAACCAAAAGATGCTTAAGGAAGGGAGAGTGAGTACACTTTATACCCATATGTAAGAACAAGAGAGACATTCAGAATTGTGTGAATTATCGGGGTATCAAGTTAATGAGTGCTATGAAATTATGGGAAAGAATTATCGAACGTAGGTTAAGACAAATATCGAGTACATCAGAGAACTAATTTAGATTCATGTCAGGCAAATCTACTATTAAAGCGATTCACCTTTTAAGATGTCTTATAGAACATTTTAGAGCTAAAAAAAAAGACTTTCACATGATATTTATTGATCTAAAAAAAGCTTATGATAGGGTACCGAGAGAGGTTCTTTGGAGAACTTTGGAAAAAAGAGGTATCTCATTGACATATATTAACCTTATAAGAGACATGTATGACGGTGCAAAAACATGTGTGAGGACTCATGAAGGAATGAATGAAGGAATGATAGACTTCTTTGAAGTTAATATTGGGTTACATCAAGGATCAACTTTAAGTCCATACTTATTTATAATGGTGATGGATGAGTTAACAAAACATATTCAAGATGAAGTACCTTGGTGTATGTTATTTGCAGATGATATTGTATTAGTGGAGGAGTCTAAGGAAAAAGTTAATAGAAAATTGGAACTATGGAGAGAAACATTAGAAAGCAAAGGCCTCCGACTTAGTAGAACAAAGACAGAATATATGGAATGTAAGTTTGATCATTTGGTTACTTCAACGGATATAGAAATTAAAATTGGCATACATTGCATCCCCCAGAAAGAAAGTTTTAAATACCTAGGGTCAATTTTTCAGAGTGATGGAAGAATTGATGGAGATTCTACGCATAGAATTAATGTTGTTTGGTTAAAATGGAGAGGAGCATCAGGTACTCTTCGTGATAAGAAGATAACATTAAAGTTAAAAGATAAATATTATAGAGCAACAATTAGACTAGTTAATCATCATAATGTACAAAAGATGTCTGTGACAAAAATGAAGATGTTGAGATGGATGAGTGGTCATACAAGAAAAGACTGTATACATAATGAGGTTATTAGAAATAAATTATGTGTATGTTGAGATGGATGAGTGGTCATACAAGAAAAGACTATACATAATGAGGTTTTTAGAAATAAATTATGTGTGACACCAATAAATGATAAAATGAGAGAATATAGTTTAAGGTGGTTTGGACATATAGAAAGAAGATCAAAAGAAGAACCTGTAAGAAGGTATGAAAAACTAGATTTTAAAAGTATTAAAAGAGGTAGAGGACGACCACAAAAGTGTTGGAAAGAAACAATAAAGAATGATCTAGCTTATTGTGAGCTAATTGCTAACATGGCACACGATAGGGATCTGTGGAAACAAAGAATCCATGTAGCCGACCCTGTCTAGTATGGAAAAAGGCTTAGTTGTTGTTGTTGTATTTTTTTGTATGATAAGACTTTATACAGTAATTACATTCGTAGCAAATCTTGTCAATGTAGGCCTAATTAATTCCCTTCCACTTGTAATGATTCACATCAAATGCAATACAAAAGAATGATTATAAATAAATTTTGTGACATTTCTGAATGCATCAATAGTCTCTCTTATTTCATCAATTACACTAAAATCTTTAAGCATTAAGTCTATGTAATGTGCAACACATGAAATTCATACTAAGGATGGATGGTTCACCTCAAGCATATTATCGTTTGCTTAAAAATTTGCAATATTATCATTAATGAATTGAACAACATTTGAAACACCTACATCCTCAACAACTTCCTCAAAAATAGGGAGTAAATTATCTGCAATTTTATCAATATGGTTAAAGTCATATGATTTAAAAAACAATATCTCCTTAGGACAATAGACTAGGAAGTTCACCAAAGGCTTATGTTGACCATTTGTCTAACCATCCACCATAATAGAACATCCTTGTCCTTTCACGACTCCCTAAATTCAAAACTCCATGCATTAACAATATCAACCTATTTCTGCAATAATATACCACTCAAAGCATGTTAAATATAGACTCTATAACTCAATCCCACACTGGCAATAGCATCCACCATACTTTGAAATGAAAATGAGTTTGTAACATTGAAAGGGAGACAATTTTGATAAAAAATTGGGCACACTATAAATCTACTTTCTCAATTATCTCATTTGAAGCCATAGCTAATCTAATGCTTGGCCGAACTCAATACGTAGGGAAAAATGAAGGCATCCCACTATCTGTTGCGCTAACTCCTCCTCTAGTATTCCTTGTAGACATTGGGCGAGTAGGAGCTCTTATAGTAGAACAAGAGCCAACTCCACTGCTACTACCTACAGAACCTACACTCTTTCCCTTTTCTCGCATTCTCCTATCCTCTCCAGCTGTCTCTTCTTCCATCTTAATTGTACCATGAAATTCATCACCATACATCCCTTCAAAAGCATCTTCAAATGGTTGAGACATATCTCAACCACCTATTTCTATCCTCTCTCTCTCACCCTTAATATCTTCTCCTTCTTCGAAGTCCCCAATACCTACTTAATCTCGTACTTAACTACTTCGAGAACCCGAGAACAAGCACTAGCATCTTTCTTAGTTCTCACAAGGTGGTGTTTGATATGAGAAATACCATCATATTTTACTGCATTACAAAACATGCACTTGTTCACAATCCTATTGCCTTCGTACACTGGAGTGTAATATTTTCATGTCGGATCAACCCAATCGGAATTCATTAAGACGAGAGTGGACAATCAATAAGAAGGAAAATGCTTTTTAGAGGTTAAAAATCATGAAATCTGTAAAGCTCCAAAATTTTCAAGTGAAAAATCGGGTTCAATGCAAAAAGGAAAAGAGTATACCACAGATTTGATAAAAGCCCTAGAGATGGGGAGTTGGATTGGGTGAAACACTTGAGAATCTTGTGAATAAACTACAAAATCAATAGGAACAATGATGAAAAAAGAATTTGGGAGCAAGGAAATGACATGAAAAAGGGTTTGGGGAGAAGCATAAATTATTTTCACAACTTCGAATTCTCAGAATTTATACCCCAAAAATCTTCATATACTCGTATGATACGGATTGTATCATACGATATCATATGATACGGCATGATAAATCGCTTATTACGATACATATGCTTGAATCATACCGTATACTCGTATGATACGCGATAAAATTGTATTGTAAGATACGCTACAATTTTTAAAACATTGGATAAAGCTATGATTGCAAGAAATACAAAAATTGACAGCGAAAATATAAATAAAACAATTAATATAATTATTAAGCGTCTAGAGGGACTTAAGGTAGAATTACAAAGACTTCCTCTTCTATATCAACCCCTTCAGAAAGGATTCATACAACCATGACTAAAACTCAGGGTGAACAAGGAGGACCTAGGGGTAATACTCTATATTTATTCATCATCGCATATATATTGGGTTATTAACTCAGGTTCTACTGAACACATGTAAATTTCAAGGAGGGCTTACTTGATTATGTGGAATTAAATGATAAAATCAAAATTGCATACAATTCATTTATATCATAAATCAGAAGAGGAAAGTTATGGACAACTTTTGCAATGCTTGATCCTATTTTATATGTACTACAAATCTTTATGAATCTTCTCTCGATTAGTGTTTTATCATCTAGATTGAATTTTAGAGTACATTTTTTTGCATCTTATTATATATTTCAAGAACTAAGGAGAAGAAAGGCCATTGGATATGGTAGGAGGAGTGAAAGACTTTACACTTATGAAAGAAGAAGAAAAGGCATAGCAATAAATATGACATCCATGCAACATGAGAAAGAATTGGTACTTTGGCATCGTCGGCTTGGACATTATCCAATTTAGAAACTCCACACTATAATACCTTAGTTGGCAAAATTTAAGAATGAAACTCATATTTAATGTGAGGCGTGTCAGTTAGGAAAGTATGTTAAGTGCAATTTCCCTAAAAGTACATCAAGATCTCATGGTCTATTTGATTTAATACATTAAGATGTATGGGAACTTTGTCCAATTGTCTCTATTAAAGGCCATAGATATTTTGACTCATTTATTGACGATTATTTTTACTTTATTATTGTTTATTTGCTGAAATTCATAGATGAAATTGCTACTATATTTTCATTGTTTCATAGATTTGTTGAAAAATAATTTTAAGCGCAAGTTAAAGTTGTTCGATTAGACAATGGGGAACAAGATCTTGTGATTATACCCCACAATAGAACGGAATTGGAGAAAGGAAGAAACATATACTGGAGATGGTCAAAACACTAGTGATTGGTAGTTCAACCCTAAAATATCTATGTGGAAAGATACCTCTACACTTATTGTCTCCTAGTGAAAAAATGTTCAATTTGACACCTAGGGTCTTTGGGTGTGTATGTTTTGTACATATTGATCAAACATCCTAGTGAAGGCATTATTATTCCTGGATACAAATGAGTAAAAATGATCATACTCTATTCGTTAAATCTAGAAACGAAATTTCTATACTAATCGTGTATGTTGATGATATTGTGATAACAGGTGATGACATAGAAGAAATCTATCACCTAACGAAAAGACTGCATCAATTATTTGACTTAAAAGACCTTGGACAACTTCATTATTTTCTAGAAATTGAGATCCTAAAGTCGAAAGAAGGTATACTCCTAATACAACGCAAGTATGTGATGGATTTACTAAAGGAAACTGGTACATTGGGATCAAAACTAAGTGATATTCTCATAGACATTAATCACAAGTTGGGATTGGATACCGGCATAGAGCTCTATGGTGCGAAGAGATTCATCAACTCGTAGGAAAATTGATATATTTAACTATCACAAGACCCGACATAACCTATGCATTTGGAATATGCATGCATCCAAGCAACTGCATATGGATGCAGTCTTGAAGGTACTCAGATACTTGAAGAATACTCCTGGTAATGACATTTTATACTCCAAACATGGACATACAAATCTAGAGTTACACAGATGCTGATTGGGCAGGATCTATAAATGATAGAAAGTCCACAACTGATTATATTGCCCTATTTGGAGGGAACTTAATTTCGTGAAAAGCAAAAAACAATATGTAGTAGCTAGATAAGTACAAAAGCTGGGTATAGGGTTGCAACACAAGGAACCAACGAAGGTTTATGACTTATTTCTCTACTTACCAACCTCCAACAACAAATCAATCTTCCGATATCCTTATATATAGACAACAAGGTAACAATTCAAATTGCTACTAATCTAGTCCAACATGAAAAAACGAAGCACATAGAAATATATTGCCATTTTATAAGAGAAAAAATTGTGAACAAGATACTACAAGTCCAATATGTGAGCTCAGAAGATCAAATGACAAACATACTTGAAGCGTCCACGAACCAATTTGTTAAAGCGCCAAGAACTCAAATCATCCAAATATGAATATCACACACAAATATCTCAACATGAATGCGGAAGCAAGTCAAACACCAAACAAAAGTTGTGCAATTACAACATATATTATTCATGATGTATTAGAGTATTTATAGAGTTTACAAAGTGTACATTGGAGGCAAAAGAAAGCACACAAGAGACTAGTGCTTGCCAGCCAACACTAGCGGTTGGGATTCCAACGACTATGGCCAGGGCCCTAGTGACCTTGTACCATGTCCAAATGGTGCACGGGCCCTAATGGCCCGTGCCACCCAATTACATTAACAATACTAACCAAAGCAGTTCCAAAGGCTACATTGGACAGATTATGCAGCAAGTTGGGAGTTTTAAATATCTTCATCCCATTGAGGGGAGTGTTGAAGGATACGTTAAATTAGTGTTTTATATATTACTTAAATAGGACTAGTATCATCATTCAAGTTAGAACAGGTAAGTATAAAAGCGTAATTGAGTCATTTAGGGTTAGAGAGAGAAACAGAAGCAGCTGCAGAACCCAAGAAAGGCTGCACACTGCCCAGTGACTTCCCTTGATGTATTCCATCGTTTTCCTTCATCAATAAAAGATCAGGGGTCTTTCAACACATTCTTCATGCATATATCATGATGCTGATAGGTGGATTAGCTCTTAGCTTTTACCTACATTGAACTTCTTGTACTTGTGGTTTTCATATTTTGCTGTTTTAATCTAATATTTCTGTAAATCTTCAGCTTATTTTCTTCTTTGATCAGTAGGTCCATTCCTGTGCTTAGAACTATTTTGAATCTTAAACCTTGAAATTGATAGTGACTTTGGTTGCTCTATGATGATCTTTAGGCAAAGCATAATAAGGCCATATCAAGGGATACATGGTCTCAGCTTTTGGAATTTGCAAAGGTATCAACTCGATTATTGCTAGACCTAGTAATTGTTTTCCCCCAAGGTTTTAAAGTTGTATTGATCTGTGTTGCTATATAGCTGAACAATTGACAGCCTTGATTACTTCCTAATGAAACTAGGGTGGACACTGGATCACTACTATGTAGAGCATCCTTTTGTTTGTCTGTCATTCCCTTTGTACGGGACCCATTTATATTGTATTAGCTGCCTTTTGACAATCGAGTCTGGCTTCCAGTTAGCAACTTGGCTATCATATGCTACCCCCAGAGATTGAATTATTTATGCTTTGAATTTGCGTGGCCATATTTGATCGACGAGTTTGTTGAGTATCTCATGGAGAACGGTGTCATCCAAAGGAGTGGCTGATTAACGTACAGATTGTGGACGATGAAGTAATATAATGACATAAATTTGAGTTTAGCTTGCGCATGATTTGAACTCTTTAATTGGTATCATCCTGTTGAAAGCAAAAACATGAAATCCAGACTGTCAAAGAAATGGGTATCTGCTACAAGTGAACGTGACAGTGAGTCTTTTGTTCTTATGGGCATTCTTTCTGCTTGTATTCCTGTTGGTATTCTAGTGACAAAATCGAGTTAGTCCATTATGTAGCCCCTGTATGCGATGTTTTAAGTTTCATTCCTTGTTTTGTGGGTTATTTTCGTGTCTTGTTTTCCTCTGCAAACTTGTATAATTTACCAGGTTCTTGGGGCTTTAGGTGTTTACATGTATATATGTTTGTGTCTATGAATGTATGTACTATATTTGCTTGAATCTCAAGATACTTGTGGAATCAATCATATACTTTATTTAGAACGGTAACCCGAAGCTACCCCCTCTAAGAACCGTATATATGTAAATATAATCTTTTGAATCTCGAGATCTTGTGGAATCAATCATATGCATTATTGAGATGGGTAACCTGAAACGCCTTCCCCTCTAAAAACCATATATATGAGAATTTTGTGGGGTAATGCTCAGTAGAAAACATCCAAACACTGGTTGTGGTTGCCAAGTTTTACAGAAATAGAAAGGTTGCTGAAAATTGGGGAGGTTCTGTCTATGGTCATTTAGGCATCCTAAAAAGATTGAAGTCATCGACTCCCAATGAACCCAAATAGCCACTGGGCTGCTTTCATGGGGCGCTGGAGAATAACCAACCTTCAATGAATGATGAAGATATTTTTATGACCCAACATATATCATTTGATACAAATTGTTAAGAAGGTGACGCTCTTCTGTCGTCCCTATCCACTGCTTGTAAACAGTTTTTCTTGAATAAAAACATTTATAGCTTATAGCTTGAAATATTTTCCTGTTTTAGTGTTCTTAAGCAGAGTGATACATCTTTGTGTGTGTGTGAGGGAGAGAGAGAGAGAGGCAATAGAAAACATAAAGGGGTACTCTCATTGGGAGTGGGCTAGATTAAAAACACAGGAATCAAGAGGACAAGGAGACATTGTCATGCTAAGTGAGCAGAACGAGGCACTTGTGACTAGAAAGAGCTTTCAACCTTGGGGTCAAGTTTTTTTCTTCTGTTCTCTTTTTTCTTTTGGGATGCAGGGTGAAAATTTCTGCAAAATGGGAAAGATGGGCACTGGGTACCAGTCTTTCCGACGAACTTTAAGGGTTTCTTGCTTAAGTTGAGCAAACCTGTTACAGCTTCCAGGTCCCCCTTGCACCTGGCAATGAGTGGAAATGGATGCTAAAAGACAGTGCAGCCGCCATAGGGCATTAGGGCTGGTAAAGGACTGAAGCAATGGAACAGGGGCTGTATGAGCCTCATTTTTGAACTCAAATTCTTGTCTGTCAGCTTGTTAACTCGTCCTCATGGAGCAACAACCATTCAAGCACAAGGCGTGCTACACGGATAAACTCATTGAAGTTAAAGACAACCAATTTTGATTAGAACATTTAGTTTCTTAATCAAGATTTTCATGTTAAAACTTCAGTTTGTACAATTTGCTACAGCTTCAAGGATGTGATGAATTAATTACATTATCCTGAACAATTAGTTCTGCTAACATGGTTTTCTTATATACATGTACTTTCAAAGTATCCATAATTAGTGTTCATGAGTAAGGCTTAACTAGCCAACTCGTGTTTGACTCAGACCACAAACCGAAAGTGACCGAGCTCATCACGAGTTCAACCGAGTTGAACCACAAGAAGCTCGGTTCGTTTACCACTCTTTTTTTTTCTGTCTTATCCATTTTTTTCTTCTTCTCAAGAGGCTAGTGAGGTTAGGCAAACCCTACCAGATGTTTACTATCTACGTATTATACAAGACATGGGAATCAATCGCGTATGATCTTTCTGTAGTTTTCCCACAGCCAACTTGGTAGTTTAGTCAAATAGATAGCTAAAATATCGGATAGATATTTTGCTTTAAAATTTTCAAAACTACTAATAAAAGTCTGGATTTTTCGGTCCTTGTCGTTGACCTTCAGCATTGAGGACTAACCAGATTGGACCAAACTAGCAAGTTGGCTGTGGGAATTTTAAAACTACATTAGTTCGATACGGAGGGTGTGGATATGGCTTCGGCCTCCCCATTGGACCAAACAACAAAACTCATCTTCATGGAATTCAAGTGCAATTTTAATGCTTACATCTTTTAATTGAATCTAGTATATATCTTCCCTTGAACTCCATAACATGGCTATGATGAAAGGAGAACACTTGGGTTTTCATACCGTGTTCCTTTTCTTGGGCTACGACGGGAGGTTGAAGCCAAGCAAACATGCATGCATGCATCTCAGCATTCAAGTCGCACCAAACCGCATACACGCTTCACTTTTATTGCACCGAGACAATTAGAAAATTTAATTTCTTAATCAAGTGGCTCATTGTTTGTCTCTGCTTGGCTCATATCAAGCTCATCTGTGTTCTAGTCACGACGGACTGCATATATTCTTGTTTTTCTGTTTTACTCAAGAGAGCTTGTTTGGTTGAACATGTTAGAAGATTTTCTAAGCAATGTTTCTTGAAGAGATGCTAACATTGTATCAGTGTTGGTTTATAACCCAAAGGTTATGGTCATCTCAATGTGTGATGTCATCATGAATGGGCATAATGTTTCACCCATGAACAGAAGAAGTCTTTAAAGAAATGTTAGTGTAGCTTGACAGAGCTCTTTATAAATATCGATTTTTGTTGCAACCATTAGGAAAAAGTGGTATTTTTGAATAGACGTCTTTTGACATGAAACATATTATGTTGTATTCATTACAAAAATAATGATCTTAGGTCAATGGTGCAGAAGACCTGGAAAAGAAAGATTTGAGTGTTGCCTGTAGACACCTTTACAATCTTCTCACCAATTGTGTTATATTGGTTTTGGTTTACTGATTCAGTTTTATACACTTTTCTTTTAACCAAATCTTTTTTTTCTTAAGTTTTTAAAGTAACTACAATTTCTTGAGCACACAAAGGAGTTATAGTGTTAGCTATCTTGATGTCAATATTATCAAAGACTTGACTTCTTTCATGTAAGGAGAATTCAAGAGTTCTTCATTGTATCCTACATGCTATAGTTGGGTTCCTTTGTATCAAGAGATTTAAATCCAGGAGCAATGAAAAGCCTAAAAGTTCATGCTCAAAGGGTGCCTTGAAGAGAGTCGTGCGTTAATTCTTTTGTTGCAGCCACATATCCAAGTGTTTACTAGTGAAAAGGCCAATTTCATGCAAGATTCAAGTTTACGGGCATCTCACTGAGAAGCCAACTTCTCAAAAAAAAAAGTTGATTTCTCCGGTAAGAGCCGATTCCCCCAAATTCTCCAAAATCACCAACAACATATACTATCTTATATATATATATATATATATATATGACATTGAAACAATACCAACCTAACTAGTTGGGTTGGTCATTTGTGTATTCAGAAGACAAGAGCTATGATATGATATAAAAATTGTGGAACAATTGATTTTGTTATGAACATCAAGAATTTTATTTTGTAAGGGACGATACGGTGTGAAGTTAACTTTACTAACCATCCTAGTTCTTTAACTTCTCAATTCATGGCTCATGCTTATATGGGCAAAGGAACTGAATATGAATACTAATTTAAACAGTTCTTGTTTGGTTTAGCAGCCATGTTTGTAGTCACATAGGCCGAGGAAGCACAGTAATAACTCATCTATTGGCTTTGTTGGATCGCTTACTTGACATGAATTCACGTACTGGACTTATGCATGCTCCCCTTATTACATATCTCGAGTAAGTTGTGCGATGTGGATTGAGTTTAATCAACTAGTAGTTTTGTCTTGTTACCCACAAGAACCTCATTGTGGATAAGACCTCGTCCGGGCACGGTTATTGGTTCTGCAGCCCTGATTTGCAAAGCAAGTGTCCATCTTCTGTCTACATGTCTGAGATCCCATTCAGCTACATCATCACCAAGGGTTAGACCAGGTTGGTTCCACCAAATTCTGGACCTGAAAACCAACCAGCTTAACTCCAGGTCCCGTTCTGTTCCAGCTCCACTGGTTTCGGTTTGGTTTTAGTTTCATTTGAAAATTTTGTGGAAGGAAGATGAGATTTTAAAACCATAACCCAGGAAAAAGTACTTGAAATTGTTAAACTTCCGGATTTGGTTCCATTTATAGGTAGAACCGGCACCAGACCGTGGGGTTCCCCAGTTCTGGTTGAGTTCCTTTCCCCCTGGTTATGGTTTCCGGGGCGGTTTGGGTCTGGTTCCTTCCGTCGGGCTGGATACGGACCAGCCACCACTACCCAAGGTATGTATCATATTAGTAAAGGGTAGAATCATATGTCAAATGACATACAAGATGATCGGAATCGGTGGCGGATCTACATTGACCTGGGGCGGCCACCCCATCTGAAATTCAGAAAACCGATGAAAAAGTTAAAGAGATGATTGAATCCATGGCCATTATATATAGTTTGCCCCCACCTTAATTAGTCAAATAGTTCACCCCACCCCACGTAAAATTCTAGACGGAGTCAGGCAAGATCATTCCTGGCTTCCCACCTAAAATTCTGGTTTTTGGGAAACTTCATCTATCTTTACTAGCAATGAATTGTTCCTCTCACTCGAGCTACTTTTCCTTCCAGTCCTACTGCCTGTTCCTCCCTTCGTAGTCAAAGCGAGGCCAGCGGATTCAATGTACGACTCTCAAACGAAAACTTTGTTCTAATCTAATCTCTCATGAAAGCCGCGCCTTAGCCTGGTCAATCTATTCATTTTTGCTTTGGAAAATTTATTGCCATCACATACTCTTCATCAAGGTTTGAGCCTGTGTTGCATTACTTTTTCTGTGCATCTAAAAATCACGGAAAATTTGATTTGTGGGAGAGTTAACTCCTGTTATTACGGTTGAAAAGAAGCTATAAATCATGCTATTATTCTTTGGCAGATCTCACTTAGTGCGGTTAAAGGCTGGGTTTTTGTTTCTGTTTGGCTTTAGTCCTAGGGATTGAACTTTACTTGTGAGTACATGTATTATTGACCTCATAGAGTATGCACTATCATAGCCAGGTTTGTATGGAAACCAAAGAACTGAATCCACATCTGATTGTTGATCTGGAAATATTTTGGTTTTCATTCGACTAACTGGACTCAAGTTTCAATATTATCTGTCGAAAAGCCAGTGCACAGTGTGCGTGTTCGATTATAGATACATTTTCTGCTGCAGATTCATGAGGTTTTCTGTCTAAAATAAGTTTGATAAACATTAAAAAAATATTTCGAGCAAGCATCATCCTTTATGTTATTCTAAAAAGGTAAGAAAAGAGCAACAAGAGTTAAGTGCAAAAGCATCTGTTTCATAATCATATGTCAAACCAACTACTCCTTACGAGAGAATCAGAAATCCCAGATGGAAGCTGAAAAATTCAAGTCTTCATGCATTGCAAGCTCGAAATCATGGTGACCTTCAAACTTTTGCTCCAAATCCTGCACCTGAAGCAGTTCATCCCAGTTAAGAGGCTGTTGATGATCGAACAATGACACCTCGAATTCTGAATTGTCGATCTCCAATGATAATGCAGCCGGAAACGATGAGCTCGTCGTGTCGCCTCCGTCTGCATCACCTTCTTCTTTCATCAATCCCAGTTGTTGCAGAAACTCCTTGAGATCAATCTGCTTCAGTTGTATCTGCGGCAAAATGACCTCCCCTTGATCAGAAGTTAATTCAGTAAGTGAAGAAACGGTCTCTTCAGCACCAGGCCGACGTAAATTTTCTGGTTTTGTAGCCATAAGAGGGTCGGAGAAGGGTTTGTGCGATTCGACCTGGGTTGTGTTAGCGTGCTTCTTCTTGAACTCTTGGAGTTTCTGGTGGATAACATGAACATTGTGCTGTGCACTCAGATTGAGAAGACCACTAGAAGGAAACATAGACATAAAGTTCTTGGATGGAACCCAGCTTAGTTTTGGGGGCTTGATCAAGGGTGAAGTGAACTTGGTTTGTAGGTGAGGTAGGTTCAGGTGGGCTTCAGGGCCGTAGAGCCGGAGTGCAGCCTCATCATACGCCATGGCTGCCTCTTCTGCAGTGGCAAATGAGCCCAGCCAGAGCCTAGTCCTCTTCTTGGGTTCCCTGATTTCAGCCACCCATTTGCCCCAGGTCCTCTGCCTCACACCCCTGTACTCGCAAGTGTTGTTTTGGGGACCCCCCTTCCCCCTGGTAGGGCCTTTCCTCCAGGATCTTACTGGAGATTTCTTGAAATTCTCCATGGGGGCTTTCTTTCAGAAGGTTGCCCAGAACTAAAACTATTTCGAGAAGCCAAAAAATCTTTTAAGAATGAAAATAAAAGACAAAGGGGACCTCTCTCTCTCTCTCTCGTGAAAACCAGTACAAATATCAAGAAATATCTCTTTCTACAATATCTTGAAATTCTTGCCTTCCGGAAAATATCTTGAAATTCTCGAAGCGGGTAGTCTGTCAACAGGTCGGCTAGTACTTGAAATCAATCTCTCTCTCTCTCTCTCTCTCTCTAAATGTAAAAAGAAAAGGTATAAAGATCAAGAACTAGTCTCTCTATATTTATAAGGGTAGATATCATGGTCCATTCTCTTTCACTTTCACTTTCTGAGTCTATATTCAAAGGAAGCTGGTTTTTAGAGAGAGAGTATTATTTTTCTCTCTCTAGTAGTGGGACTGAAGGATACAGTTTGCTGGTTTGGGGCTTCTGATGGAGGGGACGCTCCATATGTAGCGCGAGAGGAGTGGAATCAATTAATGCAATCACGTTTGAGTCTGCATGCGACCGTTGCTTGCTAGGGGGATACTTGGAGTGTGCATGTTACCCGTTGCACTTTGCCTAGCGCTACGTAGGCCGCTTAAGAGAGAGGACAAAGCTTCTTATTGATGTGAAATCTAGTTTCAGAGTCCACGAAGATGACGATGGCCTTTGACTTTTAAATGTCAGAATTACCCTCGTAAATTTTATAATGTTGGAGAAATTTCTTTAGAAAAAAAAGGAGACACTTTCCGTTACCATTGTACACTGACCTGCTCGGTTCCAGTTTACCCTGAACCGGTGGTTAAGAACCACAGTTCCAGTTCTCTTGGAATGAAGAATCGGAACTGATATGAAACCAGGCCTTCATGTTTTCGATTCAAAACAGTGGGTTTGGACTCTAGTTTGATCCCAGAATCATGAAAATTGCGAGAAAAGCTTGAAAAATGATACAAAAGAGTGGAACCAAGAAACTACGGTTCTAGTTTGGAAACCAAAATGGGGTTTTGTTTCTGTTCTGGGTCCGGTTTGAACAGTTTCGGTTTTGATTAGCTTTTTCTGCTTCCTTAAGTGCTCCCTCAAAAAAATATTTTCCATGACAACGCCATTCACATGAATTTTCTACATAAATCTATATTTTGCCAATCTAAATGTACTGTGGCAAGGAAGCTTGGCACGTGAATCCTTGAATCTATCATGTTCTGGTTTCATTATCTCAAGACCTCGGGAGGAATCATCTCCATATTAATTCGAGACAAGCGTTGTACCTCCTCATATGCACATTAACCAAGCCAACTGCTAAAATTGTATATATTGTCAAAGCTAAACAACACTATGCAAAAGAATGAGCGGTCATCATGTCATAAATGCAGGGTAATTATGCAGCATTGTTGCACTCTTACATAAAAGAAAATTGCTCACGTAAAACTCTTCCCAGGTAAGGGATCATTCTTGCATGATCTATCTTAAGCCCGGATAAAAAGAGGGTTGCGTTAAGCTTTCACTAGGCCGCGTAAAATTTTGTTGGACTTAACATAGATTCTACAAAAAAAAAAAAGATTAATGTGGCCGACCTATCTACTATAAGAAAAAGTTTAGTAATAATAGTTTTGCATAAAAAAAAAAGAGCTCCTTAAAAAGATTGCAGCTCTCAGATGAACTTTAGGGGTTTCCTTTTATTATTTTAAAGATAAACAGCAAGGGCAAAGGAGTACTTCGGACTTTGGAGCATGGCACGTGTTCCATATCAATATTCTCCACCACCCTCATTTGGTCTCTTCACGAGCTCTCAAAAACTCACGTGTTGGACTCTTAACACTTAGCCATGAAACCCGAGAAATTAAATTCTCTCTCCCTCTCTCATGACAAAGCTGGTTCGGAGACTACTTTCTCTCTCTCACGAGATGACTGTGACCCGTTGACACACATTATTATATATATATATATATATATATATATATATATATATATATATATATATATATATATATATATAAATACCAACAGTTGAATTACAGAGATGACAAACAGTGTCACTTGCCAACAATAATCGTTAACTTAAAGATAATGCAATTAATAGATCTAACCTTTTTTTCTCGATAAGCTAGGGTTGCCCTTACGAGATGCACACTCAGGTACTGAATTCTTGACCTGCTCCGAAGAGCCAACTCCCCAGTCAGTGTGCCATGCCCATTTGGGACAAGTGATTGCTATTACTAGACTTAATTAAAAAATAATCAATTTCATTGCTTTCCATGAAGAGCTCATGGCGAAATTACTGACCAACTAGAGATGACCCGTTTAGACTCAGCCCGGCATGTTTAAGCGGACCTGAACCGGCCCTTAAACCAGGAGTGCTGAAACAAGAACCAACTGGAAGCAGGGATCCCTGTGGTTTGGTTCTGATTCCACCTATTGGAGAACCAAACCAGAACGGGAACTGAAATAGGCGGTCTGGACCCACAGTTCCAAAATAAGGTGTAAAAATTTATCTCACATTTATTTTCCGAGTTCGGAAGTTTGATTAATTACCTTTATTGAGTTATTGATGCAACTTCCAATGCATAAAACCCTCAGTACCTCAGCACCCTACGTGTTAGCTTATCTAGCAGGGCTCTCTGACACACGACACAGGTTGTGAGTTCCATTCTCAAGGTGTGCATGCATGTGTGTATTAGGCTTCAGTTTCCCCTTGTAACAAAAAAAATAGTAGCTCTAGGATTATGTATACGTAGAGCCTCATCGATAGTGAGCTCGTTGTGGTGTTGCAGGGGGAGCAGAGTACCTAGATTTTGGTCCATATTCGACCTTATCCAAGGAGTCTCTTCATAAGTTTTTATTGGATTTAATGTGCATTAATTATATTTAATTCATGTTGGTATCCCTAAATAATTAATTGATGCATAATTAATATATATGTGAAAGTCCTCAAGTATAAAAAGTTACATGTGAGGAACTTGTGCATGTGATGACCAAGAGGAGACAAAGTTTAGTCCCATATTAATGTAACAAATCCACATATCCTTTTATATAGTTGGTAGCTCATGAACCTTAGTTCAAAGAGCTTAAGGAGGACATGGTAGACCACACACGCGCGTGCCGGGTTTGGGCTTGGAAATTGTCTTCGGTCTACCTTTTTGTATGAAAAACTTTTGATCTAACGGATAAGAGTCTTTCATGGTGACAGATAGGGATAAGAGAGAACGGTTATACATAAGACAAGACAATTGTAGATAAAATGGTACATCATTTGGATAAGATCTACAATCCGTGATCCACACACGCACCCTATAAATAGGTGATTAGGGGTCCTCCCTAAACACATAGTGTTTCTGTCTCTCTCCCTTTGAGTCTCCTGCTTTACTCTAATTTCGTCTCTCTGCCCGTAGTGCTACTCAAGAGGTCCATGTGCTCATGGTTCATCTCTCTCTGCACCAACTATAGGCGACTAAGATGTGTTTGAGGTTGGCTCTAATCCATGTACATACTCTTCGAGTTGTGTGTGTATTTTATCCTATGAGAAAGGCATAGGTACCCATACATCCTCATAGTGGGGCGTTGATTTCTCTAAGGAAAGTCCGTAAGGGCGACTCACACCGATAAGTTTCTGATTTTGCTTATTCTTTTGTTTTCCGTATGGTTGATTATGACATATTTGGATCTGCAGTTATTGTTTATGATTAAGGCATGTTTATATACCTTTTATATTGGTTTATTATATATGTTTGTCTACGATTTGTGCCAACAATCTTAGAAAAATCATCTTTTACTAAAGTGAACATGTCTACGGCTGCTACCCTTCGACTTAAGATCGACTTAGCCTTGATGCTAGAAAACTTTGTCGATCAATATTTTAAACGTTGGGAGTAGTGAATGAAAATTTGGTTAACCATGTTAGGGTTGTACCTATATATCGAGTCAGATTGTCTCTTACCTGATGATACTGACCATAGAAGCTTAGATAATATCACCGAGTGGAAGGAAAGGTTGTGTCGCTGTTGTATTTTATCAACACTATCAAATATTTTATTTGATATATATAGTTCTTCTCCTTGCATGACAACAAAAGATATGTAGACTGCCTTTGATAAAAAATACAATACTGAAGACCTCACTCTTGAAAAGTATTATGTTAACAAGTTTCATTAAGTATCAAATGATAGAGGAAAAATTTGTGACTGAATAGGCCTACAAGTTTAAGTTTTTATGCCATGGTCTGAAGGAAGCCGAAATGAAGTTTCTTGATAAGTTTATTGTTATGCCTATTATAGAAAAATTTCTTAAGTCTTAAGAGGATTTCGACCTCGATCTCAAGGATAAGAAGGGTAAGATGGCCCTTGATGATCTAATGATAAACATAGCAATAGAAGAAGAGCATAAAAGTCAAAAACCCATTATGCATGTAGATAACACCTCTAGGGTTAACCTGATGGTTGGAAGAAACAACCTAGTGATCCTAAAAGAAAATAAGTAAAGCATAAACAAAATGCCAATATCCAAAAGAAATTCAAGAACGAACTGTGCTGACTTTGTGGTTAAGTTGGACATTGGGCGAGAGGTTGTCCCTCAAAGAAAGCCAAGAAACCTGTGATTGTTGTGAGAGCTATAGTCAACATGGTGGTAGCCATTGTACTTGCTAGTGACGGGTATCTATCCCTTAAATCCCATCTTTTTTTTTTTATTTATGAGCCACAATACTTGATTATAGACATTAGGATTAATGTGCATGTCTATACTAACCATTCTCTATTTGTATCTTACCAGGTCGTCTATGGGGGAACAATAACCTTAGGGGATCATTCAACTACTGAAGTCAAGGGCGAAGGGCGTGTGGATTTAAAATTTTCTTTTAGAAAGGTTCTAACTCTTAAGAGAGTTAACTACTGCATATGATTAGCCAGCCTTGCAACGACAAAGGGCTTTAGGCTGAGCGCAATGAAGGTCTTTAGACTGAACAAACACATTCCAATGATTCATCGAAATATCTTCAGTAGTCCTACTTTAGTTAGGAAGGGATTAATGTTAGATTACAAATATAATAAAGTCGTCATTACATGACTTAGTAGAGGGTATTTCTTTGGGAATGGGCTATTTGTGTGATGTAGAGGATCTGTTTAAAATTCATGTAGAACTAATGGTTGATTCTTATATGAATTTTAATGTTAATAAAGCCTCTACTTCTATTTCATCTTCTTCTTTTGTGTGCAATGTTGAATCATCTGATGTATGGCATGCTAGGTTGGGTCATGTAAACCTTGATTTCATAAAAAAATTGATAAATTTAAACCTTATTACTAAAATTGTTATAGATAGAAAATACAAATGTGGTATATATGTGTATGCAAAGCAACCTACGAAACCTTTCCATACGGTTGAAAGGAAATCCGATATTTTGGATTTGGTGCATACTCATATTTGTGAATTCAATGGAATAACTACGGGAGATAATAAAAGATATTTTATTATATTTATTGATGATTGTAGTAGATACTGTTATATTTACTTACTTAAAAGTAAAGATAAACTTTATAAAAGTTTCAATTATTTAAAATGAAGCGCAAACTCAAACAGGTAAGATAATGTCTAATAGGGGAGGAGAGTATACCTCAAACCTTTTTCAAGTATACTATGGAAACAATGATATTATTCATGAGATTACTGCTCCGTACTCTCCTCAATTTAATGTGATAGTTGAACGAAAGAATAGAACCCTGTGTGATATGATAAATATTTTACTTCAAAATTCTAGATTACCTACTTACATGTGGGGAAAAGCTTTGAATATGGCTTGCAATATTCTGAATAAAGTTTTCCATAAGTATAAGGTAAGTAATCTCTTTGAGGTTTGGAAGGGTTGAAAGATCAATTTTAAATATCTCAAAGTGTGGGGTTGTCTTACGAAAGTAATCATCCTTGAACACAAGAGAAAGAAATTGGGACCTAAAACAGTTAATGTTATATTTCTAGGTTACGTGGAGACAAGTTATGCGTACAAATTCTTGGTCATCATATTTAATATTTTTGGCATAAACGTCAACACAATACTCGAGTTTCGTGATGCTACATTATTTGAGAATATGTTTTCCATGAAGTTTGGAGTTCCTCAAAGTGTATCTTTTAGAGATTATGATCCTACTATTGGTTTCATTCTCGATCAAGTGAAAAGGATGACAAATGTAGGGGTAACCCTGATTGTGTTGTTTCTAGATAAGATGATTCTGAGGAAATAACTAAACTAAGAAAAAGTAAACGCCGTAGGATATCAAAGGACTTTTGAAGTGACTTTGTTACTTTCAATGTCGAGGATGGTCATATGACCTGTCAACAAGCTATGACCTCCACCGAGGTTAGGTTTTGGAAGGAAGCTCTTAACGATAAAATTTAATCCACTTTTTCTAATGATACTTGGGAATTAATAGATTTACCTCATGGTTGTTCTACTGTAGATTTCAAGTAAATCTTTAAAAAAAAACTTAATTTAGACGAACAATCAATAAGTACAAGGCCAGGTTAGTTGTCAAGAGATACATAAAAGGAAGGAATAAATTATTTTGATACTTATTCTCTCATTTTTTGGATGACCACCATCCGAGTGCTTATAGCACTAACCTCCGTATATGACCTCACAATTCATTAGATGGATGTAAAGACTGCTTTCCTTCATGGTGATCTCTATAAGAAAATTTATATGGATCAACCCGAAGAATTTCTTACTCATGAAAATGAGTTGAAGGTGTGTAGGCTTGTTAAATAATTATATGGTTTGAAGCAAACTCCTAAGTAATGGCATGACAAGTTTAATTATGTAATATCATATTTTGGCTTCATTTCTAATGATTATAAAAAGTGTGTCTACTACAAGTAGGTTAATAATGCTTTCATCATTTTTTTCCTATACGTAGATAATATATTATTGTTTGGTTCCAATATGAAAATAATAAACGAGACTAAGTCATTCTTATGCAGTAAGTTTGAGATAAAGGACATGAGTGTGGTTGATGTGATTTTAAGGCATATGTAGCCATATGATTCATCTAAGGCTTTGTATAGAATGAAAATGGTATTTATGTGTTTCAACTATGATATTCTCATATTATTGGTAATTTGATATATCTAAGCAATTATACATGACCAAATATTACATTTGTTGCATGTAAGTTGAGCATATACACTACTATTTTATCTCATTCTATCTTTGGGACAAAATTATATGCTTTACACGATATTCAATTAGAAGTTCATGGCTTAAGGGACTTATGTTTAGTTTACCTATAGTAAAGAAGTTACTTCTTTCAATTTTAGTGCACTATAATAACATGACTACAATTGCTAAGATCAATAATTTTAAGTACAACCAAAAGCAACGGAGACACATCAAAGTTAGGCTAAAGTCTATAAGGCCTTTTGTGTCTTACCGGGTCATGACTGTAGATTTTGTTGGATCCAAAGATAACACAATTGATCATTTGATTAAGGGTCTATCAGTAGTATTTGTTGAGAAATCTAGATTGGGGATGTGACTCAAACCCATGATTTATTCATAAGCAATAGCAACCCAACCTACTTGAGTAGAGATCCTACAAAGTAGGTTCAATGTAGTAGTAAAATGTTATTGGGTGAATAGGATGGCACTTTGTATTATGAGATACTTTTAGTATTTGTGTGTCTATCACTATAAATTTAAAGTGTCATGATTGTAAGTTTAGTAAGAGATTATTCTCTGAATGAGATCGAGTCATAGGATAGGATGCTAGCAGTACATCCTTGGAGATACCTAACTAAGTGATTGACATTGTGTGGTCGTAATAGGAAAATTAGAGTTGTCCCTCAAATCAATTATGATATAGGATATAGATGCATGACCATTATTACATGACCCCTATAAATATGTCATAGCCTTTCATTATGTTGTTACCAATAGACACCTTTAAACCCAAAGTTAAGGTTCAAAACGTATGCTAACCTAGTTCCTATAAGGATAATATTGGATAACTCAGGTAATAGTTCAAACCGAAAGATACCATTACTGAAAGTATAATATGATGATGGAATTAGGAGGTCACTTTTATACTTAATGACTTTGTGAGGATTATTGGACTTAATGTACATTAATGACATTTAATTCATGTTGGTATCCTTAAATAATTAATTGATGTATAATTGATATATGTAAAAATCTTAAAGTGTAAAAAGTTACATGTGAGGGACTTGTGCGTGTGATGACTAAGAGGAGACAAAGTTAAGTCTCGTATTGAAGATTGTGACAAACCCATGTATCCTTTTATATAGTTGGTAGCTCATGAACCTTAGTTCAAAGAGCTTTGAGTGGACATGCTAGACCACACACATGACTTTTGATCTAATAGTGAAGTCTTTCACGGTCACAAATAGGGATAAGGGAGAACTGTTCTGAATAAGGTGGAATGGTTTCGGATAAGACGGGACAATTGTAGATAAAACGGTACATCATTTGGATTAGATCCACAATCTGTGATCCACACACGCACCCTATAAATAGGTGATTAGGGATCCTCCCTAAACACATAATGTTTCTGTCTCTCTCTCTTTTAGCCTCCTACTTTACTCTAGTTTCGTCTCTCTGCACGTAGTGCTACCCAAGAGGTCCATGTGCTCGTGGTTCGTCCCTCTATACCCCAACCATAGGTGACTAAGGCGTGTTTGAGGTCCATGTGCTCTTCGAGCTGTGTGTGCATTCGTCCCTCTATACCCCAACCATAGGCGACTAAGGCGTGTTTGAGGTCCATGTGCTCTTCGAGCTGTGTGTGCATTTTATCCTATGAGAAAGGCATAGATACCCATACGTAATCATAGCAGGGCATTGATTTCTCTATGGCAAGTCTGGTATATTGGTACCTATGCCATGTGTATGGGTACCTATAGTGATGGGCATTAATTCATGTTGGTATCATGTGAGAAAGGCATAGGTATCCATACATAATTATAACATGGCATAGGTACCCATACACATTATGTAATTTGGATTGTTAAACTCAACTCTCAAACTTGGATTTCATGGTTTATTTGAGATAGTGTCAGGTTCTACATGTCATCTTGCATGAGGGCTGATAAGATGGGGTTAGGCAAATCCTAACTAGTTACAACTATAAGAAGATGCTATGTACTGTTTACCATGAGGGCCACCAATCTGAGAGGCTTGGCTTTTGACTTCTATGTTTTCAAAATCCCTATTAACTACTGAAGCAATATCAGGCCCCCGTAACCAATTAGAATTTGGCAACGATGGACAAATTGCCAGCAAGAGGGGTAATGTACTCCTTTACTGAAAGTAAAAAATTTCCCTTTGAATATGTGAAAGTGTCTCCCGTCCGTCACCCGTATGAAATGGCATGGCGATGGTCCCAAATGAATCAAGGGGAGGAGGCCCTTTGATCTTGGTAGCCTTGATTCCTTCACATAGTGTCCTTTCATTTTCAACTTCTATCTAATTTATTTTGAAAGTATCTCTTCTCCGCTATTGTAAAAACGTTCCCTGCCAATAGTCAAGCTTGAAGAGGAGAGAATTATTAACATTTTTTTAAATAACTACATCAACGATATTGGTTTATAGGATTACTATGAGAGAGGCCCTCCATGCAATTAAGGATAGGATACAAAAAGGTTGAATGTGGTCATTGAGAGCTTGGCAAATGAGAATTTTGAGCCCTGACCTTATATACCTGCCCCTTTGGGCTGTGTGATCACAGCCCTGCCCTTATACTTGACATGCCTTGCATGGTGTCATAAGCAATATACATTCGTATGTCGTATTCATGCTACTTAATTTAATCCTTTTATTTTCGAAACCAGTATTTGGGCGATAAATGTTTGCACTAAAGTCAGTGCCTACTTTGCCTCAACTCTCTCTCACACACACATGTGTAGCATGTGGTTTATGCACACAAGCAATCATGCTCAACGATCTCAAGCGGTCGATCAAAGACAATTATAGTTGAGATAATAAAGCAAAAAGTGAAGCCTTTTGCATTAAGGAAAACGTACTTTTTGCTTTTCATTTCACCATTCATTTCTTTGATGAGACCGTTAAGATCATCAAGGATACATTTAGACTGCTTATCTACATAAACCATAGTTCCCTCTCCTATATATATAGACATACTCTAATTGTTCTAAAGGAGCAATGTTCTTCGTTTAGTTGATAACAACAAAATGATTAATTTTGTACGAATGATTGCAACTTTAGAACTTATATTAACTCTCCTATCTCTTTTGATTGACAATATCTAAAGGATTCAGGGATGGACAGATTCGAGCCTGACCAAAAAGCGGAGGATGAATGAACAAAAGAAAAAACAAAAAATGACAGAAAATTATAATGCAGGAAGTTGCTCTCTTCCAAGAATCCGAATCGGTCGATTCCTATATTTAATATAATGAAACTGATGTTCATGTAAGCTGAGGACGAGCAAAAGAGTCGAGGTAACCGAACAAGGACTGCTCTTGACTCACTTGTTAACCAAAACATCTTATGTATGTTATGATTGTAGGTCGTTATTTCGATTCAGCCGAGCTGAATATGAACCAAACATAAGCTTAGTTAATCGAATTGAACATGGCTACTTGGTAAACTTAAATCCCAACTTTTAACATGTAATTTTCATTAAAAATCTAATTTTTGTAGTTAGAATTGAATCAACAATTTCTTTTAGAATGGAAAGATTTGATCATTTATTTATGTAGACGTGAATTTTTATTTCAAAACCTATAAAGAATTGAAATTAGATTCTAGAACTACGTCGTGTGCGCGAGCATACCAGTTAGTTTACTCAAACTAACAAAGATTTATTTTCTAACTTTATTAGACGATTGTAGACAAGTGAGTTCTTATTGACGTAGGTCTTCTTGAACTGATGCTCACCTACGTTCAGCCAAACTCCAAAATAACACTATAGTTCAGCCAAGTCAATTTCACTTCGCTCAACCAAACTCCAAAAGAACATTGTCGTTCATAAAATATTTCGCTTCGCTCATCCAACTCCAAAAGAACACTGTCGTTCATAAAATACTTCACTTCGCTCATCCAACTCCAAAAGAACACTGTCGTTCATAAAATACTTCGCTTCACTCAGCTCACGCCTTTGCTACGCTCAACCCATTAGTAAAGTCGCTTCACTACGAAAGTTAATATCTCTTCGCTTCGCTCAGCTAAAGTCGCTTCACTACGAAAGTTAATATCTCTTCGCTGGGTCAGCCTAGACGCTTGAAAAATTATTTAAAATCTGTAAAATTTCGAAAAACAATATCCTAATTTAAAAGTTTGAAGAAATCATGATTTAGTTCTTTACTTTGGAAAATTTTAGGTTTTGAAAAACATAAACTGGTTCTGTTTTTAGAAACCTGTTCTCTGATTTTTTTAAAATACTTATGAGTTTTGAAAAATTTTGAAAATTTTACAAAAGATAAAAATTTATGTACAGAATCAGAAAATATTTTTATTTTGAATTTTAATGTTACAAATTCTCATAATTAAATCTAGAACTAAACATTATTCAGGTACTCAGAACAAACCTGTACCAGAACATCAGAGGCTCGGAAAAACTAAGATATTTCGGCACTTAGACCCTAAATGTTTATGAAATTGGTCTTGTTATAAAGGTATGGATTTCAGATTTCCAAAGAGACCATTTTCAATCAATTTGGCTCACTATGCTCAGAGATATTCAAGAAATAGTAGACATGTGTCATAGAAATTTCTGATTTTCCAGAATCTATTCCCTTTTTCGTAAATCTTTTTTAATTGATCATGTTTAATAAAGCCTAAACTCCTGAACCATGGACCAACCTCTATAGCACATGCATACCATGTTTGGTTGAAAAATTTGTTCGTTTAGTCACCAAAACTAACTATGCACAAAATTTTGTCCAAACTGGTGTGACCTAAACTGAGTTCTGTTGCAACTCTATTTTTGTGGGGCAACTACTCCGGTTCTTCCTTCAAATGACATGACTTTAGATCCTCCTAGACCTTGGTTCAATTTTCAATCCTTTCCACAAGCTTTGATTAACAGTTAGTCAACCAAAACGAATCAGATTTAAGCAAATGCTGCATGAAATTTCAAGACTGAAAACCTAACAGTCTGCTTGAATCTATTCATCGTTTCTCCAATCAATTCCGATTGGATCTGAGATAACTTGATCAGATCTAGCATAGATTTTCACCCTAGGATAGATCCTTAACACTTCTAACAACCAAATTAATTTAGTAGAGTTCAAAAGTGGATCAGACGCGATAAAAATTAGGCACCGAATCTCTTCAGAATCCTAATTTCATTTTGGAATTCCGATCAAATCTACTTGGATCTATTCAAAAAAAATCCAAAGATCAATCCTACTCCTCTAGATGGAGGTCTTCCAACAATCCTCTTTTGTAATTTCTCATGGATCTAACGCAACTTTTGGATCAAAAATCGGATCACCCTACCGATTTTCACTCGATCGTTCACAAACAATCAACGAGTTCCAACAGTTAGATCTAGCTCAAATCGCTCCCGATCTAGCTCAAATTTATTCCTTTTGATAGTTTTTTCCATGAATCCTAAGAAAATAATATGTTAGTATGTGTTACCATATCAGTTCTAGCTCGGATATGTTCATTAGTAAATTTTATTCAAGATAAAAAATATCCCATGTCAGTATGTGTTACCTTGATACTAAGAAATAACATAAAAGTCCAAGATCATTCATTTTGATTTCTTAAGTTCTTGTTTGATATATTGTTTTCTATAACCTCACTCTCTATAATTATCATATCATCATATCATCTACATATAATAATAATACCACAATACCTATAACAAATTCTTTATAAACATGACAATGTCAGTATAATAAGTAGTAAATCAATTAGTATCCATAAAATCTTTCATCCAAGAAAACCTTGCCTTAAGAGCTTCTTCAACACCAAAAAAAACTTTTCTAAGATAGATCAAGATTTTTTGGAATGACCAAACTAGGGAAGGTTTCATATATATATATATATATATATGTATATATATATATATGTATATATATATATATGTATATATATATATCTCAACCATCCATTGAGGATAGCATTTTTTGCATCCATTTGAAAGATATCTTAGTTCTTAAAAGCATTTATAGTTATTAGTCCAAATAATTCTCATTCTTGGTACAAGGAGAAATGTTTCATCATAATCTATTTTATATCCTTGGGAGAAGCCTTTTGCAACTAAACGTGCTTTATACATTTCTCTGGTACCATCATTCTTTGTCTTAATTTGTATACTCATTTACATCTTATAACCTTTTTGTCTAAAGGACGAGCAACAACTATGTTTGAGTTTTTTCACTAGTTGATCAACCTTCGAGAAGTCACTAATAAACTAAAAAGCAACTTTGCAAAGTGGCATTTTTATCTTTCACTAAGATCAACAACCTGTGTCAACTTTCTCCAAATGGCATGCAAAACAATGCACGCTAAAAAGTTCAAATAAGGCTATGATATAATGTAATAAATTAATCCTTGAATGCTTCAATGGTGGCTACTGCATTTCTCGTTATAACTCTCTTATTCGAACTCTGATTGGCATGATTCATGATTCAATGAAGAAAGACATAAATGCCTTTCTACGTGATCATAAATCGTCCAAGTCATGTTAGAAATGTCTAAGTTATGGCCGTTCTCAAAAAGGGTATCCTCGATCGATTGAAGCCTCAAGTGTCTTTCACAAGGTCTGGTGGTTTTCTTTGTACCTCAACCATCTAGGCTTTGACTTGAGTGATTTTTATTTCACCAAAAAGAAAACATGATGAGCATTCTAGATTTAAGAATTGGAAAAATCTATTGAAAATGGATTTTTAGTGAATTTTGAAAGTTTGACTAAAGTTTTAGCAAAGTAATGGTTATGGTTTAATTATGAAACTAAATGCAGAATGACAAAACTCATAGATGAAATGCAATGGAGAACGGAAAATTGAGAATTGTAATTACTAAAATTTGTGGTACAACTATAAGTAAGAAACAAAGGAAAAATAAAAGATGATTTGTGATGGTTATTGATTGATTAAGGTGGAGAGCCACCCCTATTTATAGTTCTACGAAAAGAGGACACAAATGCCTTTCCACAAGATCACAAATAAGTCGGGTTATAAATAACTGAGCTATGTCTATTTCTCAATAAGGTATGCTCACTCGACTGACCAAGATCTGTATATGAGATTGCTCCAAAGTACGTTTCTCCAGAGGTTGGGCAACAACTTTCTCCTTGAGCTTTTAGAGTCGGGTCAAAATGTCTCGTCTTAGTTTATTGGAGGTTTCAGTGGAAGCACACAAAACAATCACTCATAATATCACACCACTCACAACCATAACCTTCTACAGCATGAGCAACAACATCAAGTGTAGCTACCAACTTCTTGAGCTTGGTAAGTTATGTGTCGATGTTAGGCTGGATACCTTATGGTTCAATAGGGTTAGCCAGTAGTACAATTTTAGACTTCCCCTTTCTATGATGATTGGGGTCTCCAATCGTCTCAATGTTAGTGGTCATCGGTGTCGGTGAGGGTGAGTTAACTTTTTCTATCAACACAAGAGTTCCCGCACTCCAATTGCAACCTGCTCTTGCTACCAAAATTGTCATGCCTCGAACGTTGGAATCAATCAAAGAGATCGGTACTTATAACTGCCACCTAATTGTCCCAACTAGACAAGCCTTCACCAAGATCACAATGTATTAGCGAAAACTTAAGACTGATATTTGCAAGGGGTGAAAAGGGATAAAACATGAAAACTTTAAAAAAAGTAAAGTGATTATATTGATAGCAAGAAAGGTGTTGGCCTACAACAAGCTCACAACTCAGAACGTGCGACTCTTATTGAGTACCTATTAAAAGGGTGTTTTCTGTCACATGCAAAGGCCCTTGACTAAGAATGAGTTACCAGGGATCCCCACGCAGGGGCGTGATTAGACAACCATAGTAAAAGTTCTCTAGTCAAGGGTCTCCTGGTCATAATTGGTGCAAAATGAGATACACAAAATGAGATACAATTGCTTTGTGTTACGGTTACCATCCACATTAAAGCAAATGTGAGATTATTGTTCATGTACGGATTTTACCAAATTGAGCAATGCAGATTACCCGCCTTGGGAAGCTTAAAATTCTCAATGAATCAGCACCAGCATGTGTATTTAACGTCTCTGTAGCGGAATCAACTCTGGCTATCTACATTTTCCCCCAGCTTGTGTTGCTATAATTTTGTTACACATTTCGTTGTTGATTTCCCTGTTTTAATATTCATAAACTGGTTAAACGTTAACCATTAAAACGTGCCGATCACCAATTAGTCAAGTAGTGACTCTACTCAGTTATGAAACGCAAACTAGCCCGAAGATTTAAAAGAAAAGAATTGCACATCTCTAGCAATGCCCACTGCAGGGACCAGTGATTGGAAACCATTTTCAGGTTCACCTGGAACAAGAACAGTAACGGAACCGCGACTCCTCCAGTTTCGGTTATGGTATTTGAACCACTGGTTTCAGATCTGAGTAGGCAATGCAGGCTCCTTAGTTTCATGTTCAGTTTTCTATGGAAATCTTCAGTTTTAGATGGTTAGAAACGCTGGTTCTGTATCTGTTTCTGAACTCATAAACTGTAGCCGACATATATAAACTTGAACTTGTGAACGGGTCATGTTACAAGGAGCATACCGCTGACATATCTAGGCATGCATCCAATCCATGAATATATAGATTATGTGAAGATGCATCTTCAGGTAACAGGTTCAGTGGTTGCATCATCCAGGTAACTGTACCTGAATTTGTCGTATCTTGACGAATGAACCAAATTCCTCTTGCAGTGGCGAATGTGAACAACAGAACCAAAGGTGCAGCACTTTCTTCTTATAAACTTAAAATTGAATCTGGCCATCTAGCCAGTGATGCCAAGCACATGGTTCAGATTTAGCCTGATGGAATCCAAACTAATTTGATACATGTATTGGGGGATCAGTGTCTGTCGAGTTTCAATACCGAATTCATCCCCGTAACTAGCAGGATTGTATAAATCAGTTTCAGACGTGAAATAGGATACGGAATCTGGAGTCCAACTAAATCTGTTTGCTTTATATAATGTCCAAATAAAGCCGGAACATCACCAGAACATTTAACGGGATTCTACCCCACCGGATATTTCCATGCAACCTTGGTATAACAAGATGGAATGAAGCATATTCAGCATCGTGCAGAAACCTGTGGGAATCCATTGACAGACTTAGGTCCTTGATCCTCACCATGTCTAAAGTTACCCTCTTGGTAAAAGAAGCAATCCTCAACGTTAAAGAAAATCCATGACGGGAGATTAGTGGTGGCAAAGGGGCGGGTTGGGGCTCCACCCAACCCCGCCCTGCACAAAACATTTTTTCACTCACCCTCTCTATCCTGTCCTGTTGATCTTCAAATCCAAGCCCTGCAGTCACCTCATCTAATCCATCCCACCCCGAACTTCGGCAGGGTGCAAATATATAAATTTCATCCAAATAAATGATCATAATCAGTTTTTGGGAAATTGACCTTCTTTTCTAGGTGTTGACCTTCCTTCTCGAATATTGATTTTCCTTCTTCATCGTCGACTTTCCTTTCTAATACCTTAAATTAAAAATGATAGGTTACCTTACCCAACAATGCCAAAATTGGCAGGTGCTCGATCGTTGCCCTTTTTGTTCATGCCATCTCCTCTTTCTGGGGAATTTGCTTCCTTCCGATCCGAATTTATATATGGCATGTTTCAAACACTTTATAAAAAAACATTTTATAAAACATTAAATTTAATGAAATCTTCAAATATTGCTTTGGAAAAACACTGGGTTTCATTCCCAGGTTTTGTTTGCAATGGTGACCTACTTTTGCTCCGTAAGTCGGTCTGTAACCACCTTGACCATTTAACTCTTCTCATGGATGTGGGGTATTGAACCACTTTAACCACTTCAACGGGTGTAAGGTGTCGAACTACTTTAACATTGGATATCAGGTCTTGGAATGAGACCCTTCTCAATCGGGCAAATTTCTGAGGTCTGGTTTGATTTAATTTATTTTTTAATATAAGGGTTTTGGAATTTCATAAATTTATAATTTACAAACATTTTGGGTTTGATTCCCAATGTTACCTTTTTCATTTGTTTATATAAAAGGAATTGCTTGAAATCATCCTTTCTTTGAAGGCAATCACTTAAAAAGGTAAAATCTTGCCAATTTGGTAATGAAGGCAAAATCATCATTTTTATAAAATTTTGTCCAAATTCGAATTTTTCTGAAAGGGATGATGCAACATTCCATTATTTTGAGGCTGTTATAAAATTTTGATACCAAAACGAGCACATGTGATGCATTTTATTAAAAAAAACCAAAGCTGCAAAAAATAACCAATTTTCTAAAAGGTAAAAATTTTTGTTTAAAATTTTTGGGTGTTTACAATTTATATTATCCCCACCCAATTGATTTGATCAACATTGTTTCCTAATGTATGTGTGTCCATTCATAACAAACAGTTGTGTGTGTGTGTGTGCACACACCTACTATGTATACCTAATTAGATGAGCTTATTGAGCTAAGTTGAACTGACGCAACTTGCATAGCTTGATGAGTCGATCTTACTCGATTTGATTTAGTTCTTGCCAAACATTAACAAGCCAATTAGGAGGTGAACTTAGCCAAGCCATGAATAGCTTGCTTTCAATTACCAGTGTTAGGTAAGTTCTCATTCAAGTCCAAACGTAATTGTTGTTAGATTGGCATAGACTCTTATTTGAATCCATTTGATCCATTTTCATGCCAATCCAACATGTTTAATACTGTCATCTAGGCACAATACCAAGAATAACACAAACTACAATAGTTTTATACAAAGTACTTTAGTACGATAACAACAACAACGAAGTCTTTTTCCATACTAGATGAGGTCAGCTACATGGATTCTTTGTTTCCACTAAGCCCTATCATGTGCCATGTTGGTAGTTAACTCATCTTCATTTTTCTTTCCAACACTTTTGTGGTCTTCCTATTCCTCTTTTAAGATTTTCACAATCTAGTTTTTCATACCTTCTTACTGGAACTTCCTTTGATCGTCTTTCTACATGTCCAAACCATCTTAAAAGATTTTCTCTCATTTGATCCTCTATTGGTGCCACTCCCAATTTATTTCTAACAACCTCATTATGGATATTGTCTTCCCTTGTGTGACCACTCATTCATCTCAACATCTTCATTTTTGCTATAGACATCTTTTGTACATGTTGATGATTAATTGCCCAATACTCATAACCATAAAATATAGAAGGTCTAATTGTTGCTCTATGATATTTACCTTTCAACTTTAATGGTATGTTCTTGGCACATAAAATACTCGATGCCCCTCTCCATTTTAACCAACCTACATTAATTCTATGTGTAACATCTCTATCAATTTTTCTATCACTCTGAAAAATTGACCCTAGGTATTTAAAACTTTTCTTATGAGAGATACAATGTGCGTCAAACGATCAAACTTATACTCCACATATTCTATCTTTGTTTTGCTAAGTCAGAAGCCTTTATATTCTAGTGTTTCCCTCAATAATTCCAATTTTCTATTAATTTTTTTCTTAGACTCATCCACTAATACAATATCATTTACAAATAACATAAACCAAGGTACTTCATCTTGAATATCTTTTGTTAACTAATCAAGGACCAATATAAATAAATATAGACTTAAAGTTGATCGATGATGTAACCCAATATTAACTTCAAAGAAGTTTGTTACTCCTTCATGAGTCCTCATACATGTTTTTGCACCATCATATATGTCTCTTATAAGATTTACATAAGTCGATGGGATATCTCTCTTTTCCAAGGTTGTCAAAAGAATATATCTTGGCACCTTATCATAAGCTTTTTTTATATCAATAAATATCATGTGAAAGTTCTTTCTTTTTTGCTTTAAAATGTTTCATAAGACATCGCAATATGTGAATCGTTTTAATGGTAGATCTACCTATCATGAATCCAAATTAGTTCTCAGTTGTACTCGATACTTGTCTTAACTTACGTTTAATTGTTATTTTCCATAATTTCATAGTATGACTCATTAACTTCATACCCCAATAATTCACACAATTTTGGATGTCTCTTTTGTCCTTTTATATCGGTATAAGTGTACTCGCTCTTCATTCCTCAGGCATATGTTGTTTTTTTCATATTTCATTAAATATTCTTCTGAGCAAAGGGATCCCCGCATCCCAAAGAATTTTTCATACTTCTAGAGGAATATTTTCTGATCTAATATATTTACCAATCTTCATAAGTTTAAGAGCCTATTTGACTTCATTGTTTTGAATACATCGGTAGAACTTATAGTTTATATACTTTTCTGATTTGGTTAACTCTTCTCAACTAATATTAACATCTGCATTTTCATTAAAAAGCTTATAGAAATAACTTTTTCATCTATTTTTTATATGATCATTTGACACTAGAATCTTTTCATCCTCATCTTTGATACATCTAACAAAAGTAAGATCTTTAGTTTTCTTATATATATCCTTAACTATCCTAAAAATATCATTTTCACCTTCTTTTGAGTTAATGTTTTTGTATAAATTCTTCCAAATTTTGTCGTTTTCTTCACTAACGCCCCTTTTTGTTTCTTTCTTTACTTTCTTATAAGCCTCTCAAGTTCCAGTAGTCTTCTTAGCATAATATATTTTTTAGCATACTCTCTTTACCTTAATTTTATCTTGCACCACTTCACTCCACCACAAGCTTCCTTTTGTGTCAATACACCTCCCTTAGATTTACCTAAGATATCTTTTGCCACTTTTTTAATATGCATAGCTATATTATTACACATATCATAAGATTTACCTACGTAATTCTAAGCCTCATGTTTAAATATATCTTCTTCTCACATTTGAGGTTTCACCATCTAGTCTCAATAGTTCTATGCACTCTATTCTTCTTTGTTCATTTTTTTACCTCTAAATCCATTACTAAAAGTCGATATTGAGTAGTTAAGCTTTCTCCTTTAATTACCTTGCAATCTTTATAACACGATCTACCTTTTTTCTTACAATCAAGATAACCAATTTGTATTTATAAAAAGTCACTCTTATACATAACTAAATAATTAAATGTTGATCTCATTTTTGAAAATTGTATTGGTATAAAGAGATCAAAAGCAATAACAAAATTTAAAATCTCACTACCATCCTCATTTATATCCCCAAACCATAGTTTCCATGAATACCTTGATATCTTAATGTCTATTTACCATCATGTCCATTTAAGTTTCCTCCCAAACAAATCATCTTACTTTGTGAAATTCTTTGAATTATCCTATCTAACTCCTCCCCAAAAGTCTTATTTATGCTATCTTTTAATCCTACTTAGGGTGCATAATCACAAACTATATTCAAAGTATGTACTCCTAACACTAATTTCACCATCATAATTCAGTCACTCTATCATTGTATGTCTACTATACTTTTCTTTAAATCTTTATTTATAATAATACCAACTCCATTTTGAGTTTTTTTCTTTCTTTAGTACCATAATTTAAAACTTTTATTCTCAATCTCCTTTGTTTTTTCTCCAACCCACATTGTCTTTCTTCAAATCATAGTATATACTACCGCCATTACCATTATGGTCAATGTTTCAATATTCCAAGTATCAATATGAATCTTATTATCTAAGATTAGTTTCCTTATCCTATGCTTTCATTGATGCTGAAACCTTTTATGCAGTTATTTACTGCATTTAGGCGATAATGTAGTTGGACTAACTTCTTTACTCATACTCATTCATGATGTAGGAACACTCTATAATTGATTCACTACATACGAATGAAGATGTAGAGGCCCTTGCTTACTTTTCATTATATTTGAGCTCTATAGTACATCGCTAAGAGGGAACATCCCTACACAATCCTCATAATTTGTAGAATCTATGTAGATAAATCCGACAAAGTTTTGCACTAACTGCTGGAAGTGTAATGCAACCCTCCTCCTTTATCTGAGCTTAGAACCGGCCATGCGATCCCTTACATGAACAGAGTTATACAAAGTACTTTAGTGAAATTAGAAAATCAACAGACACAACAAGTATAAAAATAATTAAAGAGAAAAAGGTTTATAGAGAAAATCTTGCAAGAATTTCAAAATTTATCAAAAATCATGTTTTAAATAGCTAAACATAAAAAAAATTATCTTTAGTAATAAAGCAGGTCTTTAAGAGGGATTTGAAATAAAACAGGAATGCACTCACAACAGTAGCTCAATGGCAGGACACTCTGACACCCTCGCTCGACTCGTCATGTGCATGGTTTCGGCCTCCCATTGTAAAAAAGAAAAAAGAAAGCAACATGGGTGCGAGCAGAGTTAGTTCATCTGGCACGGCTCTCTGACTTCTCGTGACAAGCAGTGAGTTCGATTCTCCCAGTATACATGTGTGTTAGGCTTTCGCGTCCTTTTTGTGACCAAAGGAAAAAGAAAAAGACTTGCTAAACAAGGATTTGGTAGTGAGAAACTCTCAGTTGGTTATGTAAACACAAACCTCTTTTTTTGTCACTGTGGGCAGTCATGAATCCAAAATTATCTTTTAGGGTGAGGCGAGAATAGCTCATGGTTATATTGGGTGTGCTATATATCATAGCCCACAACAACATGCTAACTTTTTCTCTATGGGAGGTAGAAGTAGGTTATGTATGGCCCACGGTTATGGATTTATGCCTACCAGTTCGCGCCTAGACATTTCTTTCGTTGGATTTCCTAACCAGACACGACGAGAACTAAAATTAAAGCCTCCGTCGCACATGATTGACACGAAGAGAACCAATTAGATCGGGTTCGGGTTACCCGCTCTTAGGCTAACCATAACCCGCATCGGAAATTCACGGGGTACTTGCAAGTATCGCAAAGCACGAAGGTTCATTCGGAGAATACGATATCAAAAATTGAAAATGATAACACATTGGAGAAAACTCTCTCTCTCTCACGGGGTACCTGCAAGTATCGGAAAGCACGAAGGTTCATTCGGAGAATACGATATCAAAAATTGAAAATGCTAACACATTGGAGAAAACATTCTCTCTCTCTCTCTCTCTCTCTCTCTCTCTCTCTCTCTCTCTCTCTCTCTCTCTCTCTGTGTGAGCAGTTGCCCGGTAACTACTGCCACTCCGACCCTCATCAACGAGGGATCACGTGGTCTGATCCGTTATGTGTTTTTGAATTTCTTGTTTCTGGTACAGGTTCGACGATTTAGGGGTTTTTGATAGGTAGGTGATGGGAAGAACTGGGGCTTATACCGGCTTCTGATTGTTTAGAAGTGATGATCTCCTGGTCCTAATTGATCGTGCATTACCGTCATCTTTTAACTCTTTTCACCGATTTTAGTTGTCTAGGGTGAGCATAATCTTCTTATCTGGTTTTCTGTTTGAAACCAGTTAAATTCCTTGCCATCCGTATTTATCATCTGATCGTCCATGGAGGTTGTATTATTTGCAAAGTAGTTCCGTTCATTGATCGTAGTTCCTTGATTTTGTTTGAGTCGAGACCTTTCTCCTTATTTTGAAACGTTGATCTGAAAGATTTTCGGTTTCTGAATATAGTTCTTGGGTGAGATAGGGACAGTTTGATTTATAGGGGCTATATTTTCAGGATGTCCTCCAATTGACAGAATTACTTCGTTATTCGATAAAAACAAATCGTTCTTGGTGCTTAAAGGTGCTGTTTTTTAGATGCTGATTACTGTCAGTGATTGGTTTTGCTTAGTGTTGCTGTTTATGATTCCCTTCTGCTTTGCATTTGCTACGGTTGTCAAACCAATCTGTATACAGTAAGAATTTTGAAAAGGGAATTTGTGGGAGAAACAGGGCTCTATTTTCTTCATAGATTTGCTGCCCATGGGGCCAACTGTTATATATAGCTGGATTTAAGGCATTTTCCTGTTGTTGGTGCGCTTCGCATGGGGAAACTTTGAAGATTCTACTGGACATTATTTCCCAATGGAGCGTCCGAAGATGCAGACGGGAATCGATCCGATTCCTGAAGAGCCAGGGGACGTCGTGTGTGTCTCCAGAGGGGCAGCTTTAGCGTGCCTGGTGAATTCCAGGCCGCGGCTGTCTTGGCCGTAATGAGGAGAAATGTGCGATGGTCGGCATATGGCTGGTGATGATCAATCAGGTCACGCTCTTGTGCTGCCACTGAAGGTACTTCGCAAACAGATCTTCTCGTGGCAACAGCAGTGGCAAACAATCAATCTAACTACTTATATAAAGCCATTTTTGGACGTGATCCGGTCGGATGAAACCGGTGCGCCGATCACGGCCGTGGCTTTATCTTCTGTGTCCTAGATTCTGACCCTTGATGTCTTTAATCTGAACACCATGAACGTGGAAGATGCAATGCACATGGTGGTCGTTGCGGTAACTAATTGCCGGTTTGAGGTCACTGACCCTGCTTCCGAGGAGGTTGTATAATGTATTGATGAAAATACATCAAGTTTTGGCATGCATGAAAAGCAAAGCATCGGTGCTTTTGACCAACAAGCATGTTTGCACTATAGTGAACACATGCTTTCAGTTGGTCCATCAAGCTGAAACCAAAGGGGAGTTGCTGCAGAGAATAGCCCGCCGCACCATACATGAGCTTGTTAGGTGTATTTGCCAAGTATTAGTCCCTCCGAGCATAGGTTGGCTAATGGAGATGGGCACACTCACAAGCTGGAGGCATCGGTAAGGATCCTCCTCATTTATAGTACTTGCCTTTTGGTTGAACATGTTTGGTAAGTGTTTCTTGTGCAGGTAGTTGCTTTTGAAAAGGATTATGGGCTTGAGAACAAAGTCTTTGACGATGGGAACGGAAATTTCAACCCAGATGCACCTCCGGTTTCTGTCTCTTTTCCTTTAAACACTTCAGTGAGTTCTCTATTTGGTATAGCGGATGATAGCACGGTAGGAATTGTCAATAACGTCGAGTTATCCACTGATATTGAGCCATATGGGATTCCTTGCATGGTTGAGATATTCCATTTCCTATGTTAGCTACTGAACTTAGGTGTGAGCACATTGCTGGATATCTGTTGGACCCAACGTATAATCAACAGTAAAAAAACATGAATAAAATATAATACGAAAAATATCGAGATCGGAGGAGGGGGCGGACTTCCAATGGAGGCCCCCCCTCTTTCTCTTTCTTTCTTAATCTTGGCAACTTAAACCCTAATACAACCTATCAGTCCTTATAAGGAGTTGTAAAACATAAAATAACCAAAATACCCTTAATATAAAAAATTACAAAAATGTCCTTATGACTTCGAACAATTATAATAATACCTAAAACATCAAATTTATTGTCTTAAAACATTAAATGTACTAAAATTGACTCTAAACTCATATTCTTCAACACCTCCCCTCAAGTTGGGAGTGAGATACTTCGAACTCCAAACTTGCCAAAAAACTGGTTCTTTCTTCACCACACATGCACGAGCAATCTCTTAGAGGCTTCTGTAAAACAACTTAAACAATCGAGAACACATGGGTATCACACGATCCTTCTATGGGTGTCGGTTACTCCCTCTCTCTTTCTTCTTCTCCATAAAGTGATTCAGCCGCTACACTTCAAAAGTCATATTTTTTCTACTCATGAAAAAGTTAATCTTTTGTGATAGGAGGTACTACTCCATCATACACACTTCACACGACTTTTCTTGCACCCCTTCACATGATGGCTGCAGCCGGTGTGTTGGTTGGGTGTCTTCTCTCTACCACTCAAATAACAGAATACAAGCATCTGCTTATACTAGTTGGTTTGCGCTCCTTTACATGGTGACTGCAACCGCTTTTTCAGCCCTCTTGACTGTTTACTTCAGCAACTCAAGGTTTTAACTTTCATGCTTCTTGGTGATATTGCCACATTTCGTACCAATCAATTTCTCTAGCCTCTTCTATGATTTGATTTTTCATGCATCTGTAGTGAAAAAAATTGATTTTCTACATTCCATCTTTCCTTCTATTTTCAATTATGTTGTTTTTCCAATGAAGACAATCATCATGAACTACGTTATATCTTCTGCAATCTTTTTCTGAATTTGCAACCCTTTTAAACATTTTTTCTAACACTTTATATGCAGGTAACCATATCTCTTAAACCTATGTCACACGGGTGCGGGTGCGAGATACGGCAAATTTCAAAAAATTTGAGTGCGGCGACACGGCTAGGGTATATAATATTATATATATTATATATTCAACTAATTCAAGTTAAAAGCCTAGAACAAGTGAGACATCAATTAACATAAGAATATGATGACAACAATAAATAAGTACATAACTTTATATTAAAGCAAAACAAGTAAAGAACTACCTATGTTATATCAACAATATTATCATAATATCATTTATCAACTATGAACAATATTAATGTTTCATAAATGAAATGAAGTAATGAACATGTACCTGATAAATTATAGATCTTCACTATCAACAATATCATCAACTGAAGGGATTATTGGATCAGTGAGTTCCATATTAAGAGTATGCAAATCTTGACTGTCATCTAAGTGATATTCCTCTGGGTTTGCATCTCAATATTTTGATGCTCCTTCACTGTAATATATTCAAATAAATAATAAGAAAAGATCAACAATAATCATCATGATGCAAGCAAAGAAAACAATTTTAAAAGATTAGTAATTTTTACCTGTACTCAGCATTAGATCATGAAACCAATCTCAGATTTGAATGGACATAAACCAAGTCTTCAGCACGACTACTTGATAGATTGTTCCTTTTGATATTGTGAATTTGAGAATACGTACTCCAATTTCTTTCACAACAAGAAGAAGTAGCAGGTTGAGATAGTAATTTTGATGCAAGCTTTTGAATAAGAGGTATTTCAAATCCATAACATGCCCACCAATCTAGTGGATCTTGATAATCCCTTACTTCCAGTGCTTTTAATAAATCAAGTCTGGCACATGAAAACTTTCCATATTCAGAATTTACTTACCTAAGTAAGTATGAGTCACGATAAATCCTTCCCAAACACATTTGTCTATTCTTTGCTATTTCAGGATCTTGATTAGGAGGACAACGCCCAATGCTCTCATGCAACCATTTCTTCCCATAATATCTTGGATTTAAAGAATGTGCTAAACAATGCAAGGGAGTGTTACTTTTGTCCCATCTTGAAACTAATATAGAATGGATATGATCATAAAATTCTGATGTCTCATGAAGTTCTTTTTCCTCATGCTTCAAAATTATTGACTCAACTTTTTCAATCATGGTATCCCACATTTCATAAACTTTATGAAGCATTGGTTTATCTTTATCAACTTATATCAACATCTCCCACATAGGCTCTGTGAATTCAAGAAAATATGATACATTGTCCCACCATAAATCATTAAGAATAATAGTCTTCACTGCTTGGGCTCTTGTTTGATCTTCAACCTTGTTACCACAGTATGCATCCCAGCTTGGATCAGAAACCATCTGAATCAATGATGTCTTTATTGTGTTAAATCTTTTTACCATCACAATCAAAGAAGCAAAACGTGTTTCTGCAACCTTCAACAACTTTAAATGAGAATGTCTATTGAATATCGCTGAAATTAAATGGTGATTCATTACAAAATTCCTTATCTTTATACAATTTGCTACCATACCTTTAATCCATGAACACAATTCTTATGCATGAAGATTATCTTTATCTTCTAATGGCTTACATATACGAGAAATAGCCAAATTTAAACTGTGAGCAAGGTGTCCAAAATATGTGTGGATACTCACCTTCCAAACTTAACCCTGCACTTTTGCAATTAGCTGCATTATCAGTGATTATTTGTACAACATTATCTAGTCCAACACTCTTAATAACTTCTACAAATAAATCTTTCAAGTATCCTGCAATTTTAATTTCTCCAGATGCATCAACCGACTTCAAAAATATTGGCCCACTAATTGAATAAGCAATGAAATTAATGAGTAGACGCCTTTGAATATCACTCCATCCATCAGAAACAATAGAAACACCATTAGTTTCCCATGAAAACTTCTTGTGTTCTAAAAGTCTTTCAATATTGGCTTTTTCTTCTTTAAAAATAATGGTTCGCAATCTTTCAAAACTTGGAAGAACATAACCATGTAAATTACAATTAGCCAATGAAATGACAAGATCTTTCCAATATGGATTTCTTGCTACATTAAAAGGAAGTGAACTTGAAAAGAAAAATCTTCCAACCTTTCTATCCATCTCGCTCCTTCCAACTACATTAAATGATTTTTCAATTGCTCCTCCTCTAAAACCTTTAAATTCATTTTGCATTAACTTTCTTTTCTTTTCTACATCTTCTTTGTATCCACCAAATAATGGAATATTTGTTCCTTTTTCACTCCTTTCGTTCTTCTTTTCATACTCATCTTGCTTTTTCATTAATTGTCTTCGTAAATTCTCATCCACATTCGGACATGCTCTTATACCATACAACAACAACTAAGCCTTTTCCCATACTAGACGGGGTCGGCTACATGGATTGTTTGTTTCCACAGATCCCTATCGTGTGCCATGTTAGCAGTTAACTCCCAATAAGCTAGATCATTCTTTATTGTTTCTTCCCAACACTTTTGTGGTCGTCCTCTACCTCTTTTAATACTTTCCAAATTTAGTTTTTCTACCCTTCTTACAGGTTCTTCTTCTGATCTTCGTTCTATATGTCCAAACCATCTTAAACGTTGTTTTCTCATTTTATCCTCTATTGGTGCCTCATTTTATCCTCTATTGGTGCCACTCCTAATTTGTTTCTAATAACCTCATTATGTATACGGTCTTTTCTTGTATGACCACTCATCCATCTCAACATCTTCATTTCTGTCACAGACATCTTTTGTACATATTGATGATTAACTGCCCAACACTCAGAACCATAAAACATGGCAGGCCTAATTGCTACTTTATAATATTTACCTTTTAATTTTAATGGTATCTTCTTATCACAAAGAATACCTGATGCTCCTCTCCATTTTAACCAACCAGCATTAATTCTATGCGTAACATCTCCATCAATTCTTCCATCACTTTGAAAAATTGACCCTAGGTATTTAAAACTTTCCTTTTGGGGAATGCAATGTGTGCCAATTTTAATTTATATGTCCTCTAAAGTAGCCAAATGATCAAACTTACATTCCATATATTCTGTCTTTGTTCTACTAAGTCGGAGGCCTTTGCTTTCTAATGTTTCTCTCCATAGTTCTAATTTTCTATTAACTTTTTCCTTAGACTCCTCCACTAATACAATGTCATCTGCAAATAACATACACCAAGGTACTTCATCTTGAATATGTTTTGTTAACTCATCCATCACCATTATAAATAAGTATGGACTTAAAGTTGATCCTTGATGTAACCCAATATTAACTTCAAAGAAGTTTGTCGTTCCTTCATGAGTCCTCACACATGTTTTTGCACCATCATACATGTCTCTTATAAGGTTAATATATGTCAATGGGATACCTCTTTTTTCCAAAGTTCTCCAAAGAACCTCCCTCGGTACCCTATCATAAGCTTTTTCTAAATCAATAAATATCATGTGAAGGTCTTTCTTTTTTGCTTTAAAATGTTTCATAAGATGTCTCAAAAGGTGAATCGCTTCAATAGTAGATCTGCCTGGCATAAATCCAAATTGGTTCTGTGTTGTACTTGATACTTGTCTTAACCTACGTTCGATAATTCTTTCCCATAATTTCATAGTATGACTCATTAACTTGATACCTCGATAATTCGCACAATTTTGAATGTCTCCCTTGTTCTTATATATGGGTATAAGTGTACTTGTTCTCCATTCCTCGGGCATCTTTTGGTTTTTTCATATTTCATTAAATAGCCTTGTGAGCCAAGTGATTCCTATTTCTCCTAGTATTTTCCAAACTTCTATAGGAATATTATCTGGTCCTACCGATTTACCACTCTTCATATGTTTAAGAGCCTCTTTGACTTCATTCTTTTGAATACGTCGGTAGAAATTGTGGTTTATATACTTTTCTGACTTGGCTAAATCTCCTAAACTAATACTATCTTTATTTTCATTAAAAAGATTATAAAAATAGTTTTTCATCTATTTCTTATATCATCATTTGCCACTAGAATTTTTTCCTCCTCGTCTTTTATGCATCTAACATAATTAAGATCTTTAGTTTTCTTATCTCTAGCCCTAACTATCTTAAAAATATCTCTTTCACCCTCTTTTGAGTTGAGTTTTTTATATAAGTCATTCCAAATCTTAGCTTTTGCTTCGCTAACGGCCTTTTTCGCTTCCTTCTTTGCTTTCTTATAAGCTTCTAAAGTTTCACTAGTTTTCTTAGCATAATGTAATTTGTAACATGCCCTCTTTGCCTTGATTTTATTTTGTACTACTTCACTCCACCACCAAGCTTCTTTTTGTGCCGGTACACCTCCCTTAGATACCCCTAACACATCTTTCGTCACTTTCTTAATATGTATAGCCATATTGTTCCACATATTACAGGGTGTGCCAACATAATTCCAAACATCTCCTTGAAGGACTTTCTGTTTAAATATATCTTCTTTCTCGCTTTTGAGGTTCCACCATTTAGTCCGAATAGCTCGATGCACTCTTTTCTTCTTTGTCCACTTTTTTATTTGTAAATCCATAACTAAAAGTCGATGTTGGGTGGTTAAGCTTTCTCCTGGAATTACCTTATAATCTTTACAACACGCTCTATCTTTTTTTCAACAAATAAAGTAATCAATTTGTGTTTGTGATAAGCTACTCTTATAAGTAATTAAATGTTCATTTCATTTTTTGAAGATTGTATTGACTACAAAGAGATCAAATGACATAGCAAAATTTAAAATCTCCCTACCTTCCTCGTTTATATCCCCAAAACCAAAGTTTCCATGAATCCCTTGATATCCTAATGCCTCTTTACCGACATGTCCATTTAAATCTCCTCCTAAACAAATCATCTCTCTTTGTGGAATCTTTTGAAACACCTTATCTAACTCTTCCCAAAAAACTGTCTTTATACTATCTTCTAGTCCTACTTGGGGTGCGTAAGCACAAACTATATTCAAAACCTCTGCTCCTAACACTAATTTCAACGTCATGATTCGGTCACCATATCGTTGTATGTCTACTACACTCTCCTTTAAATCTTTATTTATGATAATACCAACTCCGTTTCGAGCCTTTTCTTTACCTGAGTACCATAATTTAAAACCTGTATCCTCTATCTCCTTTGTTTTTTCTCCAACCCATTTTGTCTCTTGTAAATATAGAATATGAATCTTTCTCCGAATCATAGTATCTACCACCTCCATTAGCTTATCCGATAATGTTCCGATATTCCAAGAACCAATACGAATCTTATTATCTAGGACTAGCTTCCTTACCCCCCGCATCCGTCCATAATCAAAATGCGGAGACCCTCTCTGAAAATTTTTCACTACATTCGGGCGACAATGTAGCGGGACTAACTTCTTTACCCACACCCGTCCATGATGTGAGAACCCTCTCTGCAATTGATTCACTACATTCGGGCGAAAATGTAGTGACCCTTGCTTACTTCTTACTGCATTCGGGCTCTACAGCACGTCGCTAGGCGGGGACGCCCCAAAGCAATGCTCATAATTTTTGTAATCCATGTTGTAAAATCTGACGAAGTTTTACGCTGGCTGTCAGAAGCCTAACACAACCCTCCTCCTTTATCCGAGCTTGGGACCGGCAATGCAAGGATGATCCCTTACATGAGTGGAGTTACATGCTCTTATACCATGTTTTGATAATTTTAAAAGATGTGCCTTCACTCTGGTATACAAGCATATCAAAAAACAACATATCAAAAACAACAAATAAGAGATGGAGTTAGTCATAAAATTAACATTCATATACTAGCAGAAGACTAAGACTTAATGTTCTTCATGCACCAAGGCCAGTTAGTGGGCTACCTAGTAATGGCACAGAGCATCTCAGAAGAAAAATGATAGAATCTTTTTCTTCTGAAGGATGAAGGTGTTCAGTCTGTTGGGAAAAAGAAACCGCCAGTCACCAGAGAAATGATAGAAAGGACTTCAACTACAGCTTAGACAAATAAGAAACTTGGGGCATCAAATTTGCATAAGCAAGCAAGCAAAATAATTGTCAAAAGTCGATATAAACAATAGCTTCGTCAACTAATACTACATAAAGAATTAGTCTGAAAACATAGGAGATATGTTAGTAGAAATACCACTTGATGAAGAGTGACAATTTGGAGAAGGAAAAGGCTAGTGGAAATGCACAAACATAAATAAGAACAAAAGATATACTGCATTTGATTATATACCTGCCCACCAAGGTCCCAGAAAACAACCCTTGCATTTGATTCTTTAATGCGGCCAATGTTAAGCCCAACAGTTGGAACAATACGATATGGTGGCAGGCCTTCCAAGTTGGAACAATACAATTCCCAACATGAATGAAGGAATAGCCAGCAGGAACATGAAGGGAGTCTCTGCAGGCCGTGGCAAGAGGCTTGAATCGCGGATGATGAGAGAGATGGTCGTAGGAACACAAAGGCGTCGGTAGTAGGAACAGGAGTCTCCGCGTTTGCGTGCGGGAAGGAGGAGGAACACGAACGCCGTGGCAAGAGGCTTAAATCGCGGATACTATAAAGGGGAGAGAGAGATGGCCGTAGGAACACAAAGGCATCGGTGGTAGGAACAGGAGTCTTTGCGTCTGCGTGCGGGAAGGAGGAAGAACACGAATGCCGTGGCAAGAGGTTTGAATCGCGGATACTATAAAGGGGAGAGAGAGATGGCCGTAGGAACACAAAGGCGCCGGTGGTAGGAACATGAGTCTCGCGCCGACGGTAGGAGCAGGAGTCTCTGCATGCGGGAAGGAGGAGGAACACGAACGCCACAAGAGTCTCTGTGTCTGCGTGCGGGAACGAGTGTCTGTGTTTTATACGCATGACCTAAAAAAATGAACAAAAATGAGCCCCGACACGTTGACCGCACCCAATTTTATGCCTCGACACGTTGACCGTGTCGCAGTTACACAACACCGTGTCGGTGTCGCACCCGCGTCGAGCCAGACACTTCACCTCCTAGAGGTGTCCGTGTGACATAGTCTTAAACATTTCATCGAACAGTTGATGTGTAGGCTAATCATCTCTTCTTGACATAACCACTCTTCTTGAGCATTTCATCAAACACTTCACATGCAGATAAACATCTCTTGAACATTTCATCAAGCATTTAACATGCTCAGAAGATATCTTGACATTTCTACTGAATCTAGGTTTTGTTCCTGCCTCGCCTTCACATGGTCGAACACACTATATATACAAATGCACCAATATCTCAACTCTTATTTCCAGCCTCCAAATACTTAACCACCCCATATGCGACTGTTGGTGTAAAAGCTGGATAAGAAATTTGACAAAAGCTAAACCTGATGCAGCCAAGGTGATGCCTTCAACCGAGCAGAAAAACCTTCTCCTGATGCAGCAATTCACCACCACTTTGCCTCTCTGAGTTGGCCTCCATCGCTGGCTGAATCTGCAGCTTCTGCACCTGCTTCTTTTTCTTCTGTTGTTGCCTCGGCTTCGGGTTCATCATCTTTGGCTTCTCGCTTGATTGGAGGAGAAACAGCGGGAGAGTCGGCTTCGTCTGAAGCGCGCTTCTGAGAAGGCATCTTCCTTCTTCCTCCTCCCTCAGAAGGTTGCGATACCCAACGGATCTCTCTTCTCTCTCTCCTCCCGCATGCCGTGCTTTCTATGGTGGTTCGTCTGCTTCAGCTATCGACCGACGACGATTATTCTCGAGTCTCATTGATTTGTCAATGCACTCCCTGCAAAAGCGATGAAGGCACTCCATTACAGTTCTTGTCTTCCTTATGATCCCTAGACATACGGGGCACTGTACTTCTTTGCGTATGTCTGAAATCTTTACAAGGACAGATTCATCCTTCTCGCCGCCACTGGATGAAGGGCTACCGTCGACGTCGTGGTGTTGTGCTTCTTTCTCCTCTGCTTGTTGTTGTTCTTCTGCGTCTGCTTGTTCATAGACTCCCTGAATTCTATATCCCGTTGCCTTTGTTGATGCAATGCTCCAGATTCCCCGAATCGGCAAACGCGAACTGTATTTTTGCAAAATAACTCATCATCTCGTCGTTAGTGAGTCCGTCCACCTTCATCAATTCCCTGATCTGTTTGGGCATCGCCACTAGGGCACCATCCAATTGCTGCAGTGCGTTCATGAAGCGCTTGTGCAATTCTGGCGACCAGCAGCGCCTTGACTTTCTCTGAAGCTACGATCATTCTCTGCAACTCGAACGACCCTTTCTATTTTGATGATGTACCATCTGTTGCTTGACATTCTTGATCGAATATTAAGAAACTCCATGCACAAGGGAAGCTCTCGTCTGAACGCATCGATCTTTAACATATTGGACTAAGTAGAAGAATTAAAAGAAACTAATATATACCATACTTATCTGCTCAAGTATGGTAACTATGGTCCATAACTCCAATCTAATTTGAGCAATGAAATAAATTATACTTACCTGCAAAAAAAATATAATAATGTTAGGGTAGGCATATCACGTGAGGTTGCTAAGGGACTGTTGTGAAGCCTTATTCATAATTTAAAATGTAATGAACAAACAACTCAGGCACACACAAGCACACATATTGGACCTTATAAAATATTTATTAGGAAAGCAACTATGCTATTTTATGTGCTCACTGCAAAAGAAATTAAAGTGCATTGGAATATTTGTAGACATCCACAAAGTTAATCGTGTTGTGACATTGTAAGAATATTCCTCAATTAATTAGTGTATGGTTTCCCAAAATGCTAAATTCGATATTGATATGTTCATTACAAAAGAAATCAAAGTCAAACATGATTTTACATACTACGATCTTGAAAACTTTGTGGACTATCCACAAATTTAACAAACAACATCCATGATTTGATGAAGAGAGAACTGAGAAATGGAGAGAGAGAGAAAGCAAAGAAGGCATAGGGCAGAGGGGTCGAAGATATGTTTGTTAGTTTCTAAGAGAGTAGAACACAATGAATGGTTTGATGAAGAGAACTTAAAGAATAGAGAAACGGAGAGAGAAAAAGCAAAAAAGGCAGAGGGTGGCGGGGTCGATGATTTGTTGTCAGTTTCTAAGAGAGCATAACATAACTACAAAGGGAAATGATAGAGATCGATGATCTGTTCAAGTGATGAGAGAAGAGAGAGAAGTCTACGATCAGGAGCAGAGTCGTAAAAAGAGAGTGAGAATACCGACATCAGAGGAAGGTAGAGTGTGGCGGAGGTGGTGGTGATAGAGAGAGCAAAGGCGAGAGGTGAGAGAGATGAGAGACGAGAGAAGTGGCTCACACAAGAGCTAGGTTTAGTTTTAGGTTAGATTTAGTTTGGGTTGGATCGACCTAGTGGATATTGCATTGACCCGACCCAACGTACGCTAAACACAATATAGCATACCGCTATAGTAGTGTTCGCGTTGCTATTAACGCCCAGGCGGGTCACCCGCTAAACCCTACGTGCTATAGCGGCCGCTATAGCATGCTATTAACTACTTATTTACTTGATATTTGTCTTAACCTACGTTTAATAATTCTTTTTCATAATCTCATAGTATGACTCATTAACTTGATATTTCGATAATTTGCAAAATTCTAAATGTCTCTCTTGTTCATGTATATGGGTATAAGTGTACTCACTCTCTATTCCTTAGTTATGTATTGGTTTCTCCCTATTTCATTAAATAGTCTTGTGAGTCAAGTGATCCCCGTTTGTGAAAGATTTTTCCATACTTTTATAGGAATATTCTATGGTCCAATAGATTTACCAATCTTCGTAAGAACCTCTTTGACTTTATTATTTTTAAACTTCGCCCATGTAAGGGATCACCCTTGCATGGCCAGTCCCAAGCCCGGATAAAGGAGGAGGGTTGTGTTAGACTTCCGACAGTCAGCGTAAAACTTTGTCGAATTTTTATAACATGGATTATACAAGATTATACAAATTATGAGCATTGCTTTGGGGCATTCTCGCCTAGCGACGCGCTGCAGAGTCCAAATGCAGTGATAAGTAAGCAAGGGACACTACATTTTCGCTTGTATGTAGTGAATCAATTGCAAAGAGGGTTCTCACATCATGAACATGTGTGGGTAAAGAAGTTATCCCACTATATTGCCGCCCGAATGTAGTGAATAAATTACAGAGAGGGTCTCCATATTTTTAATATGGATGGATGTGAGGGCCGAGGGGTAAGGAAGTTAGTCTTAGATAATAAGATTTGTATTGGTTCTTAGTATATCAGAACATTGTTCGGTAAACTAATGGAGGTAGTAGATACTATGATTCGGAGAAAGATTCATATTCCATTTTTATAAGAGACAAAGTGGGTTGGAGAAAAAACAAAGGAGACATTTCCTCATGTTGGTTAATCTTAGTTTATGTGATGAGAATGCATGGTTAGTTGCATGTTTGTTTATTGGTAGTGGGGACTCCATTGCATTCACTTAGAGATAATTGGAATTTAATTTGATCAAAATTGTTTCCTATTGTTTCAATATTCCAAGAGCCAATATAAATCTTATTATCTAGGAGTCCTAGATAATAAGATTCATATTGGCTCTTGGAATATCGGAACATTATCCGATAAGCTAATGGAGGTGGTAGATACTATGATTCGGAGAAAGATTCATATTCTATGTTTACAAGAGACAAAATGAGTTGGAGAAAAACCAAAGGAGATAGAGGATACATGTTTTAAATTATGGTACTTAGGTAAAGAAAAGGCTCAAAACGGAATTGGTATTATCATAAATAAATATTTAAAGGATATTGTAGTAAACATACAACGATATGGCGACCGAATCATGACATTAAAATTAGTGTTAGGAGTAGAGGTTTTGAATATAGTTTGTGCTTACGCAACCCAAGTAGGACTAGAAGATAGTATAAAGACAGCTTTTTGAGAAGAGTTAGATAAGGTGATTCAAAAGATTCCACAAAGGGAGATGATTTGTTTAGGAGTAGACTTAAATGGACATGTCAGTAAAGAGGCATTAGGATATTAAGGTATTCATGAAAACTTTGGTTTTGGGGATATAAATGAGGAAGGTAGGGAGATTTTAAATTTTGCTATGGTATTTGATCTCTTTATAGTCAATATAATCTTCAAAAAACGGGATGAACATTTAATTACCTATAAGAGTGGCTTATCACAAACACAAATTGATTACTTTATTTGTAGAAAAAAAGATAGAGTGTGTTGTAAAGATTGTAAGGTAATTACTGGAGAGAGTTTAACCACCCAACTTTGACTTTTAGTTATAGATTTACAAATAAAAAAATAGACAAAGAAGAAAAGAGTGCATCAAGCTATTCAAACTAAATGGTGGAACCTCAAAAGCAAGAAAAAAGATATATTTAAACAGAAAGTCCTTCAAGGAGATGTTTGGAATTATGTTGGTATACCTTGTGATATGTGGAACAATATGGCTATACATATTAGGAAAGTGAGAAAAGAGATGTTAGGTGAATCTAAGGGAGGTGTACCAGCACAAAAAGAGTGGTGGAGTGAAGTAGTGTAAAATAAAATCAAGGCAAATAGGGCATGTTACAAATTATATTATGCTAAGAAAACTAGTGAAACTGTAGAGGCTTATAAGAAAGCAAAAAAGGAAGCAAAAAAGTCCATCAATGAAACAAAAGCTAAAATTTAGGATGATTTATATAAAAAAACTCAACTCAAAAGAAGGTGAAAGAGATATTTTTAGGATAGCTAGGATGAGAGATAAGAAAACTAAAGATCTTAATTTTGTTAGATGCATCAAAGATGAAAAAATTCTAGTGGCAAATGATGATATAAGAAATAGATGAAAAAACTATTTTATATGCTTTTTAATGAAAATAAAGATGTTAATATTAGCTTAAGAGAGTTAGCCAAATAAGAAAAGTATATAAACCAGTGTTATGATACATAGTGTATCACAATTGAAGACTTATCGGTCTGTATCTAAAGGGTCTCTGGCCGAACGAAAACCCGTGTTTTTGCGAGTTTCCTTGGTTTCTTTAGATCTCGCAAAGCTCCCCTAGCATGGTTCTTGGCCTCTTTGGTGTTCAAGGCTCCAAAAACGTGCTCTACGGTGTCCGTGCAAGCCTCCTAACTTGGATTTTGGTATATTTTTAGTGTTTTTCTTCATTTATTTTTCATACCTTCTTATAGGTTTTCTTTTGATCTTCTTTCTATATTTTCAAACATCTTAAACAATATTCTCTCATTTTATCCTCTATTAGTGTCACTCCTAATTTGTTTCTAATAACCTCGTTATGTATACAGTCTTTTCTTGTATGACTATTCATCCATCTCAACATCTTCATTTCTATCAAAGACATCTTTTGTACATGTTGATGATTAATTGCCCAACACTCAAAACCATAAAATATGGCAGGTCTAATTGTTGCTTTATAATATTTACCTTTTAACTTTAATGATATCTTCTTATCACAAAGAATACCTAATGCTCCTCTCCATTTTAACCAACCAGCATTAATTTAACATCTCCATTAATTCTTTCATCACTTTATAAAATTGACCCTAGGTATTTAGGACTTTCCTTTTGGGGGATGCAATGTGTGCCAATTTTAATTTCTATGTCCTCTGAAGTGACCAAATGATCAAACTTACATTTCATATATTCTGTCTTTGTTCTACTAAGTTAGAGGCCTTTGCTTTCTAATGTTTCTCTCCATAGTTTCAATTTTCTATTAACTTTTTCCTTAGATTCCTCCACTAACACAATGTCATATGCAAATAACATACACCAAGGTACTTCATCTTGAATATGTTTTGTTAACTCATCAATCACCATTATAAATAAGTATGGACTTAAAGTTGATGCTTGATGTAACCCAATATTAACTTCAAAGAAGTCTATCATTCTTTCATGAGTCATCACACATGTTTTTGCACCATCGTACATGTCTCTTATAAGGTTAATGTATGTCAATGGGATACCCCTTTTTTCCAAGGTTATCCAAAGAACCACCTTAGGTACCCTATCATAAGCTTTTTTTAGATCAATAAATATCATGTGAAGGTCTTTTTTTTTTGCTCTAAAATGTTCCATAAGACGTATCAAAAGGTGAATTGCTTCAATAATAGATCTGCCTGACATGAATCCAAATTGGTTCTCTGTTGTACTCGATACTTGTCTTAACCTACGTTCAATAATTCTTTCCCACAATTTCATAGTATGACTCATTAACTTGATACCCCGATAATTCGTACAATTCTGAATGTCTCCCTCGTTCTTATAGATGGGTATAAGTGTACTCGCTCTTCATTCCTTGGGCATATTTTGGTTTCTCCATATTTCATTAAATAGTCTTGTGAGCCAAGTTATTCCTATTTCTCCTAAGATTTTCCAAACTTTTATAGGAACATTGTTTACTCCTACCGATTTACCATCTTTTATATGTTTAAGAGCTTCTTTGACTTCGTTCTTTTTAATAGGTCGGTAGAAATTGTGGTTTATATACTTTTCTTATTTGGCTAACTCTCCTAAGCTAATACTAACATATTTATTTTTATTAAAAAGCTTATAAAAATAGTTTTCCCATCTATTTCTTATATCATCGTTTTCCACTAGAATTTTTTCATCCTCATCTTTAATGCATCTAACAAAATTAAGATCTTTAGTTTTCTTATCTCTAGCCCTAACTATCCTAAAAATCTCTTTCACCTTCTTTTGAGTTGAGTTTTTTTATATAAATTCTTAATTTTCCACAATTTTTAGTTTTCACCTTCTTTAGTTTTCTTATCTCTAGCCCTAGCTATCCTAAAAATCTCTTACAATTTTTTCAATTTTTAATTTTCCACAATTTTTAGTTTTCACCTTTTTTTTACATCTCTTTCACCTTCTTTAGTTTTCTTATCTCTAGCCCTAGCACTAGAATTTTTATCATCGTTTTCCACAATTTCTTTTTTCGCTTCCTTTTTTGCTTTCTTATAAGCCTCTAAAGTTTCACTAGTTTTCTTAGCATAATGTAATTTGTAACATGTCATCTTTACCTTATTTTATTTTGCACTACTTCACTCCACCACCAAGCTCCTTTTGTGCCGGTACACCTCCCTTAGATTCACCTAACACCTCTTTTCCCACTTTCCTAATATGTATAGCCATATTGTTCCACATATCACAAGGTGTACCAACATAATTCCAAACATCTCCTTCAAGGACTTTCTGTTTAAATATATCTTCTTTCTCGCTTTTGAGGTTCCACCATTTAGTTTGAATAGCTCGATGCACTCTTTTCTTCTTTGTTCATTTTTCTATTTGTAAATCCATAACTAAAGTCGATGTTGGGTTGTTAAGCTTTCTCTTGGAATTACCTTACAATCTTTATAACATACTCTATATTTTTTTTTACAAATGAAGTAATCAATTTGTGTTTGTGATAGGCCACTCTTATAAGTTATTAAATGTTCATCTCATTTTTGAAGATTATTTTGACTATAAAGAGATCAAATGATATAGCAAAATTTAAAATCTCCCTACCTTCCTCATTTATATCCCCAAAGCCAAAGTTTTCATGAATATCGTGATATCCTAATGCCTCTTTACCGACATGTTCATTTAAGTTTCCTCCTTTGAGGAGGAGTCTAAGGAAAAAGTTAATAGAAAATTGGGACTATGGAGAGAAACATTAGAAAGTAAAGGCTTCCGACATAGTAAAACAAAGACAAAATATATGGAATGTAAGTTTGATCATTTGGTTACTTCAGAGGACATAGAAATTAAAATTGGCACACATTGCATCCCTTAAAAGGAAAATTTTAAATACGTAAGGTCAATTTTTGAGAGTGGTGAAAGAAGTGGTAGAGATGTTACGCATAGAATTAATGTTAGTTGGGTAAAATTGAGAGGAGCATCAAATATTATTTATGATAAAAAGATACTATTAAAGTTAAAAGGTAAATATTATAGGGTGTTGGAGATTCTTGGTAGTTTAGGTTTTTGAATGTATTTCTCGTATTTGGATTATACGGATCCCAATGGATCAGATTCTGATTCATTGGGACTAAGTATTATTAGTTTTATTAATTAGGGGCATTTAGATCTTTTAAGTTATAAATTAATTATAAGTAGCCCAAAGTGTACCGTGTTTTTTAATTGGAATGGAATAAGAGAGAGAGGGGGCGGCAACCCATGGTGACACCGACACCTTCTTGCAATACTTTGATGGTATTTGTTCCTTGATTTATTATTTTTCTTATTTGGGTTGTATCTAAACATGGTATCAGAGCCTAATCTATGAGATTAAAGCATTTCTATGGTGGATTTGAAGAAGACGTGATTAGAGTTGCGTGGATTGATCGCAATTAGAGAAAATTTTAATCAGGTCAGTTATATTTAAGTAGGGTTGTTTCTAAGAAACTTTTCCCATAATACAGAAAAAGAATCGTTGAAAAGGCAAGAAAGTTTCATTTCAGCCCATGAAATTGTAATGAATTTTCATGAAAGAGAAAAAAATGGTAGATTATGGTGAGAATGTTGGTTTAGATAAAGGAGAAGGCTTTAAATTACAAATATAAAGTTAGGTGAAAAAAATTATCTTCAATGGGCTAGATCCATCGAAGTAGCCGTGATGGCAAGGGGGCGATGTGATTACTTGATCCATACATTTATAGGCAGGAATACATATACATCACATACATGTGGCTGAGGTTTATATAGTGGCTGAGGTAGAGGAAGACTAGATGAAAAGGATAAGCTGACGTGTTCTCACAATGGCAAAACTAGACATACAAAAGAAACATGTTGGGAACTAGTGAGTAGGGCTACCTATTTTCAAAATAGACATAATAGGGCCTATTTTAGTGATTAAAGTGAGATACAAAAGGTAGAAACAAGGTTGAATTCATTGGTTGAAAAGGAATTAGAAGACCTCAAAGCCAGCGTAACTGTGTCACAAACTGCATCTACTTCTTTTATTGTTGATCTACAAGCTACCATGGCCTATCCTTTCTCCTTCGTGGTATTGGGTAATGTTTTCTCATCTAATTCGAGGATATGGATAGTTAATTCAGGAGCGACTGATCATATGGTTGGGATGAAAGAATTTTTTGATGATTATCAATCAATTCAGAAGGGGACAAACATCAAATTGGTTGATAGATCCACCATTCCCATCTTGGGAAAAGGGAGTATAACTATAGATTTTGGAACTCTGAAAAATATTTTACATGTGCCAAACATTTCAATTAATTTGTTATTTGTATATGTCTTGGCCATAGACTTGAATTGTATCGTAACATTCAATCCTACTCATTTTATATTTTATGAACTGAGGACGGGAAAGATCTTTGGTGAGGATAGCATGAGGAAGGGACTTTATGTCTTCGAGGAAACAACTAAAACAACAAAGCAATCTATCTATATTGCAGAAAAGAGGAAAGAAGATTTGATCTTATAGCATCGAAGATTGGGACATCTTCCACTTTCTAAGATTAGAACGATATTATCAGTATTTTCTAATTATAGTGATTTGATTTTACAATGTGAAACTTGTCAAATGGTCAAACATCATCGTGTGTCTTTTTCATTGAATGAATCTAGAACTTTTCAACCTTTTGAAATTATTCATACTGATGTTTGAGGTCCATGTTCTACTACTTCACTACAAGGGTACAAATATTTTGTTTCCATTATTGATAATTACACTCGTTTCACTATAGTCTACCTTGAGAACCAATGATGAAGTGAGAAATATCCTCCTTGTGTATTGTCAATTTATTCATAATCAATTTTAGTTACCGATCAAAATCATTCGTAGTGATAATGGTGGTGAATTCATGTCCCTATCTCTAAATTCATATTTCTTGAGTCATGGAATATTACACCAAACATCATGTCCTTATTTCCCACAGCAAAATAAAATTTTTGTGAGAAAAAACAAGCATATTTTGGAAGTTGCAAGAACCTTGTTGATTGAAATAATGTCCCGAAAACTTATTGGTGTGAAGCTGTTCTAACTACTGTGTTTTTGATAAACTGGATGCTTACCAATGTACTGAATGGTGATTCTCCCTTTCATACTTTATATCCTACTCAAAAACAATTTCATGTTCCACTAAGGGTGTTTGGATGTACTTGTTTGTACATATTTTTGGTAATGCGAGAGACAAACTTGATGCTAGGGCAGTAAGTGTATTTTCTTGGGATATTCCTGTACACAGAATAGATACAAGTGTTATGACCTTGAAAAGAGGAAGTGGTATATCACCATGGATGTTACATTTCATGAAAACTTACAGCACTTTGATGGAGATGGCAGTAAAATATCAAATTCTCCCTATAGTATCTTCTTACCGATATTGCCAATGGAAGAAAGGAATGAAGAGACAACAAATCCAATTGAAGGAAAGAAATGGTAGACTTATTCAAGAGGAGAAAGAAAGATAGCCCTACCAAATCCTAATGCTACCATCAACCAAGATTCAACTCCTAAATCAGTTCCAGTAAGTACTGAGGTAAATCCTTCAAATCCTCCTAGTAATTCAGATGATTAACCTATTGCTCTTCATAAAGGAAAAAGGAAAGGAGCCAAATATCCTATTTATAAAATGATATCCTATTCTAATTATCCAAAAAAGTATCAGTTGTTTGTGATGAATGTAGATAAGGCTTATATGCCTAATACATATGAAGAAGTTGAACAATGTTCTGAATGAAAGACAGCTATGCGAGATGAAATTCAAGCTCTGGAAAAGAATCACACTTGGGAACTTATAGAGTTACCACTAAAGAGGAAGACCATTGGTTGCAAATAGGTATACACTATCAAGTATCGAGCAGATAGGAATATAGAAAGATACATAGTCAGGTTGGTGGCTAAAGGTTATAGCCAATCCTATGGGATTGACTATACCGAAATATTTGCACCAGTTAAAAAATTAAATACTATTAGAATTCTCTTAAGTATGACAGAGAATAAAAAATGGGACTTATGGTAGTTGGATGTGAAAAACACGTTTCTTCAAGGAGATCTTACGGAGGATATTTATATGAACTTACCACCTTGTTATAATCAGAGGACAGAGCCACACAAAGTATGCAAGCTTAAGAAATCAATTTTTGGATTAAAACAATCACGTAGAGCGTGGTTTGAAAAATTTAGCGAAGGTGTTCTCAGTTTGGGTTTCAAATGTAGCATGAGTGACCACACATTATTCATCAGACATGGTGAGAAGACTATTATCTTGGTTGTATATGTTGATAATATTATTATTTAAGGTAATGATGTGAAAGGAATCACAAATTTTAAGCGAGATCTGCACAAGCTTTTTTACTTGAAAGACTTGAGAAAGCTACACTATTTTTTGGGTATTGAAATTATTCGATGTAATGGTTGTATATTCTTAAGCCAGAGTAAATATATTCTGGATCTGTTGAAAGAGACTAAGATGGAAGATTGTCGTATATGTACTGTTCCTATTAAAGTTCAAAGAGGGACGGTTGGAGTAAGATGGAACATTGCTGTATATGTACTATTCCTATTGAAGTTCAAAGAGGGACGGTTGGAGTAAGATGGAAGATTGCCGTATATATATTGTTCCTATTGAAGTTCAAAGAGGGACGGTTGGAGACTATGAAAACCTATATGAAGATGTGGGCAGATATCAGAGATTAGTTGGTAAACTCATATATCTAACCATTATAAGACTAGATATAGGTTTTGCAGTAAGCTATGTGAGTAGATGGATGCACTTACCATCTAGAAACCATATGAATATGGTGTTCCATATTATCACATACCTGAAGTCATTTATTACTCATGGTTTTTGTTATACTCCTCATTCATCTCTCAGTATTGAAATTTATTCAGATGTTGATTGGGTTTGCTCTATGGATGATCGAAGATCTACTTCTGGGTACATTGTACTACTAGGGGGCTATATTGTCTCATAGAAAAATAAGAAACAATCAGGGATTATGGATTTTATCGCTATTGGAAGAAATTGGTATAGAAAAGATTATTGCAGTTAATTTCTTTACAGACAGTAAAGTTGCACTTCAAATGACTTCTAATTTAGTCTTCCACCAGAGAACTAAACATATCGAAGTTGACTGTCATTTTATCAGAGAAAAGATTTCCCAAGGAATTTTCAACGTCATCCATGTTCGTTCTGAAGACCAGTTGACTGATATTCTTACAAAACCAGTAGCTGTAAATAGATAAATGAAATCTCTCGGTAAGTTTGGTGTTTCAGTATTAAGACCCAACTTGAGGGAACGTGTTGGAGATTCTTGTTAGTTTAGGTTTCTGAATGTATTTCTCGTATTTGGATTATACGGTTCTCAATGGATCTGATTCATTGGGGCTAAGTATTATTAGTTTTATTAATTAGGGGCATTTAGGTCTTTTAAGTTATAAACTAATTATAAGTAGTCCTAAAGTGTATCGTGTTTTTCAATTGGAATGGAATAAGAGAGAGAGAGAGAGAGGGCGGCAATCCATGGTGATGCCGACACTTCCTTGCAATACTTTGATGGTATTTGTTGTTTGATTTATTATTTTTCCCATTTGGGTTGTATCTCAATATAGAGTAGCAATTAGACTTGCCATGTTTTATGGTTCTGAGTGTTGGGTTGTTAATCATCAGCATATACAAAAAATTTCTGTGACAGAAATGAAGATGTTGAGATGGATGAGTGGTCATACAAGAAAAGACCCTATACATAATGAGGTTATTAGAAATAAATTATGTGTGGCACCAATAGAGGATAAAAGGAGAGAATGTCGTTTAAGGTGGTTTGAACATATAGAAAGAAGATCAAAAGAAGAACCTGGAAGAAGGTATGAAAAACTAGATTTTGAAAGTATTAAAAGAGGTAGAGGACGACTACAAAAGTGTTGGAAAGAATCAATAAAGAATGATCTAGCTTATTGTGAGTGAACTGCTAACATGACACATGATAGGCTATATGGAAACAAAGAATCCATGTAGCCGACCCCTTTTAGTATGAGAAAAGGCTTAGTTGTTGTTGTTGTTGTCGGTAGAAATTACGGTTTATATACTTTTCTGATTTGGTTAACTCTCCTCAACTAATTCTAACATCGTTGTTTTCATTAAAAAGATTATAAAAATAACATTTTCATATATTTTTTATATCATTATTTATTGTTAGAATCTTCTCATCCTCATCGTTCATATATCTAACAAAAGTAAGATCCTTATTTTTCTTATATTTAGCCTTAGCTATCCTAAAAATATCTTTCACCTTCTTTTGAGTTAAACTTTTAATGTAAATCCTCCTAGATTTTGCCTTTTGCTTTACTAACGGCCTTTCTCGCTTATTTCTTTGCTTTTTTATAAGCCTCTCAAGTTTCACTAGTTTACTTTGCATAATGCAATTTACAGTATGCCCTCTTTGCCTTAATATTATCTTACACCACTTCACTCTACCATCAGGATTCTTTTTGTGCCGGTACACCTTCCTTAGATTCGCCTAACATATCTTTCATCACTTTTCTAATATGTATAGTCATATTATTCCACATATAAGAAGATGTACCTATGTAGTTCCAAGCATCTCCTTGGAGAACTTTCTGTTTAAATATATCTTCTTTGTCACTTTAAGGTTTTACCATTTAGTCTGAATAACTCTATACACCCTTTTATTCTGTATCCACTTTTTTACCACAAAATCCATAACTACAAAATCTATAACTAAAAGTCAATGTTGGGTAGTAAAGCTTTCTTTGGAATTATATTTCAATCTTTACAACTTGATTTATCTTTTTTCTTAAAAACAAAATAATCATTTTGTGTTTGTGACAAGTCATTCTTATAAGTAATTAAATGATCATATATCATAGAAAAATTTAAAATCTCCCTAACTTACACATTTAAATCCTCAAAACTATAGTTTCCATGAATACCTCTATATCCTAATGTCTCTTTACTGACATGACCATTTAATTCTCTTCCCAAACTTCCCAAACAAATCATCTTTGTTTGTAGAATTTGTTGCATTACCTTATCTAACTCCTCCCAAAATGCATAATTTATAATATCGTCCAGCCTTACTTGGGGTGCATATACACAAAGTGTATTCAAGGTCTTAGCACTAATTTCACCATCTAATTCGGTCTCCATATTATTGTATATCCCCTACACCATCTTTTAAATCTTTATTTATAATAATACTAGTTCCATTTCGAGTCTTTTCCTTTCCTTAGTACTATAATTTAAAAATTGTATTCTCAATCTCTTTTGTTTTTTCTCTAACCCACTGTCTCTTGTAAACATAGAACGTGAATCTTTCTCTTAATCGTAGTATCTACTACCTTCGTTACCTTGCCAATCAATGTTCCAATATTGTAAGTATCAATACGAATCTTATTATCTAGGACTAGTTTTCTTACCTCCCACATCCGTCCATGCTGAAAATATGGAGACCCTCTATGCAATTTGTTCCACTATATTCGGACAATAATGTAGCGGGATTAACTTCTTTACTCACACTCGTCTATGATGTAGGAACCCTTTATGTAATTGATTTACTATAATTGGGCGAAGATGTAGAGGACTTTGTTTATTTTTCACTGTATTTGGGTTCTACTATGTGTTGCTAAGAGAGGACGTCCCAATGTAATGCTCATAATTTGCAGAATCCCTGATAGATAGATTCGACTAAGTTTTAGGTTAGTTGTTGGAAGCTTAAACCTAATGCAACCCTCCTCCTTTATCCAGACTTGGGACCAGACATGTAAGGATGATCCCTTACATGTGCGGAGTTGACTACCTCTAATAATTATAAGGGAGATAATTTCTAAATAGTATACCTTGTAGTGTTTTGACTATTTGCAGCAGATAGTTTAACCATATAAATTGGTAGCACTGTCAGCGACAAGGAGCTTTTTTCATTGATAACTGCAAATAGGTGAACACATGCTAGTAGCAATCGTAACATAGTCAAGTTGGACTTTTCTTGAGACTAGTCATTTGCAGCTCCAGTTTGACAACCCCTTGTTTGCCTAGCAGATAGCGATTGCTATGGTTTAACTTTTATAAATAATCAGCTCACGTTGTCGGCTTTGGATAATCTAAGGCATTAATTTCAGTAACTTGTTGGCCTCACCCTCTATTTTTCAAAAATAAATTTGTATAGTACATTTTAAAATCAGAGCAAGATGACATTGTGTTAGTGGATGAGTCTAAAGAAAAAGTTAATAGAAAATTGGAACTATGGAGAGAAATGTTAGAAAGTAAAGGCTTCTGACTTAGTAGAATAAAGACAGAATATATGGAATGTAAGTTTTATCATTTAGGTATTTGAGAGGACATAAAAGTTAAAATTGACACACGTTCATCCCTCACAAAAAAAGTTTTAAATACCTAAGGTCAATTTTTCAAAGTGATTGAAAAATTGATTGAGATGTTACACGTAGAATTAATGCCGGTTTGTTACAATGGAGAGGGAAATAAGGTATTCTATGTGATAAGAAGATATTGTTAAAGTTGAAAGGTAAATATTATAGAGAAACAATTAGACGTATTATGTTTTATGGTTCTTAGTGTTGAGGAGTTAATCATAATGAGATGTATGTAGCAGAAATGAAGAGGTTGAGATGGATGAGTAGTCACACAAGGAAAGACCATATACATAATGAGGTTATTAGAAACAAATTGGGAGTAGCACTAATAGAAGATAAAATGAGGGGAAATTGTTTAAGATGGTTTGGACATGTAGAAAGACGACCCAAGGACGCTCCCGTAAGCAAATATGAGAAACTAGATTGTGAAAATATTAAAAGAGGAAGAGGACAATCACAAAAGTGTTGGAAAGAAAGAATAAAGAATGATCTAGTTTATAGAGTTAAATGCTAGCATGGCATATGACGGGACTATGTGGAAACAAAGAACCCATGTAGCGGACCCTATTTATTTTGAGAAAAGGCTTAGTTGTAGTAGTTATTTTAAAATCCTTGGTTTTATCAAACTTCCCTTGAATGATTTTATGACAATTAACTCAGCACAAACAAGTTTTTTAACCAACACTTTTTACCTTGGAGATATTTTTTTGAAATGTAATAGGTGCGGTTGATAGAATATGTAGCAATTTACTTTATTAGTAATTAATTACTTATGAGAACCAAGTTTTCCTTCTAGCTTCTTGAGGTAATTATTAATTGTGTAATATATTATACAGGATTTATGCTTTGGTCCGCACACTTGGCTTTAAAACTGCCATGCCCCTCATATGCGCACCTGTCCACTTGCACCCATACCTTCACCCTTGTGTCGTGGTGTTAATTGTTTATGAAACTACAGAAACATGTGAAACAATAGTGTATTATTTGTAAAATGGTGAATGCTCGACTTTCTTTAGATGATAGTATTACGTATGTTGCTAATTTCTATGCTATTGTTCTCTAAATACTTTATAAACTTTACATCACTCAACAACCTACAGTGCGTTAATAAAGGGAAAGAGAGAAGCACAACGATCGGTAGCTCACCTGGCTCACGAGTTGGCAGTCATGAGTCTGATACGGGGGCATGCATCTAGCTTCGGCCTCCCAATGGTACTACTATAGAAAAGAAAAGGGAAAGCATGAAAACATGCTCTGTAAGGGCTGCAGTAAAGTCACATACTAGTCCATGCTTAACTGCACTTTTAACGAAATGTAGAGCTACTTATCACTCATTTACATGTTACAATTATTCTTCATCTGAAAGGAGGATTGAAATGCCTGTATTTAATGCCACTTCTTTGATTATTTTAGCCCTAATCTAAATATTTTTGGTGACTCTAGAAGTTACTTTATTGCTAAACCTTTTGCACTGGGTTGCTCAAATTTGGTTTCGTATGTTCATTATTTAACTCATCGTCTTCAATTGTCTCCATCATCACTATTCAGATTATGATAATAGTGGTCCACACATTTAGTTCAATCATGTACGCTGATAATTTTTCCAGTTATCACAAGCATAATGATTATTGTGATCATTGTGGTCCATGCATAGCCACTTAATCTGATGAGTTCTGCAGATTGATCAGAGCATTCTAGGTGGCTTAGTGGTGGAATTTGGGCAAAGGCTTTTCGACATGTCGATAAAGACGAGCAAAGCAGATGGAGGGACCAAATTCTCGACGGTATTTGAAATGGTTCAAATGGTGGGTGGAAAACTATTTCTGTTTATTGCTCCTATTTCTTCGGATTCTTTCGCCAAATTGTTTTCCTCTTGGATAACCTGTATTCCCATTTAGATGGGTCCCTTCAATCACCACCTGAAATAAAAGAAATTTTGGCCTTTATCTTCATTCTGATTAAGCCTGCTTTAGAACTATTGAAAGTGCCGCCTTTTTCTGGTTACAAGGGGAGGCTGAAGTCTAACCTCAGATACACGTGCATGCAACTACTCCCAGGAATCCAACTCCCATCTGAGGCCAAGGGATTGAAGCATCCTACCTGTTGAGCTAATTCCCTAGGTACGAAGGCGTTGCTTTTCTGATCGTTGGGTATAAACATCAATCATGAGACTTGTACTGACTCATCCTACCTGAGTTTGAGTTTTGGGTTTGTGTGATTTCTGTTCAATAAGCAGTTAGTTTGAATATCTGCCCTGTGGGGTCTTGCTTCTTGGTGGAACTGACCCAATTCTCTTGTTTCCACTTTGCATCCAACTCGTTGCTCTTTCATCTGTGCTCGAGCCTCGGATCTTCTTAGCGATGTCTTGGTACATCTGCTAGAAATCAAAGTTCGACTTAACTGTCCGGTAAAGCTTGATTCGACTGAGCAATGGAGTGTGAGTTTCTGAATCATTTACTGAATCATATTCCATGAAGAGTTTTCAAGTCTCAGCCACACTTTTTATTTTCTTAATTGGCGAGCCGGGGTTCAGGCAGGCCCCCTACTAGACATGCAGGGCCCAGGTATCGAACTCATGGCATTCTAGTCGAATGTCGTGACTTGTGAGGGAAAAGCTTCTATCATATATCTAGATGGCTGGAACCTCGACCCAGGGATGGATTGCGATTAGGTAAAGAGTAACGTATGATTTTTACGCAGCTGTCTTGTAAAGTTGAAAGGTTTCATCATTTAATTACGTTATGCTCAAACGATTATGATTGTTTAGCATATTTATCTTAGCATGTGTGCACTTAAAAACTATGTGTATTTAATTAGAGAAGCTTATAGGAACCAAACCAATAATGGTATACAGCTTGTAAAGTGTTAGTTTCACTTAGATAATGAATATGAGCGAGCTTATCAAGTTTGAACCGTGAAAAGCATGGTTCGTGTACCAGACTTAGACTCCGAACCGTAGTTCCAAAGTACATGACTTGTCAGCTTTCTTGCAAATCAAGCTCTATCTATGTGATCTAGATAGTTTAGTTATTCAACATTTAAATCATCCAATTTCAATATGAAACCAATTAAAGAGTTTCAAGTTTCAACGTATTTTTATGAATAAACATATCATAATTGGTAAGATCATTATTTTTAAATTTTAGTAGCATTCAAAACGCACATGTGAAGTTGGATCCGTCAAAATATGACTTTCAGCTAGAGAGCACCGTGTGCCGTAGAGTATATCCAACTAGACATGGCAGGTTAAAGTAACCAGGAACTTTGAACTGCAACCGAACAGGGTCACAAAGTGACCGAAACTGAAACTGAAACTGACTTGATCAGACCCAGAACCATAACCAAACCAGGGAGTCCCTAAGTTTAGTCACAGTTGCTCCTCCCGTGAAATTGAAACCGGCATTCAAGATTTCAGATTCAATCTATTTTTATAATTTTTTTTACCTTTTCTTTGTGGTTCTGGTTTTCAGTTCAAGCAGGCACCATGACCACAGCAGTCACAAATTGTAACCAGAACTGGGGGGACTCTGACGGTTCATGGTTCCTGGTTGAACTTCAGCCATGTCTGTATCCAACAGTTTTCTTTCAATAGAATGCCGTAGCGAGTGTTATAGGCTTGAAATGGTACTTAATATTAGATAAGGAAGATAGACAAGATGTGTTATACTAATCTAAGCTATTTGATACTATAAGAGATCCGGCATGATAATGTCATATATACTAAGCTTCACTTATTAGCCTCATATTTCGTGTATTAGTAGTAAAACTATGTATTTTTTCATCACGTAGCACTTGCATGAGATTTCTAATGTTATTATTCGGAATTATTAGAATATGTTCATTGTATTATATATAAATGACATCTATACTTCATTCTTGCTTGGAAATTTAGAAGCAAACATGAAACAGAGACAAATTAAAGTTCCCAACCGCCACGGTATCTTCAATGCCAGCACTGATGGCCACAAGCGCAAGTGGACGCGCGTGCAGAATGACAACCATCGTTTATAATCACAAGACTCTCTCTCTCTCTCTCTCTCACCGGGAAATATATAGATACTGTTCATTTGGTGCAGACAATGTGTTTCGCATGTCAGTAGAATTCCAAAGAATCAAATGTTGGATAAACAAAATGAATTACGAAAAGGTTATTTCAGGGGTACAAAATACATTTATATGAAGAAAATTATAAGAAAATGCATAAAATAAGAAATATGCGTGACGCAGTATCAGATGACAAGATTTTTCAGATAAGCGTGAAGGAAAAATGCATACAAATAATAAAAGTAGGGAAGACAGTACTTCAGTTGGAAGGAGCCACCATTTATATATATATATATATATAATTATCGTGCTTAACATCTCGTCATTAATAGAAACGCTGTCACCAGCATGCTTACAATTACAAGTACTCCAATGTGTTCATTCTAATAAGCAGTGGATCGAAGTGAGAAGAAGGGGCCACGTGTGTATATATATAGATTGAGATGTGAAATGCAAGCAAATCAAACGGGTAACTTAAATGTGAAACAACTCTCACTCTCTCTCTAAATCTCTCTTTGTTTGACAATCAAGCTATCGATTTGATTTGCTTGCATTTCACATCTCTCTCTCTAAAGAAAGATGATTACCTTGTCAGTGAAGAAATAACTGAAAAGGAGGACAAGAACTGGAGTCAAAGACAAGAAGACCAACGGTCGCCTTCACAGTCCCTCTCCAAACCGTTTTCCCTCCACTCGACCCTGCAACCAACCCCACCCCCGCCTCCATATTTCAAGCAAACCGGCGGCCACTTGTCCTCATCCATCCTCTTCTCTCTCTCAACCAGCTTTGAGGAGCAAGAAAGAGAGTGGTAGTAAAGAGAGCATCAATAATACTGACAGCACTCTTTTGCAGCGTATAGCATCCCAAAAGAGGCACAATGAGGAGATCCGATTCATTATCTAATGCTACTATTAATAAGCTTCTTGGTGGCATTAATGGTGGTGGTAATAGCAATATTGGCAGCAGCAAGGTGAGAAAAGGTTTGTGGTCTCCGGAGGAGGATGAGAAGCTTATGAATTATATGATGAGAAACGGGCAAGGGTGCTGGAGTGATGTCGCCCGGAACGCCGGGCTGCAGCGTTGTGGTAAGAGTTGCCGGCTGCGCTGGATCAACTACCTGCGTCCGGACCTCAAGCGCGGCGCCTTTTCCCCGCAAGAAGAAGAGCTCATAATCCATCTCCATGCCATACTCGGCAACAGGTAACCTCTCTATCTCTCTACGCGTCGTTGGCAATGAAGTATATACTTTTACATGATGCCTTAAATACAACTTTTGCTTTTAATTCAAATCTCTATCATTAATATCTGATAAAAATATTTACGTAAAATTATGTACCCAAAAGACAATATGCATTTGTCCTTTTTAATATATATATATATATAGAGCGTATAAGAGATTTATTCACGTTAAATTATTACGTACCTAGCTTCCTCGTATATATTATCCACTTAGATTACACATATATAGATTTTAAAGCGATGATTGAGAAAGTTGCCCATGTTAAATGTCACAACATTTTCTTTTGAGTGATAATCTCATAACATCATTATTACAACCTGTTATAAAATAATTACACTATTAGAACGTCCGAATTCTACTGATTTAGAAAGAAGATTTTTGTGCACCAAGTGTTCTAGTGCCGTTACTGCTGGGGGAGTTCAACTCCCTGAGGGTGGATGTGTGTGTCGGGCTTCGGCATCCTCTCGTAACAAAACAAAGGAGCATTTATGTTAAATGCATTATGTTTGTTAAGGCTTGAAAATGAAACTTATTACCGTAGTTTTTTTTCATTTGAAATGACAAAGGACAGTTTTGTAACAATTACGTTTTATTTTGGTGTTGCAATTAAGGGAATCAGCAGGCGACAACGTGTAATGTTTGAAAAGCTAAACATATTTTTGTGATTAGCTAAAATGGGAGAATGAGTTTGGAATTTTCTAGAATGAAGGGATGAATATGAAAAAGTAAAAAAATAACCTTTTTTAAGGACATGATCACCGTTTGATCACCATTTCACGCAAATTTGGAAAACATTTCAAAACCGCTGGTTTTGTTAAATTTTGGTTCTAATAATTTTCATGCCTGTTTAAAAACCGCCGGTCATGTTTTATTCTATTTATAAATAAATAATATAAATATGTTAACCATTGTCATCATTGTATTAATAACAGCTGAAATGCTATTATTTTAGATTATAAATATAATATATTTTAATAAATGACCGGTCATTCACACGTCTGCAAACAGTTAGTACATTGCGAACTGTTATTCACTTTTTTAATTTAAATTAAAAAGCGAGTTATATATTAATATACTAACATATTATACTAGATTATATATAAAATGATTGATTGAATGACGGGGATGGTCATTCTTTGTGTGCAGATTGCAGACAGCTGCAGGCGGGTGCCAATTGGCCCTTCCCTTCTTTTCTAAATTTGAATTTAGAAAAAGAAACGGCAAACAACTCCTAGGGCCCACCGGTTCCCCGGCTTCATTTCCAAATGACTTGATTCTTCATGGTCTTGGACCTCCTGGTCCAAGATGGTTTAGACCGCTGGTACGAACCGGTTTTAAACCGGTAGTTCCGGTCCCAGATCCTTGGAAGGGGGAACCATAAATGAAACAAGAGGACCCTCCCTGATCCCAATTCAGTTCTAGGCCAGATTCGTCTGGTTTTGGGTACACTCGGTTCATGGGTGTTAGTTTGGTTTTGATTTGAGTCAGTGGACTGAACTGGTCATATCTAGCTGTAAGAATTATCCACCAATAAAACACATGAGCTTGCCCTGAGAGCGTTAGCTCAACAGCATGCGCTGTAGCGTCATCACTTGCTGCTGGTGAGGAGTTCGACTTTCAGACGATGCATGTGTGTGTGCGCGTCAGTCTCCTCTTGTAACAAAAAAGAACACCCGAGTTTTCAAGTCATCGCAAAATTTCATACATCTGCAACTGTGGGCTACAATAGAGCCCTGACACATACAAAGAGCTGTTTCTTCCTAACTATCCCTAAAGTCCAGCCATTTCTTTCTCATGTTGGCATCTTTCTGTGCAGATGGTCTCAGATTGCTTCGAGGCTGCCGGGCAGGACCGACAATGAGATCAAGAACTTTTGGAACTCTACCATCAAGAAAAGGCTCAAGACTGATTCATCACTAACCAAATCAAGTACTGAAGCCCGCGAGACCAAAGATGAGAAACCCATTGGAGGCTTCATGTCCATGCATGGTCATCCTACCATGAACATGTTCATGGAGTCCTCCTCCTCCTCCTCATCAGCACAGACATTCATGCCATGTAACCGGGTGGACCGGTTTCCAATGCCTAAAGTTCGTTACGAAGTGACCGGCTCAGCCGGTCTCCACATGCCCAATCCCTTAGGGATGATTGGATTGGACATTGATGGCACTGGATTAGAGAGTTATAACATCATGGGAACTGTGTGTGTAGATCCCTTTGTGCCAGCCATGGAGAACATAAACATGGCTAACAACACTGCCACCGTTACTACAACCACAGCTACCAATCACAACCATAATGCAAACAACAGTGCATTTAGTGATGAGAATTACTGGGATGGAGAAAAATGGAGATTGAGAGACTGGGTTTTGGAGGATTGGGTTGAAGATTCATCATTCTCTTTGCCTTTTCTTGATTTCCATGTTGAATAATTATTTCCATTTAAAGAGGAAAAACTTAAATAGTTTTCGAAAGATTTCTTGGAACCAAAATCAGACCTTATCCATCACAAATCAGGCTGGTTTCCGGAGATTTTCCACCATAAAATCTTAAGAGTTTTGGTCATGTTCATGTTGATATAGTGTAACCTCAAGTCAGGGTCTTACAAATAGGTACAGGAGTTTTTCTCGTTGATTTCATATCACAAGGTTGCAAAGTTCATTTACTGGTGTTTTGGTTGCACAGTATTACCATATATATACACATATATATACATATATATACATATACATATATATATACATATACATATACATATATATATACATATACATATATATATATATATATACATATTCATTTACTGGTGTTTTGGTTGCACAGTATTACCATATATATATACATATACATATACATATATATACATATACATATATATATATATATATATATATATATATATATACATATACATATACATATATATATATATATATATATACATATTCATTTACTGGTGTTTTGGTTGCACAGTATTACCATATATATATATACATATATATACATATATATACATATATATATATATATATACATATATATATATAAGAAGAAAGGGAAGGCTTTCATTTTGAGTTGAACGCTGCTCATGGTTTGTGTGTGGTCTTAGAAGAAAGATTTCATATTGTAGACGAAAAGCAACTTCCACATACATTTTTCTTCTTTTTGGATCAACAGGAGTTGCATACAAGCAAGTGGATCTCCCATGATAATTGGCTGGTGTATTTGGTTGTACAGAAACATACTACTTGGCTTTATACATCGTTATACAATCTCTCTCTCTCTCTCACACACACACTTACATGAGGCTAGGCTGGACTTTCGCATTACACAAAGCGCTATTTATCCAAATGCATCCTCCCCTATGGTCCAGTATCAAAACCGCTTCATTTGATTGCTACATTCAAAATTAAAGAACCTTCCCTTTTTCTTGATGTGAGCAAATTCATCCTTCTTGTAGCTAATGGTAGCTAAATGTAATGAAAATTGCCCGCATATGACTAAACTTAAAATCACTCATATAGGATAAAGAGAAACTCGAAGCTGGTGCTTTTTACCGTTGGCCAAAACAATTCCTTTTCTTTGGCGTTCTCAATTTAAGCTATGAGACTATGTCGAGGTCAAGTAGAAGCTGAGAGTTGCTTTTAGATGTTATTAAAAGCAATTGTAATAGAATAAAGAGAGATTATGTGTTTGTGTAGAATATTATCGATAATAGATGGAATAAACAGTTGCATCAACCTATTCATACAGCAACGGTGAAGTTAATCGAGGTATCATTGATTGCATAGACATACTGATCCTTGATGATAGTAGAGCAGACTCTATACATCGAGAATTGGAGATCTACGATAATGCTCTTCACTTGATGGGCTTGCCTGTAACTATTCGCAACCGTATTAATATGCATCAAGGTAAATTGTTTATCTTAATATTTAAGTTTCTTAAATATTATATTTATTGTGAAATAAATCTTTATATTTGTCTTTTTCTATTAGATGTATGGTGGAATAGGTTTGAAAGTGATTATCCAAACTTAAGAGATTTTGTAATGAGAGTTCTGAGTCAAACCTATAGTTCAATTGGTTGTGAAAAGAATTAAAATATCTTTGAACATATCCACACAAAAAAGCGCAATAGGTTGTAACATAAGTGACTAAATGACTTAGTTTTCATCCATTGTAATATGCGGCTTCAACAAAGGTAATAAAGAATTAGTTACTAATTAAGTATTTAATTTAATATTTCTTCTTATTTAATTGTTAATGTTATTTACTTATCATTCTTGTAGGCAATTAAAAAAGTTAAATAGGGAGAACCAATTTTATCCAAAAGTCTAAAAAATTTTGATATCTTACAGGAGTGAGTTATGGAAGATAATGAAGCAAATACACTCCTAACTGAAGAAAACGTTGAATGAATTAATTTGGAAGGAGTGCAACAATATTAACTATTAGAAAACGTGGGTAGCATACCGGAAGATCAATATCACATATAAGAACAACGACAAAGAGAAAATGTGGAGATCAGAAGAGTGGGCAGACCCTCTAATGGAGGTCGCTCCCCCTCACTCTCTCTATTTCTTAATCCTAATACAAGAAGTCCAACCCTTATATAATGGATTGTGAAACATAAAATGACCAAAATATTCTTAGTACTACAAATAATTACAATAACACCTAAAACATCAAATATACTAAAACTGACATTGAAAACATATTCTTCAACACCCCCCTCAAGTTGGGAGCGAGATACTTCGAACTCCAAACTTGCCAAAAAACTCATTCTTTCTTCATTATTATTTTTTTTTTATTTTTCAGTCCTCTTTATTGTCTCCTTTTCAACAACCTTCCTGGCTGCAACATTTTTCATCAACCTTTATGGTTGTTCTTCAACAACTTTGCAGTTGCACTAATCTTCAGTAGTTTTTTAACCCTAATACAAAAAGTCTGACTCTTATATAATGGGTTGTGAAGCATAAAATGACCAAAGTACCCTTAGCACTACGGGCAATTATATAACACCTAAAATATCAAATATATTAAAACTTATACTAAAAACATATTCTTTAACACCTCCCTCAAATTGAGAGTGAGATACTTCAAACTCCAAACTTGTCAAAAAACTTATTCTTTCTTCATAATTTTTTTATTTATTTTTCAGCTCTCTTGGTTGTTCCATTTTCAGCAACCTTCTTTGCTGCAATATCCTTCATCAACCTTCATGGTTGTTCTTTAGCAGCTTCACGGTTGCACTAATCTTCAGCAACTTCTTGCCTACAACATCTTCAACTCAGTCCTCCTGGCTGGTCATATTCAACAGCTTCTTTGGCTGCAATATTTTCAATAGCTTCTTGGCTGCAACATCTTCAACTCAGTCCTCCAAGACCAGTCATATTCAGCAGCTTCTTTGACTGCAAAATCTTCAACTCAACCTTCCTAGCTGGTCATTTTCAGTAGCTTCTTTGGCTGCAACATTTTCAGTAACTTTTTTCGCTACAACATCTTGAACTCAACCCTTCAAAATTGGTCATTTTCAGCAGTTTTTTTTGTTGCAACATTTTCAATCTGCATTTCTTCAAACACTATGCAGGTTAATATCTCTTCTTCTTGGGCATTGAATCTGCATAGGGAGAGCCATATGCGGTCAATGATTTCCAATCCAACGACTTTAGTCTCTAGTCGCGACGGCCCGTTGCCATGGGTCCTCCACTGCCTGACTTGACTAGGCATCACTCGGTCCTCCGTTGTCCGATGCGCATCTGACCGACTATCCAACTGGTCCAAATCCACAATCTTATCTTCTAGATTCCCGTTCATTGTCCAAAATAAAGTCCTATCAATCACTGTGTCATGCCAAGCCACTTTAAGAAATTCTCAAACTCTATATAATCGTTGTCTGATATCATAGTGTGGTACCACGCCTTTCCAGCAGCTTTTATCTTTGATTGATGCTCTTCCTTCGACTGTTTTTTCTTATTGTCTAACTTCTTTGTCTTAGCCTTAACCCTTTGCTCCTCCGCAAGAATTGTCATCCTCCTTGCAAACGGATCGGAGAAGGGTTGAGCTTAAGGAGCGTATTCAGGTTCTTAAGCGGGTTCCTCTTGAGAGCCTTTCTCTTGATCTTCATCTTCTCCCTCTGCAGAACGTACCTTGATGATTCTCGAGAGATCAGCATTCATCATCTTCGCCCTCGGCAGAACGTGCCCTGTCTTCTTCTTGGCCGCATTGTGAAACGTTCCATACACAAAATTAAGCTTCTCAATGGCACTCTTTGTCCAGATAATGAAGCGGCCAATGTAACCACCTAGGGTGAGTTTCAGGAGGTTCAGACGGTTGACACAAGTAGCCTCAACACCAGGAACGTTGCGAAATGCCTTCACGAGCTTCGACCCCTTGGTACCATACACGATGAGAGGCCCCTTATGGGAAAGATAGTGGCGATTGCGCATCTTTCCCTTTCCAAGACGGATCGTGTGACTCTTCTTCGAACGCTCAACATCGGGACCAGCACCGATCTTGCTAAGGAGCTTGAGGGCAGCGAAAGTCTTCTCAATCGACTCAACGAAATTCGGGAGCACAAGCAGAAGTTCTGGAACAGATTCGATTCGGTTACCACGGCCTAGGACAAGGGACGGCACTGCCGAAGCGGCTAAGGTAGAGACAATGGCGAAGCACCACCGGTTAACATTGATCTTCCGGTGCCAACAATGCCAAATCTTCGTTGGAGCCTATGTCACAAGGTGTGGGTGCGAGATACGACAAATTTCAAAAATTTTTAGTGCGATGACACAACTAAGGTATATAATATTATATATATTATATATATTATATATATAATATTCAAGCTAGAACAAGTGAGACATCAATTAATATAAGTATATGACAACAATAGTAAGTACACAACTTTATATTAAATCAAAACAAGTAAACTACTAATTTCATCATAATACACAAATCAATCAAAAAAAATCAGGATTTGCATATCAACAATATTATAAGTAAAGAGACTATCGACAATATTATCAACTATGAGCAATATTAATGTTTGATAAATGAAATGAACATTTACATGATAAATTATAGATCTTTACTATCAACAATATTATTAACTGAAGGGACTATTGGATCAATGAGTTCCATATTAAGGGTATGCAAATCTTGGTTGTCATCTAAGTGATATTCTTTCGGGTTTACGTCCCAATATTTTAATGCTCCTTCACTATAATATATTCAAATAAATAATAAGAAAGGAACAAATATAATCATCATGATTAATAGAAAAGAAAACAATTTTGAAAGATTAGTAATTTTTACTTGTACTCAGCATTAGATCGTAAAACCAATCTTAGATTTGAATGGACATAAATCAAGTCTTCAGCACGATTACTTGAGAGATTGTTCCTTTTGATATTGTGAATTTGAGAATATGTACTCTAATTTCTTTCACAACAAGATGAAGTAATAGGTTGAGATAATAATTTTGATGCAAGTTTTTAAAGAAGAGGCATCTCAAATCCATAACATGTCCACCAATCTCGTGGATCTTGATAATCTCTTGATATTCTATTTCTGTCTTGGAGTAGTCGCTACCAGAGCAAGAGGAAAAAGAATTGAAGGAAACCTTACAAGAAATTCTAGGGCATGGGAAGACTGTCAGACTAGAACAGAAGGTATGGTGATTCTGTATGATGAACCTTGTCGCATTTGTTTTGTTTTTTCCTTAACGGTAATGGCTTTATTTTTGAGTCTTCGTGGTCGATCCATCCATCCTGTAATGTGGATCTCTTAGTATTTGTGCCTTTGTATCAGCCTGTTACCTACCTTATGTGCTTGTTATTCAGATAGATTTACTATGCTGTGGCAGATACATTGTGATCTATGTCACATGGGTGCGAGTGCGGGATACGGCAAATTTCAAAAATTTTGGGTGCAGCGACACGACTAAGGTATATAATATTATATATATTATATATTCAAACTAGAACAAGTGAGACATCAATTAACATAAGTATATGACGACAATAATAAGTACACAACTTTATATTAAAGCAAAACAAGTAAACAACTACTAATTTCATCATAATACACAAATCAATCAAAAGAAAATCAGAATTTGCATATCAATAATATTATAAGTGAAGGGACTATCGACAATATTATCAACTATGAACAATATTAATGTTTGATAAATGAAATGAACATCTACTTGATAAATTATAGATCTTCACTATCAACAATATTATCAACTGAAGGGACTATTGGATCAGTGAGTTTCGTATTAAGGGTATGCAAATCTTGGCTATCATGTAAGTGATATTCCTCTGAGTTTGCATCCCAATATTTTGATGCTCCTTCATTACAATATATTCAAATAAATAACAAGAAAAGATCAAATATAATCATCATGATTAATAGAAAATAAAATAATTTTGAAAGATTAGTAATTAGTTATCTGTACTTAACATTAGATCGTGAAACCAATCTTAAATTTGAATGAACATAAACCAAGCCTTCAGCACGACTACTTGAGAGATTGTTCCTTTCGGTATTATGAATTTGAGAATATGTACTCCAATTTCTTTCACAACAAGATGAAGTAGCATGTTGAGAAAATAATTTTGATGCAAGCTTTTGAAGAAGATGCATCTCAAATCCATAACATGCCCACCAATCTAGTGGATCTTGATAATCCCTTGGTTCTAGTGCTTCTAGTGAATCAAGTATGCCACAAGAAAAATTTCCATATTCATAATTTACTTGCCTAAGTAGGTATGAGTCATGATAAATCCTTCCCAAACACATTTGCCTATTCTTTGCTATTTCAAGATCTTGATTAGGAAGAATACGTCCAATGCTCTCATGCAACTATTTTTTCTCATAATATCTTGGATTTAAAGAATGTGCTAAACAATGCAAGGGAGTGTTGCTTTTGTCCCATTTTGAAACTAATATAGAATGAATATGATCATAAAACGATGATGTCTCGTGAAGTTCTTTTTCCCTCGTGCTTTAAAATTATTGACTCAATTTTTTCAATCATGGTATCCCACATTTCATAAACTTTATGAAGCATTAGTTTATCTTTATCAACTTCTCTCAATATCTCCCAAATAGGCTCTATGAATTCAAGAAAATATGATACCTTGTCCCACCATAAATCATTAAGAATAATAGTCTTTACTGCTTGGGCCTTTGCTTGATCTTCAACCTTGTTATCGTGATATAAATCCCAGCTTGGATCAGTAACCATCTGAACCAATGATGTCTTGATTTTGTTGAATCTTTTTACCATCACAATCAAAGAAGCAAAACATGTTTTTGTAACCTTCAACAAGTTTAAATGAGAATGCATATTGAATATGTCTTAAATGAAATGGTGATTCATTACAAAATTCTTTATCTTTATACAATCTGTTGTCATATCTTCAATTTATATGCACGAAGATTATCTTTATCTTTTGATAGCTTACATATACGAGAAAAACCCAAATTTAAATTGTGAACTACAAAAGGTGTCCAAAAAAATGTGTGGAAATCACCTTCCAAACTTAATCATGCACTTTTACAATTAGTTGCATTATCAATGATTATTTGTACAACGTTATTGGCTCCAACACTCTTAATAACTTATACAAATAAATCTTTTAAGTAGCTTGCAGTTTTAATTTCTCCAGATGCATCAACATACTTCAAAAATATTGACTCACTAATTGAATAAGCAATGAAATTAATGAATAGATGCTTTTGAATATCACTCTATCCATTAGAAACAATAGAAACACCATTAGTTTCAAATGAAAACTTCTTATGTTCTAAAAGTCTTTCAAAATTGACTTTTTCTTTTTTAAGAATTATGGTTCGCAATTTTTAAGAACTTGGAGGAACATAACCATGTAAATTACAATTAGCCAATGAAGTGATAAGATCTTTCCATTATGGATTTCTTACTACATTAAAAGGAAGTGAACTTGAAAAGAAAAATCTTGCAACCTTTCTATCCATTTCCTGCCTTCCAACTACATTAAATGATTTTTCAATTGCTCCTTCTTTAAAACCTTTAAACGTACTTTATGTTAACTTTCTTTTCTTTTCTTCATCTTCTTTGTATCCACAAAATAATAGAATATTTGTTCCTTTCTCACTCCTTTTGTTCTTCTTTTCATACTCATCTTTTTTTTTATTAATTGTCTTTGTAAATCCTCATCCACATTCGAACATGCTCTTATACCATGTTTTGATAATTTTAAAATATGTGTCTTCACTCTTATATATGATCCTATAATACTAATGTTGCAAAATTTACACATAAATGTGTATTACCTCCACCACCTTTGTATGATTCTCTCCTTTGTATGTACATCCACAATGGTGCAACATCACGAGGTGTTGAAATTGAAGGTTTTGTAACTTTTGTTGTTGATCCTGAACTTGAAGGAACAGTTCCACCAGAACTCTCAATAGAGCCAGTACCAATTGATACTCCTTTTCCTTTTCTATTGTCGGTCATTTTTAGGATCAACTCAATTTATAATTTCACAATCTAATTGAAAAATAAAATATCAAAACAACAAATAGGAGATGGAGTTGGTCATAGTCATAACAATGATATACTAGTAATCAGAAGGCTTAATAAAATAAGCAATTAGAATATGAGTCAACCAATAGGATAAAAAAATACTTTTACAGTTTTATTTTATGCAACAAACCAATTTAAAAAGCATCATGAATTGACGATACATATCAAAATACAGCAAATGGATATAACTATAGGCAACCATTAAACAATTATCAATTTTTGAAGAATATATCATGCTCATAGAGAATGGATAAAGAAATTCAACAGGAAACAACAAATGGATATAACTATAGGCAACCATTAAACAATTATCAATTTTTGAAGAATATATCATGCTCATAGAGAATGGATAAAGAAATTCAACAGGAAACAACAAATGGATATAACTATAGGCAGATTGAATGCATGGTTAATTTGTTGAATAAAATGTCATAGAATATGAAAACTATAGTCTTTACTTCCTATGCCTACATTTCATAGTTTTCTCTTTCTGCATATAAGATCACCACGATAATTAGTTTGGATAGCTCCAATAGCATGTAGTATCTAAGAATGCTTTCTTGGGTGTTTGGACAGATTTTTTCTTGGGTTCTCACAAGCAACATATAATAGTTTCATTTGACACCGATGTGGTTCCTATTGATTCCGCTTCTGCATTTGGGTTTTGTTATCTAGTTTGTGTTCACTAATTATTATATGATTTCTGCACCGTATCTTGTTTTAGTGAATAATACATCAGAACATGAAACTTCCTCTTCTGGGATCGATGCACCAAGAATCTCTATTCATGGTAATCAAGAAGAAAAGGAAATCGTTAACTTGCAGATGAATGCCCTTAACCCAAACTCCATTGTTTCTAATACTACCTAGCTTCCTGCATCGTCTCCAATAGAAAATGACCAGCAGGAAGGGAAGAAAATAGAACAGGCTACTATGAAATCGATGGGATCAGAAAAAACACATACCCTATTGAGCGTGAATAAGAGTGAGCCTTGATAAGAGTGAGGGTTGAGGGGCAGCTGCAACACAACAGTGTGAGAGAAGGGAGAGAGAAAGTTACATAAGAAATGAGCTTCACAAGGCAGTTGAGCATGAACAAGAGTGAGCCTTGAAAAGAGTGAGGACCGAGAGACATTCGCAGTGGAGACACCTCCAAGGTTGGACAGTAGCAACATAACATGAACAAGAGTGAGGTGAGGGTCGAGGGACAACCACAGTATAGCAGCACAACAGTATGAGAGAAGGGAGAGAGAAAGTTGCATGAAAAATGAGCTTCAGAAGGCAGCCGAGCGTGAACAAGAGTGAGCCTTGATAAGAGTGAGGGTCGAGGAGCAGCCGCAATGCAGACACCTCCGAGGTTGGACAACAGTAGCACAACGTGAACAAGAGTGAGGTGAGGGTCGAGGAGCAACCACAACACAATAGCATTACAACAATGTGAGAGAAGGGAGAGAGAAAGTTGCGTGAGAAATGAGCTTCAGAAGGCAGTCGAGCATGAACAAAAGTGAGCCTTGATAAGAGTGAAGACCGAGGGGCGACCGCAGTGCAGACACCTCCGAGGTTGGACAGCAGCAGCATAGCATAAACAAGAGTGAGGTGAGGGTCGAGGGAAAACCACAGCACAGCAACGTGAGAGAAGGGAGAGAGAAAGTTATGTGAGAAATGAGCTTCAGAAGGTAGTCGAGCATGAACAATAGTGAGCCTTGATAAGAGTGAGGGTCGAGAGGCAACCGCAATGCAGACACCTTCGAGGTTGGACAACAGCAGCACAACGTAAACAAGAGTGAGGTGAGGGTCGAGGGGCAACCGCACAAAAGTGTGAGAGAAGGGAGAGAGAAAGTTGCGTGAGAAATGAGCTTGAGAAGATAGTCGAGCCTTTTAAAGATCTGACCTAAAAACTAGACGAACATGACCTCAGACACGTTGACTATACCTAAATTTTAGGTTGACACGTTGACCGTGTCGGTGTCGCACCTGCCTCCTATAGGTGTCTATGTGATATAGGTTAGAGCACACATCCTACCATCGCGATACATATTGACGAAGGCTCCCTGACTAGCATAGTGAGTTTCATCATCGGGAACGCGAGGAATACGCGAGACGACATGTCCTGTTTCCTTGGACTCGATGGAGGTTTGGTGGTCGGCACGCTTCGAGATAGCATAGGGATGTTGCTTGTTCTTCGATAGATTATCGTGGATGAAAGAAACGACGTTCGAACAGATCAAAGCTTGAAGGACGTCCAACAATGGAATCGAAGCTGCCTGGTCATGCCTCCTTCCACCGTTTGTACGGTGATGAGAGGGCGAGCAGCAGCGGTGGGAGACATTCTCTCTCTTTTCTCGTACAATGATTAGTGTGTAAGAAACGATATCACTATGTTGCATTTCCTCAAATGCCTTTTGAGCATCATAAATTTGGCCTATGTTTTTTTTTAAAAAAAATTTCTCTACAAAACTTACTCGCATCTGTTGCTCCAATCGATCGAAGGCTCTGATACCATGTTATAAAACGTGGGTAGCATAGCGGAAGATCAAATATCATACATCATTAAGAACAACGACGAAGAGAATATATGGAGATCAGAGGAGGGAGCAAGCTCTCCAATAGAGGTCTCCCCCCCTCACTCTCTCTCTTTCTTAATCCTAATCTCTTAACCCTAATACAAAAAGTCCAACTCTTATATAATGGGTTGTGAAATATAAAATGACCAAAATACTCTTAGCACTATGGGCAATTACATAACACCTAAAACATCAAATATACTAAAACTAACACTGAAAACATATTCTTCAACATTAACAAGGGGATGATGATTTTGATTTTAAAGCTTAATGTGGTGATGATCTTGAATACGGAGGAGATAACAAAGATTATTTAGTTGATCTTTATTACAATATGTAATTCATTTTTTCAATTATGAAAGTTATACTTTTGTTATGGATTGAATGGTGATTGATGAATATTTACTCAACTTATGAATTATATAAATTGTTTTCAATTACCGTGATTTTTTCTTTTTTTTTGTTTATTTTTTTAATATTAAAAATGATAAGGTATGATACAATATGCATTGTGGGCCAAAACGATATGCGATATGATATTCTACTAACAACAACAGTGGCATGTATGTTTTGTTTCCTTGTAAGCTGTTTGCATGCAACCGGTTATTTTTCCTGGCTCAAGGAATTGATATGACCCTGCAAACGACTAGAAAAGTATTTAGGGGATTTTGACATCTCCATGGATACAATTGCACTGCTCAAGTTAAATTTTTTGCCTGACATAAAGCAGCCGAAGTATCTTAGGTATCAGGTTTGTCTCTTGAAAAAATGCAACTATCTGTCTCTGTTTAAAATAACCAGCTTCGAGCTTAGTTCCATTGAAACATGTAGAAGCAGACTATTGTTGAAAGCTTGCAACATTGTATACTTTCAGATGTCAGAAGATCGAACTTTTTCACAGGTTTAAGAGTGATTTTCTTGGACTGTTCTACTGAGGCTCATGACAGTCTAAGAGGGTCCCTTCGTCATCAGTAGTTATACATTGTGGTAACTTGGAGTATTTGATTGAAGGATATAGCCTGTTCCGAAGTTTAAAGTCTCTCTGTAATGGAGAATAACAAACAGGCTACAATATAAGCACTCACCTGCTTCTTTACACCCTAATTATGAAGTCATGCAGTCGTCCAGCTCCTGCAGTAAAAGCAAACCTTCTGGAATTTATGGCAATCGATGAATTTATCTATTTGTTGAGCAAGACCAAACTGATTGAGGCTTATGCGAACAATGATGTTGTTCAGAATTACACTGCAATGAAGCACCACAGGCAAGTTGAAGTCTTTAGACTTTTCTGAACACATAATGCAGGAGGTTTTGGCAACAAACATGTCAGAGGTGTTTTATCCTGGAATGCAGATTTTCAGTACTTTTAACAACAAGAAACTAAGAATCGAAGATTCAATTGGTGTATTATAAGCTGTATAACTTTGCCTGTATGAGCCAAGGGAAATGATGCAAACGTTAAGTTATGAACAGTAGCACATAAGATAACTTAAGAAGAAAGAAGACCAAAAGACCGCTAAAATGCTCTCAAATACGAGTATGATACCCTAGGATATAGCTACACTAGATTGTGTAGATGGAAACAATAAGAAATAATGGTGAAAGATGTGGAGATTGTGACAGTGCACGATAGTGATTGGTGGCAGCAGCAAATGGTAGTTGTCGTGGTGATCATGGTATTGGCATTGAGAAATGGTGGTCAAGATTGACAAACGGTGGTTGGTGGCAGCATGATGGCAACCAAGAGTAGCAGCCGTGTGACTGATGATGACAGCCTATGTTGCACTGTAAAAGAAACAAAAAAGAGTCTGGAAATAAAAGCATGACACGGAAAACAAGAAGTCCAAAAATTAGGAAATGGGGAAACAAACAATATGTATGTGTGTAGGCAGGCATGTTTAAAAAGAAACAAACGATTAAAGAAAGTCGAATGTAAGTTTATATGTGAACTCAAGACCACCCACTTGCTGAGGAGGTACTTTAACCATTCGAGCTATTAAAATGGTCATACGTTCAATATGCAATTCTTGTGTAAAAGTATTCAAATTGGTAACAAACCGTGTCAGACACGTTCCCAAGTGACCGTCATTTCAAAACAGAAAAAGGTTGTCGCCAGCCGTTTCGTGCAACACGGAGGATAGTGAATGATGCGATGGTTGAAAAGTATGGTGGAGACAACGGAAAGTAGTGTAGGAAGTAATGGTGTTGGTGATAGTGTCTGCAAGAACTAGTGGTAAAGGTTGTGAGGTGGTGGCGGATGTCGGTGACAATGGTAGAGTGGTGGTGGTGGCGGCAGATGATAGTGCTGGTAGTGGTGGTGCCATAACAATAACCACTGGTGATGAGAAGTGGTGGCGATGAATCTAGGGCTACAAATGTGGTAGCAGATGTTTCCTAAAATATTTCTAAATAGTGTTCTTCCTCCATAATTGACCATAACTCAAGCCATGAAGAAATGTTGCATTGTTCTTATTTGAAAACAAAACTTTTGGTATGTTGCAAGTGGTTGTTTTCTTTAGGCCTTTAAAAGATGTTCTTACACATGCTTGACGACTGATATGGTCCAAAAAAGCTTTTTACTGAACACCCACCATGTAGATCAATGTAGTTAGAGCTAGGACACAAACCAAGCTGCTCATAGTTAGGCTCAGTTCAGCTATCGGAGCTCATTGTGTTCTTTGTAACTGAAGTTCTGTCTTGTTATCTGAGCTAAATATGAATTCCACTTCTTTCATTTTGCTAGGCTTGTATAAGTTCTTTTTTGTCAAGCATGTGACAATATGTATGTGTGTGTGATGGTTTCTTGTGCATTTTGACACATGCACACTGTTGTGCGTCCATTTAAAAGTGCCGAATAGTAGTCTTGGAAAGGGTACTAAAAATGTTAAAAGAGCATACAAATAATGGTTGTTCTCTCACTTTTAAATGAGTGCATAACAGGGTGCATGTGCCACAGTGCCAGAGTATGCAAAAACAAATCAAAGCCTTTATCGTACTTTTCCCGTCTCTCTCTCTCTCTACATATAACATATATATATATATATGTATATATATATATATATATATATGTATATATATATGTGGTGTGTGTGTGTAGTTTGGTCAGGAACATCAGGCCCTATGGGTGAGGCCAGTATTGCCATCCCCAATTGTAATCTCGGTTTCTTGGATCTAAACACGAATCAATCTTGGGCCTACACACTGGACACTTACCTTAATGGGTCTTGAATTGAGGTCCAAGTTTTCTCAATTTTGTTGCATTACATCCTGTATTTTAGTTGTATATATATGTAGTTATGCGTTGTAGTTTTCATGTTATCTTAAAAAAAGTGGTTTTCTAAACTATCAAATGCCACGAAATTTAATTTGAATGCTTCGGATACTATTTTGAGAGAAACCTTTTCATTGTTAAATAGCTATTTCCGAGTGGAAGCAGAACCACTACAGCACACTAGCCAATTTTTGACTGTGGGCTAACTGGTAAGGTTGCAAGACCGTTAACATTGGCCTATTTGATCTGATTCAAAACACACTACTTTGTTCCTCTCCATTGCAAAATCCAAAACCTTGATAAAGCCCACTGATAATGAGACCTAAGTGGGGCTAACATTGAAGTGGTTTCTGTTTACTACGTGAGTAGTCCGGAGTTTGTTAGTATGGATATTTTTTATTCTACACCCAGCATAATCCTAGGGGTGAGGGCTTCTCTCTACACACACATAGAGAGAGAGAGAGAGTGTGTGGGGTATATGTTTAAACCCATCTATTTCAAATCTACTCAAACTGTTTACCATATGATTGGCATGATCAAAGAGATTTGAATTTAAAAACATACTTCACATTTAATGTACGAAGATATATATATTTTTTAATTTAAATATTTATTATTGATCGTATTGATTTAACGGTGGAGTTCCTTGAGTGAATGGGTTTGAGAAAACTCTCTAATAATATATGGACACGCTCTTCCGATTTGGCCTCACTAGTGTCCTTGGGCATTTAAACTCACTGACCTGCTGTAATAGAGCCCAACGCTTTCCCTGCCATTTTTCATTGTCACGGCAGTGATTAGTTTCCTCTCGAGTGAGCTGGCTAGCCTAAAAAACTGTTGCTGTTGAAGAAGCACTATAGCAAGCGAAGTAAAGCCATGCACCCATTCCTATTGAGTCATTCGATCTGTCATAATGGCCTGTACGTGGTGAGGCCTTTCGCCCCATGTTGCCAACCGGAAGGGGCATGGGAACGTAAACCAGGGGATCCTATCAACTTCTTCCAACCTAGGGCAATAAGTTCATGACCTTGGTTTGACTTCGTTGTTGATAAACAAAAGAAGACTTCCATCTCGAAGCTCCACTCGATGGGGTTGGCTCATCTTTTTGGGTGTGAAGCAGTTCATTTCAACCAACAAGCATTAGTTCTAGATCCCAACTTTCTCCTGTTACACAATTCCAACTATTGTTTTGAACCCCTGGGATTGTGGTTTCTTCAAGTTAGAAATGAAAAGATAGAAGCACCAAAAGGACAAAGATGAAAATAACTTTGTCTTTGTGGTAGGAATTGCTGAAGTGTACAATAATTTTGGTTTTATTCTTGTCAAAAGTGATTTCTTGAGGTTTTGCCATGCGTTCTCTCTCTTAAGACTCGAGTGTTTAAGACTCTCGAGGGTTTGTCACATAATCCTTTCAATTTTTTGGGTTTAACAGGTTTGTAGGGAAATGCACATCACTTTGACAAGTTGATGCTTTAATTGATATTATTAAACGAAAAACACTTCGTGGATCTAAATTGAGGTGGGGTGCCATAGTTGAATCTGTTGCATATGATAGAGATATCACGATTCAATTATAAGCTATTAAATTCCTCTTTCCTTGTTCAATGTATCCATTCGCTCGAAGCTCACTTCCCTTTCCACTTTATGTAAATGGCCGTGTGCTTTTTCAAGCTGTTCAACAACTCCACATAATTTTTCTGAATTGCAAACAGTATTCAAAATCCTTTTTGATTATCTAATAATGCAAGTAATCTTCCCATAATTCAATAACTTCCACCATCTCTTTGTGAACCTCACATGAATCTTTGATTCATTTTCACCCTTTCCTTGGGCTATTTGTACGGTCTATACATTAAAAAAGGAAGAAGAAAGAGTAACAGTAAATCCCACGGTTGGATAGGTAGGTTATAATTCGGTCTGCATGGTGGAACTATAATAACCTACTTACCTCATCTTAAAAGGTTTTCTGCATACGCCGCTGTGAAATTCTACTTCTAAAACCCAATGATTTCTATAGTACATAATAGGTTGAGAAAATTATGTGACCTTGTTTCAAAAAACTAATCTTTGATTGCGACATTTTTATGCTTAAAGACTCAAAAAACTATAAAACTAATCTTTAGTAGAGCAAAAACCAATGACCCACCAGCGAGGTTTGTGGCAACTGGGTTAGGTCTTTATGCTTAAAAAATTCTATTAAAATACATACAGTTTCAATAAACGTAGATTGCACTACGAGTAGTGGCTTTATAGAAACCATGATGCACTCAAACAAATAAATAAATATGAACCTTTTACGTTTAAGTAATGCTTGCCAAAGGCGTCTCTCCTAATAAAATAAAAACTTACCAAGACATCTCTAAGACTTCAAACGGGTAGGTAAGGGCTACAATATGAGTTTCCTCTTATGCCACTGCCTCTCTCTTCTTATATATATATAAGTCCTAAATAGATAATGTTTTTTGGTACATAACCTTACATATATGTTTTCACCGTTGATCAAAGAGATCGAATAGTGGAGTTGTTTATGTAAGATTACGCATAAGAAGACATTATGCATTTAATATGCCTCTATATAGAGAGAGGGGAGGTAGTGGTATATGTTCAAATATACTCAAACATTTTCATCGGTCAATCGGTTTGATCAATTGTAGAAATTTGAATTTAAAAAGAAAAATATATCATTATACTTTTCATATTTCACATTTAATGCACAATGATATATTTCACTTTTTAAATTCAAATTTTCATAATTGATGAATAATGGAGATCTTTGAGTGGATTTAAGCCCAAATAGATTTGAGCATGGACCGCTCCTTCGTATATATATATATATAATCATGATAATCATATTATTCATGTCCTTGACATATGATTGTCTCATGTCGTCGCCTAGTATATTTCAATGATCTTATGATTCCTGAGATTTATGCCTAAGAAAATAATTTGCATGTTATATGATGAGATTGTCTGAATTGGAGTATCCCAAGGATCACTGGATCAAGATCGTCATATTCCTCCGGATGTTGACGAACAAACTTCCATACAAGTCTAGGATCAAGATTCAACAACTCATAACATATAACCACTTTTTTAGCTTTTCGTCAAGTGTCAACGGTTTTGGTATTTTTTATCGAAGAATATACTTTTATGCATATATATATGGTAGTCAATCAAAGCTACTCTCTCTAGTCTACGGTTTGGTTGGTTCAAGTTGTTCCTCACTTGTTTCCCTTCAGAAAGGTCTCTATCTCGAATCTTGTGAATAGAAAAAACAAGCAATGGGAGAGTTCGAATTAGTTGGGGTCCTTGGGGACTTTTATAAGTTATCAAGTAGCCACTTTTAGCCCTTGATAATGAGCATTCGAGAAACCAGGAACACAAGATGTATTTATAAAATGGTTTATAAATAAAACAGTTTTACTTTATTAAATAGAACGAAAATCTTGCAACCACAAGCTACATACTATAACGAAAAGCCCATAATGAAAAACAAGAAAAGAAAAAAGCCTAAAGAAAAGTATATAAGAACAGACAGTTTGTTTGTGTATACTAGTATTTTACAATATACAAAAGATCTTTTCAATGGAAAACCCTCCGGTGGAAACCGGTTAAACAAAGATGATCTTTTTTCTCTCTTGCTTCCACACGGCATCTGACAGTACATCTTCAAACTGGCTTCATTGTCTTTCATTAGTATTAGAGCGTCGTTGATCCACAGTCCATTCTTTGTGTTGTTTACTTGCATCATAATCAAAGGTACACTTTCTCATTTCACAAGAAAAAAGGGTTAGAACTCAGTTAAAGAAAAAAATTGTTATAAAAGTTAACACTATATAAAGAAGAGTGTGGTTTCTTCTAAAAATCAAAGACAAAACCAGATTGCCTTTAGATGCTAATTAGAGAAACGAAAAAACATCATTTTATACCTTGATCAGAATTTCCAACATAAGAATATAGCCACCTCAATTTACATCTCTCAATTTACCATTCGAGTTGAATTGTGATACATTAGTTTTCTCACACTATTTTGTGAATTTTCAAGTTGTATAATTTTCTAGTTGCACAAGAATTGTAACTTATACATATTATGTGTTTTTTTTGTAATCAATATGTTGTTATTACATAACAACCATGCAATATGTTTTCACACTAAAACTCTAGGCATATCTCAAACCTGTGTAACATACTTTGTAAAAAGATCTTAAGAAATGCATATAGTCAAGAGGTTAGCAAACATGTCTTTAGTTGGCATGTAAGATATTGATATTTCATTCCTTTTAAGCATACCATGAATATAATGATATTTAACCATTATATGCTTGCTTTTGAAGATATTAGCTCCACTGTTAATCAAAATGTTTGTTGCATTGGTATAATAAATAAAAATTGACTCGTTAACTATATCCAATTTCAAATCATCTATGAAGTAGTTTATCCAAATGATACTAGTTGTAGCCATATTGTAAGCAATATACATAGATTCTTGTGTATTCAATGGTACATAACCTTATTTCTTTTGAGCCTAAGAAATAGTACCACCTCCAAACAAAAAATTCATTCACCATCTAGTAAAAGGTGGTCTATGTATAAGCACTTAATAACACATAGTATGTCATTCTCCTCCTTCTTGTCGCATTGCTTGGGAGTTGCTTTTATTTCTCTTTATGTACGGCAACCCCTTTAAAGTGGTTCATCTTTTCATTGTTGAAGCACTTAACTGGATAGACATATTTCGATAATTTCTAAAAACTTTGGTCGCCTTTTTGTCCAAATTTACTAAATAAGTCAATTTATCTAACAACTCATGTAAATCCATTGAATAACAACAAAGGTAAGTGTGATAATTTGTTGAGTATGATGATCTGATCATAGGATTTTTTATGTCCACTCAAAGTTTCAAAGTTTCAGTTTATACAAGAGGGTCGTTTAATCACCATCCATGAGTTCAAATGATGATGAATCCAGATAAGAAATTTATCATCATTTTTAAAGATGTCATTCTTAGTATATTTCAATAATTCAACATCCTTACTCTCTATTAAACCATGGTCCTTGTTATAAAATTTACATTCCTTCAAACCTTTTGGGTATCTAATAAAAGCACATCTCAAGAAATTGATCAAGGATCTTTACACGAGAAATAGATCCTACCTACGAAGGTGACTCGGGTTTGGTTTTCTACCAAACTATATTTTATGTGGTGTAAAAAATATAGCCTTAAATAATACTCTATTTAATATGTAAATGATTGTAATTACTACTCTCCAAAATACCCGAGGTAGAAAAACATATAATAGTATTGACTTAGTCATATTCAGTAGGGTTCTGTTATATCTTTCAATTACACTATTTTGTTGAGGTGTTTTCAATATAGTATTTTGTTTTAAAATACCAAAACCATTATAATATTCAAAGAATTCTATAGAGTTGTATTCACTGTATCTGTCAAACCTTAAGACTTTAATTTATGACCCAATTGACTTTCAACCTCCTACTTATATTCTTTAAATATGTCTAATTCTTTATATTTATGTGATAAGAGATATAAATATTTATACCTCGAATAATCATTAATGAAAGTTATACAATAAATCTTTTCACAATGAGATTTTATCCTAAAAGGTCTAAATACATTTGTGTGAATGATTTCTAATAAGGTTGTTACCCTAATTATTTTTTTAGGAAAGTGTTTCTTGATAAATTCTCTTATATAGAGGCTTGATACTTATTGTTTCTCTCAAATTCAGATAATAATCAAAGTTGGCTAATTTTCTCAACTTATTCAAACTTTTATACTCTAACCTTTTATGTTATACATTTACATCATTAATAAAGGCAAAATCAATATAAGAAGAAGATGATGCTTCATTTCCATTGACATTTATCCACAATAATACATGATTAGAATCAAAAGAACTAGAAAAAGCTATCATATCATGATTTTTCATAAACAAATCTATCATCAAACCTTTTCTTCACTAGGACAGACACATACTAGATCATGCTTAATAAATGACACAATCAATACATCAATGAGTACAATAAGTATACCTCCTACAACAATACTAAAAGGTCCAACTCCTACAACATCAACAAAAGAATTATTTTTCATATACACATATATTTCTTCACATTCATAGCTCCCTCCTTACTCTTTGAAATATATTGGGTACCTCTAGAATCCATCTACTAGTTTGTCACAAGTTAGTCTATGTATAAATACTCAAAAATAATACAAGTATGTCATGCTTCTCCTTCTAGTTGCATTGCTAAGAGTTACTTTTATTTCTCTTTCTTTTGTAATAATTCTTTTTAATGATCTATCTTTCAACAATTGAAAAACTTATCTCGATAAGGGTATTCTTGTGATTTGTTAAGACTTTGATCACTTTTTTTGTCAAAATTGTCAAATTTTTTATTTGGCTTCTTTTATTTTTGATTGGTTTTGGAGCGAAACCCTAAATCATCTTGAGTTAATAATAGTTTATCTTTTTATGTTTATTCATGTACTCTTTCTCGATAACAAGTTTCATTATGAGTTTAGAAAGGGTAAAATTAGGTCATACATATCATAAGAAGTATGATATTACAACAAGGACGAAGACTATTTAGAATAGTCTAAATAACCATAGGATCAAGGATAATCGAGTTAGTTAGAGCCAAATCCCTATCCATAACCAATATATAGTTAATATCCGAACCCTACCAACTCCCCTTCTTTGTTAAGTCCCTGAGATCTCCTGCCCTTTGCGCGCAAGCAACCTGCCGACGCTGCCGTCTCTCTACCTCCCTCGATTCCATCCCCGGTTCTTCGTTAGATCGTTAGTTAAGCAACAACGAATTTCTTTTGAGGTTTCCCTTCCTTCGTGTTGTCGTATTAATCTGGGTGGTCAATCCCCAACTTGCGGAATTTGATGATATTGCAATTTACGGGTAAGATTCGCGTAAGGGGCGATCTCGAGGTGTTCTGTGTTTGTTCATGAGGGAGAGCTAACGCAAATGGGCAATAAAAAACGAGCTCCAAAATCGGTTCCTTCCGTCGATGAGAAGAGTCTCGCGGTCTCTCGTGAGTGTTTATCTTCTTCCTGCTATTTTATTCTTTTCTTTTCAAATCGTTTGCTTGGTTTTAGATTTGACTTTCGTGATATTCTTTTAGTGTAAATGATCTGCGTATTCTGAAACCGTTCGGTAGCAGAGAGAGTTTATAGGTCATTTTCTCCCCCTTGTTGTCTGGTCTCTATCGACCTTCCGGCAGGGACTAAATTGGCTCTGAGAACGAGAAGTCTTAGTACAGTGAAAACTTTGCTTACTCAAGGGGTTTAATATATGTGGATGTTCATAAGATCTTTGCTGTAATTATAATAATGTGCCTTTTCTTAGTGTATAGGTTTGTGTCATCGAAAGTAGATTGGGCATTAAGCACAATCTTGTGTATTCTTAATGGTTATGCGTGATTTGTAAAACTGCTTTCAGATTCTGATGAACGGTTTAACCTCTCCTTCAACATCTAAGCTATTGGATGCATTCAGTTGCCCTCTAGTTTATATCTAGAGCCTTCAGAATTTCTGCAATAAGCACCTTTGCTCTCTGTTGCTATCTACTGCCTTTCAGAATTATTGCAATAAGCACCTTTGGTTTCAATTGTATATGATAATGATTTCATTTTTCTTGCAATCTGACAAAGTATTTCAAACGGGATTACTATTAGATGTGGTCATTAGAAACTCTTAGAGACAAAATCACTCGAAGCAACTCAAAATAACTCTTAAAGCAACAAAAGCTCTTTCCACACAGCTAAGCGTGTGAAAGAGAAGAAAGATGTCGCCACTCACTTATCGTATGATATGTATGATACAAAGGTGATACACCCCTCATTTATGATATAGTTGACTATCACATTGCAAATACCTTGCAATACTATTCGGTATTATTATTATATATCATTACCATATAACACTATTGAAAAACTGTGTAGGATCATCTTGGATCACAAACTTATCTCCAGTACCGTGGTGACCATCAAGAAATTTCCTTTCTTTCTATTTGAATCTGCTTCTATCTGAAAGTAGAAAAATGAAATGTATTATGTGTTGAGAAAAGATATAAAAGACTTATTTTTGTATTGGCAGGAGATTACAGCACCATACAAAGCACTTGGAGATAGGTTAAAAAAACCCGCCTCCTGGGGCTCCTTCTCAGTTCTTTTTATTAATCTCACTTAGGATTACAAAAGAACTAATTATAGCAAATATTTGCATCGAGTAGATGAATGTTGCATAAGGTCAATTGCATTCAATATCCTCCTTTTTACTTCTTCATCCTCTATAAAGTTCGAAGAAAATCTAATAGAGGGATTAAGAAAATACGCAACGATACAAGTCATGATGCATTTTTCCGGTTCGAGTATGCATCAATTATCATCCAAACCTTCTTTAGAAATGATCTCCTGCAGTCAAGATTTGCTTCTATTTTTAATTTAGCCTTATCCATAACATCATATATATATAAAACATAGCAAGCATATTTTCACTATCTACCATTCTTATTACCTTGACTAAAAGCACAATTATCATAAAAAATGTATTACATTTTTCTCAAAAGTTAGCATTAAAAATAAGGTCCACTATAGTAATCCCTTTTCTCTTTCTCAAACTTATAGAGCCCCATTCATCAAATGCAAGCATCTTTTTCAATGCATTTTTTTTGTATAACTAGACTTTGAATAGTAATAATATTCGGAGCAAATCTTATCAATGAAGTCCTAATCAACTCCCTTCCACTAGTTTGGATTCTTATCGAATGCAATACAACTAAGTGATTATAAATAAACTTTGCGACATTTTTTCATACATCAATTGTCCCCTTAATTTCATTTATTGCACTCAAATCCTCAAGCATTAAGTCTATGCAATATGTAATACATGGAGTCCATACTAAGGATGGATGGATTGACTCAAGTGTAGTATTATAAGTAATGAATTGAACAACATTTCAACACTTCCATCCTCAAGAACATCTTCAAAAATAATGAGCAAATTATCTGGAGTTTTATCAATATGAAACAAGCGTCTTTTATAACTTGAAAGACAAAAATACCTTAATTACAATACATCTAATACATCATTAAGACTTCTCTTAAACTGATCCAATTCTGCAACAGATCCAGATCTTGGATCGTCTTCTCAACATTATGATGAACAAACTATTTAGTTGTTCCAATGTACACAAGATTGTTACTGGTCTGCAGTTCAGGTACTTATTCTGACCTTATGTATGTTTCTTTTAACAGGAATGAGGGACAGGCATAAGTTGGAGCTAGAGAATTTGACCGTAACAAAGCAACCTTTTAAGACTTTGAAATATTTTATTCTTGCTTCTCTGCAATATCTTAAGCAATGTATATTCTATGTTCTAACAAAAGGAGGATGGTTGCTGCTACTGGGAATTGTAATTGCTGTATTGGGGAACTATTTTCTAACTGCTGACGGGCCTCATGAAAAGGTATGCAAGTTCATGTATTTTTTTAGTCACACATTTCTTTACAATAATTTTTGGCCCAAATGATAAAATTTATTTGTTTTCTATATGTTTATGACGATATGGCTATTATTACCGTTGATATGCGTATTTTCACATTGATAATCTCACGGAAATTTGACCTGATGTTCTATTCTCTAGGAGAGTAGAACATGTAAGCAGTGTTGTCTGACGCATATCATATCGCGTATCGTTGGGCTTTACGATATGGGCATATCGTATCGTATCGCCTGTATCATACTTTAATATTAAAATAATACAAAAAATATTTAAAAAATCAAGAAAAATTAGTAAAAATCCGAAAAAATCAAGAAAAATCAGGAAAAAACTGGTAATTGCTCTAAATTCATATAATGCAAAGTTTAGTACAGATTGAGCATTCAACATTGAATAATTGCATGATTTGCATCCAAATTTACAAATTTTGAATAAAAAAAAATGAAATACATTTACATTTTACAAATTATAATCAGGATCATCAACTAAATAATCTTCATCTTCTCCTTGCTGAAGATCCTCATAATCATCATCAGCAACACCTGTAAATCAAATTCTTCATCTTCTTGATACTGTTGTTGCGCTCCTTCCAAATTAATCCATGCAATGTCTTCTTCAGTTTTGAGGGCATTTTCTTGATTGTCTTCTATAATCCAGTCTTCTAATATATCAAAATTATCCAAACTTATTGGATCAAATTGACTTTCTTGTCTATTACTTTTTTTAATTGCCTACAACAAACAAAGATAAACAATTAGTAAATAATATTAACAATAGAAGTTAAACAATTTATTTAATTGAACATTTAAGTAATACAACATTACCTTTCACGAAGGCTCATGTTACAACGAATAAAAACTAAATCATTTAGTCTCTTATGTTCCAACCTGATGCGCTTTTTTGTATGGATGTGTTCAAAGACACTCCAATTCCTTTCATAACCCGTTGTACTACAGGTTTGGCTGAGAACTCTCACTGCAAAATCCCTAAGGTTTAGACAATGAGTTTCAAACCTATTTTACCAACCATCTGTAGAAAAAAGACAAACATTAGAGACATAATCCATAGTAATATAAGATGTATTGATTTAAGAAACTTAAATACGAAGATAAACAGTTTACCTGGACTCATCGTAGTGCGGTTGTGAATTGCTACAGGTAAACCCATCAAGTGAAGAGCATTATCATAAATCTCCATCTCTCGATGTATAGCATTTGTTATGCTCTCATCAAGGACTTATCTATCAATACAGTCAATGATGCCTCGATTAACCTCTCCGTCCCTTTTGAAGGTTGCTGAGTACCTGAATGATGGGTTTAGATAATATGTTGCTGCATGAATAGGATGATGCAATTGTTTATTCCATCTATTATCAATGATTGCAGGACATTGAAAATTGGCACATTAATCTCTATTTTTTCCATGCCGATAGTTTACTCCATAGATGGTTTCTCCTTACATTGGTTGATAATCTCAATCATTTTTACTCAAAGAAAATGTAATCCTCAATAGTCTAACACATGCTCCAAAATGTCTGCAGATCCTCTCATCTCAACGCCCACACTTTTCTGTTTATTCTATACGGGCACATAATCTCTCTTTTTTCCATTAAAATTATTTCTGATGGCTTCTTTTGCCCTATCCATGGCTTCATAAAGGTAGCCCATAGATGGTTTCTCCTCATTGTCAGCCAATCTCAAAACCTTTACTAAAGAAAATGTAATCCTCAATAGTCTAACACATGCATTCCAAAATGTACTCTAAAAGACTGTCTCGGAAATCTCATTCAACTTTCTGTTTCTTCTATTTTGAGGTAACTCTGCAAATTGTTGCCACTCATCTGAGGAGAACATTCTCTTTAATGCTTGCTTCTGTCTCACAATACTCTATACAGATAAGAAGTTTGCTGCAAACCGAGTTGCAACTGTTCGAAGAAGCTCTGCACCTTCTGTATATCTCCTCATCATACATAAAACAAATACGTGGTTGTAAATAAATTTTGTAATATCTTGGCAACACTCAGTTGTTGCCTTTATTTCATCCATCTCATCAATGTTCTCAAGGATGAGATCTAACATCTTTGTAATCAGTGACTGCAGATCAAATAATCTCTAATCTTGCCTTCACAGATCCTAGCGATCTCATCACACCTTTTCTTCGAAATCGAAGTTGCTTCATCTCTAATGTCTGTTGCGCTCCTTCCAACATATAAACCATGGTTGTAAATCAATTTTGTTAGGAGGGCATGGCAACACTCTTGTGCCTTCCATTCATCCTGTTATAGATGTCAAAATTATCCAAACATGGTGTACCAGTGGAAAGTCCCATAAATATCTACTGGATGAAATTCCTCGCGTAAAACTGAGTTAAATAATATCGAATCTGACAATCTTGATCTCAATAAAACATGAGTCCTTTCACGAAGGCGCATGTTAAACGAATTAGCAAATGCCTTTTGTCGCCTATCGGTCTTCGTATCCATCTGCCACTGATTTCTTTCATCCTGTTGCACTACAGGTTTGGCTTAAAGTCTAACTGCAACTTCAAGGTTTGGATCAATCACTTCCAAACTGTTCCACCAAATCCTGTATCATCTGTAAGAAAATATAAACATTAGAGACATAATACTCTGCACAGTAAATGGAATGGATGTTAAATCATAAAACCATCTGCCCACTGCAAGGTCTGCTTGATCGTGCAGTTGTTCTGAAGCCATAGCAGCACGAATTCCTGGCTGAGCACCAGGTGTAGTGGAAGGAGGAAAGAACGATGGGTTGCACATGGTGTCCAGTAGAAAGTCCCATAAATATTAGTTAACTCCTTCCCAACTGCTTTGTAGTTAGTTGCATTATCTGTAATCAATTGGACTACATTCTCTAGCCCAATCTCTTGTATAACCTTAAGATATCCGTAAGATATCCGCAGTGTGTCTCTCCTCTGACATATCTAAAGATCTCAAAAACATAAGTCCTTTAGGACAATAGACAAGAAAGTTTAGCAAGGTCCTTCCTCTCCTATCTGGCCATCCATCTGCCATAATAGTGCAACCTATTTCCTTCCATGACTCTCTCAATGTCAAACAATATTCTTTCACTTCGCTGACGGTCTTGTCTAAGATCTTTCCTCTAAACTTCTGAGAGGAGGACATCTTGTATCCTGGACCGATGTTAGCAATTATATCTGCCATTGCTTGAAAATAAAAACTGTTTGCTGCATTGAATGGAATGCATGCATCATAAAACCATCTGCCCACTGCAAGGTCTGCCTGATCATGTAACTGTTCTGAAGCCATAGCAGCACGAATTCCAGGTTGAGCACCAAGTGTAGTAATAGGAGGAAAAAATGAATGTATGCTAGAAGAAACTCTTTATCTACTCCTTCATGAACTTTCTTTTCTACCACTTCCAAAGTCTTTAGCAACCCTCTTTCCCCTGCTAGGTGTTCGTGAACTGCTACTACCAATCTCTGTTCTGGCATCTAAAGGCAAACTATCAGTGAATTCAATAGCATCATCTTCTTCAAACATCTCCAAATCATCATTTTGTTGTCTCCTTTCTTGGATACTCTTAATCATCTGCAGACATTGCCATTTAATACCTTAATCATCTGCAGACATTGCCATTTAATACCTTCTGACAAACTTCTAACTCTGCCTGTGTAAGGAGCAACTTCTTTCCTAGTTTCTGCTAGGTGGTGTTTCAACCATGAAATTCCACCACTAACCACCCTCTCACAAAATAAACATATGATCTTTAATTTAGAACCCTCAACTGGTGTACCACACTGCCATGCCGGATCATCAGAATGAGAATGGGAGTCTTTAACACCCCTTCCTGCCATCTCAATTTAGTACTTTAATTCAATAAAAAACCTTAAAATAAAAGCACTTCTTAAATCCCCAATCATCAAATAACACTCAAATAGAGTGTCTCCCACTTCATGGAGCCATTGTAGCACGAATTCCAGGTTGAGCACCAAGTGTAGTAGTAGGAGGAAAAAATGAATGAATGCTAGAAGAAGCTTTTTCTCTACTCCTTCATGAACTTCCTTTTCTACTACTTCCAAAGTCTTTAGCAACCCTCTTTCCCCTGCTAGGTGCTCGTGAACTGCTACTACCAATCTCTGTTCTGGCATCTAAAGGCAAACTATCAGTGAATTCAATAGCATCATCTTCTTCAAACATCTCCAAATCATCATTTTGTTGTCTCCTTTCCTGGATACTCTTAATCATCTGTAGACATTGCCATTTAATACCTTAATCATCTGCAGACATTGCCATTTAATACTTTCTGGCAAACTTCTAACTCTGCCTGTGTAAGGAGCAACTTCTTTCCTAGTTCCTGCTAGGTGGTGTTTCAATCATGAAATTTCACCACTAACCACCCTCTCACAAAATAAATATCTGATCTTTAATTTAGAACCCTCAACTGGTGTACCCCACTGCCATGCCGGATCATCAGAACGAGAATTGGAGTCTCTAACACCTCTTCTTGCCATCTCAATTAAGTACTTTAATTCAATAAAAAACCTTAAAATAAAAGCACTTTGTAAATCCCCAATCATCAAATAACACTCAAATAGAGTGTCTCCCACTTCATGAATGCAATAAAAATCATATTCACACACTTAATAACTTCATATTTTGTCATTCAAAAAAAGAAAAATACAAATAAATAAAAAAATAATAAATAAAAAGAAAAAAATTGAAGAAAAATACTAAAAATATACCTAAATCCGAGATAGGATGCTTGCACAGACATCGTAGATCACATTTTTGGAGCCTTGAACACCAAGGAGACGAATAATGGTTCTTAGGGAGCTTGGGGAGTTCTGAAGAGAGAGAGGAAACCCGCAAAAATGCGGGTTTCGGTTCGTCCAAGGACCCTTTATAAGGGTTTCTGGGCATACGATACGGTGCGATAACATGTCATTTGCGATACAGGAGATTTGCAATACAGGAGGGTGTATCGTATTGTGATGGCCCACGATACAATATGTATCGATACGGTGCGATAACACTGCATGTAAGAGGTCAAGACTGAGTGCCTTCTCCACAGATGAGAGGAACTACATTTATCTTTATGGCCACTTGGCCAGACACATTATTGAAATTTATTTAGTTGGATGAAATTATGATTCTTTTTTGGCCTTGTTGTGCAGCATGTGCAAGAATTGTTGCGCTATTTAAGATATGGAATCTGGTGGTTGGCACTTGGAGTTGCATCTTCCATTGGGTTGGGTGAGCTGAATACATATCTAATATAATTATTGTACATTTCTACTTCTCTTGGAATTCTATCTTTTTCTTTCTTCCCCTATTCTATCCTCTCATAATTAAATATTATTGGTTATCACTCTGTTTCACTTTTAAAGGACCAAGATACTTTGTACCACACTTATCCTGTTACCATCAATTAAAAGTGAATATCTGCCATTTTTTGGTCAACGACCAAGATATCATATTGCATTTACTATCCTCGCAAAATTTCTTGATCAATTGTGAAAAAGGACACGTGTTACACATGAACTTGGTACTTTTAGTTGAGATATATGAATGTTACTGAGATTGACAGTTTGACATTGTTTGAGAAATATGCACATCTTGATTAAAATCAGAATTTCCAGAAAATATCCTCTCTTGATGTACTGGGAAGGAAATATGATGTGTAGGGTTGTCATGATGAGTGATATTTTATATTACAATGAAAGAATTTCCATGAACTGTTTCCTGATTAAGTCAGATGGGACTGTTTTCCGACTTTTATCCAGTATATGCTAGTCATACTGAATAGCCATAGAACTGTACTGTATTCCTATCCACATTGGGGGCCTTATAATGTACGTTTTCATGGTCCTTTCCCTGCTAGGCCCTTCTATGACAGGCACTTAGGCTATGGATTCCCTGTTCATCAACCATTCAGGACACCTCTGTTTGGCTTTTAGTCATCTTGGTAGAGTCTAATTCTGGGTATTCTAGTTTTGAAGTCAGATATTGCTTGATGTGTCAAACAATGACCACAATGTCTTCCTTCAGATGTCTGTGCAGATGGTTACATGAACTGTTCCCCGAACACCATTTGTGCAATGATAAGTCCAACATTGCATCACGTCTCTCCTAGATGTACTTGAGTCATTGAATGAATGATTGCTCTGATGTGTTGGGAATTCAGAGTCATTGGTCATCCATTTGTCTTATCATCAGAATGAATGGTTTCTGTGAGGTGGTTGAAATTCACTTGAATTTCTTTCGTTAGATTTTGATTCTCTTAGACCACATCTGTTATGCATTTACAACTTCCTAATTCTAGTCATATATCATGTTGTTATTCTGTCTTCCTTATTTCTTCTTTTAAAAGTCTGGTTATTTTCATAACAGAATAACGTATTGCTGTAATCCATGGTATAAAAATCTGACAAAGTTTTACGCTGGCTGGCAGAAGCCTTACATGGGTGGAGTTTTTTATAGTGGCCGTGCGAACATGAGCCCCCCTCTGCCACAAATTATGACGTCCACTCTCTCACTTGGAGAGATGGTAGGACGACTCTCCTCCCAAGTGCAATGGAGGCAGTTACCCTAGGCCATCATCCTTATTGATCACTGAACGACCGCGCGAGAGTGTGTTGTAAAGATTGCAAGGTAATTTCATGAGAAAGCTTAACCACCCAACATTGACTTTTAGTTATGGATTTATAAATAAAAAATGGACAAAGAAGAAAAGAGTGCATCGAGCTATTCAGACTAAATGGTGGAACCTCAAAAGCGAGAAAAAAGATATATTTAAACAGAAAGTCCTTCAAGGAGATGTTTGAAATTATGTTGATACACCTTGCAATCTTTTAGGAAGGTGTATCTAAGGGAGGTGTACCGGTACAAAAAGAAGCTTGGTGGTGGAGTGAAGTAGTGCATAATAAAATCAAGGCAAAGAGGGCATGTTACAAATTACATTATGCTAATAAAACTAATGAAACTTTAGAGGCTTATAAGAAAGCAAATAAGGAAGCGAAAAAGGCTGTCAGTGAAGCAAAATCTAAAATTTCGGAGGATTTATATAAAAAACTCAACTCAAAAGAGGGTGAAAGAGATATTTTTAGGATACCTAGAGTTAGAGATAAGAAAACTACTGATCTTAATTTTGTTAGATACATCAAACAGTGTTGTCTAACATGTATCGTATCGCGTATCGCTAGGCTCCACGATACGGGCGTATCGTACTTTAATATTAAAATAATACAAAAATTATTTAAAAAAATCAAGAAAATTAGTAAAAAATCGAAAAAAATCTGAAAATTGCTTTAAATTCATATAATGCAAAGTTTAGCACAGATTGAACATTCAACATTGAATAATTGCATCCAAAATTACATATTTTAAAGCAAAAAATAAAATACATTTACATTTTACATATTATAAATTTATATCAGGATCATTAACTAAATAATCTTCATCTTCTACTTGATAAAGATTCAAGGTTTCTCATTACTTTCTGCTTTAAAATGAAAATCTTCATCTCCTTCGTGATGTTATTGAACTTCAAATTAATTCATGCAATGTCTTCTTCGGTTAGGAGTGTATTTTCTTCGTTATCTTCCATAATCCACTCATCTAATATATCAAAATTAACAAACTGCTATCTTTGTACATGTAGTTGTCATATTTGCTAGTTTTCATATATGAGCAAAACAATGAGCTCAATTTCTTTGATTATTGACTCTATGACACCTCAGTGATGTGATATTATTACTTGATGAGATCCCTTTTTCTCTTACTAGAGACTAACTTTTTAACTAATGCTTGAGCTTCATTTCTCACTTCACAGACTGAGTTAAGCCTCACACACGTTGATCATGTTCAACTCAATGGAAGTCACGTAAGGTGAACCCTAAAATAGTGAAGTTGTGAAATGCCCACTCAATGAGCCGAGACAACTAAATGTTTTTAGTTGTTTGCGATCTCATGAAATTATAAACTACTAGTAGAAATATATCTAAAAATTGGCAACAGAAAGGGAAATGATTTTGTCATAATTTTTATTTGTTCATAAATTATTCTTATTCAATAAATAAGATTATAAACCCAAATTACAAGCATAGGGAAATGAAGAGAGGTGAAGAGAGGCCAGAAACTTGAAAAAAAAATTTGAAAAAAAAAATTTTGAATTTTTTTTTGGGCGTATCGTATCGTGGCTTCCCACGATATACGGTGCGATACAGATAACACTGACATCAAAGACGAGAATGAAAAAATTCTAGTGGCAAATGATGATATAAGAAATAGATGGAAAAATTATTTTTATAAGCTTTTTAATGAAAATAAAGATGTTAGTATTAGCTTAGGAGAGAGCCAAATCAGAAAAGTATATAACCCACAATTTCTATCGACGTATTCAAATGAATGAAGTCAAAGAGGCTCTTAAACATAAGAAGGGTGGTAAATCGGTAGGACCAAACAGTATTTCTATAAAAGTTTGGAAAATCCTAGGAAAAATAGGAATCACATGGCTCATAAGACTATTTAATGAAATATGGAGAAACCAAAAGATGCATGAGGAATGGAGAGCGAGTACACTTATACCCATATATAAGAACAAGGGAGACATTTAGAATTGTGCGAATTATAGAGGTATCAAGTTAATGAGCCATACTATGAAATTGTGGGAAAAAATTATCGAACGTAGGTTAAGACAAACATCAAGTATAACAGAGAACCAATTTGGATTCATGCTTGGCAGATCTATTGTTGAAGCGATTCACCTTTTGAGACGCCTTATGGAACATTTTAGAGTAAAAAAGAAAAACCTTCACATGATATTTATTGATCTAGAAAAAGCTTACGATAGGGTATCGAGGTAGGTTCTTTGTAGAACCTTAGAAAAAAGAGGTATCCCATTGACATACATTAATCTTATAAGAGACATGTATGATGGTGCAAAAACATGTGTGAGGACTCATGAAGGAATGACAAACTTCTTTGAAGCTATGATTGGGTTATATCATGGATCAACTTTAAGTCCATACTTATTTATAATGGTGATTGATGAGTTAACAAAACATATTCAGGATGAAGTACCTTGGTGTATGTTATTTGTAGATGACATTATATTAGTGGAGGAGTCTAAGGAAAAAATTAATAGAAAATTGGAACTGTGGAGAGAAACATTAGAAAGCGAAGGCCTCCGACTTAGTAGAACAAAAACAGAATATATAAAATGAAAGTTTGATCATTTGGTTATTTCAGAGAACATAAAAATTAAAATTGGCACACATTGCATCCCCCAAAAGGAAAGTTGTAAATACCTAGGGTCAATTTTTCAGAGTGATGGAGAATTGATGGAGATGTTACTCATAGAATTAATGTTGGTTGGTTAAAATGGAGAGGAACATCAGGTATTCTTTATGATAAGAAAATACCTTTAAAGTTAGAAGGTAAATATTATAGAATGTTTTATGGTTCTGAGTGTTGGGCAGTTAATCATCAACATTACAAAAGATGTGACAGAAATGAAGATGTTGAGATGGATGAGTGGTCATACAAGAAAAGACCATATAAATAATGAGGTTATTATAAACAAATTAATAGTGACACCAATAGAGGATAAAATGATAAAATATCATTTAAGATGGTTTGAACATATAGAAAAAAGATCAAAAGAAGAACCTGTAAGAAGGTATGAAAAACTAAATTTTGAAAGTATTAAAAGAGGTAGAGGACGACCACAAGGAAAGAAACAATAAAGGACGATTTAGCTTATTGTGAGTTAACTGCTAACATGGCACATGATAGGGCTCTGTGGAAACAAAGAATCCATGTAGCCAACCCCGTCTAGTATGAGAAAAGGCTTAGTTGTTGTTGTTGTTGTAATTCCGTATTGTTGTGTTATTTTGTTTATCAACTGACCTGTGGAACTAATAACATGTCAGGGTCTGGACTGCATACATTTGTTTTATATCTGGGCCCCCATATTGCTCTATTTACAATTAAAGCTGTGCAGTGTGGCCGAGTTGATCTAAAAACTGCTCCATATGATACAATTCAATTAAACAGAAGTCCTTCATGGCTTGAGAAGGATTGCTCTGAATTTGGTCCCCCCGTGTTCCCTTCGTTGCCTGACACACTTGTTCGGGTTCCTGTTACTAGCATCTTGCCCCAGGTTCAAATTGAGGCTGTATTGTGGGGCATTGGAACTGCACTTGGGGAGCTTCCTCCATATTTTATTTCTAGAGCAGGTATGTTCTGTATCAGTGTAAAATCTGTTGCTAAATTATTCCAGTAGTGGTATATGTTTTTCACACACTACAAATATAGTTTAAATGGGGAACCTCACCTGCTTCTAACTTAACAAAGTTGAGGTTGAACCATGCTCTTACAGAAGTGATCATGCACAATTTGTTTGTCATCAAATTAAGTACCTAGCCTATTCTTTTTCTGTTTGAAAACAATTATGCTGCTGATCTTGTAGTCTTTGTTGTGAATTTTGTTTCTATTGGCTTTGATTGATACTAAAAGCAAGCTGGTTTGCTGGATTTCACTGTTGGTTCTTGATTTTCTATCTAAAGTATTCTGAGAATTGAGCTCTTCCATGAAATATTTTATTTGGATTGTGCAATAATTTTTGAGGAGTAATTTATTTTCTTTCTTCGGTGGAAGACCAAAATCAAATCCAGGCCCTTCCCCACACTAAGCGGGATTGGCTATGTCAATTATTAGTCACTATTGTGCCCAAACTTCTATTTATTAGCATGTAACTCTCAAAAGCAAGATCATGCTTTATTTTTTTCTTTTGACATTTTTGAGGCATTCCTCTCCTTCTTTTGAAGTATTCATGTAGTCTCTCATGACTTTTAAATAGGGCTCCATATGGCTATCTCTTCAAATGTCCAAGCCATCTTAATACCTCATTATGTCTTTTATAGGTGTCCCACCAGTTTTCTTACCAATAGTCTCATTCAGTGTTGTTCATATCCTATCGTATCATGTATCGTTTTGGTCATTATACGATCGTATCATATCACACCATATCATTTTTTAAAAAAAATTGGAAAAAAAAATCATAAAAATTCATGATAATTGAAAACAATTCATATAATTCATAAGTTGATTAAATAGTCATCAATCACCTTTCAAATTTCAATGTATAATGCATTCAAGCATTGCATCCTTAGCAAAATTACAACTTTCATAATTGAAAAATGAATTACATATTGTAATCAGGATCAACTAAATAATCTTCATCTTCTCCTCCAAGATCATCACTGCCTTCTCCCTTAAAATCAAAATCATCATCCCCTTATTTAGACTTATTGGCAGTGTTGTTCGACGCATATCGTATCGTGTATCGTTTTGGTCTATGATTTCGTATCGTTGTGTATCGTAATTTAATACTAAAAAATTAATAAAAATCCAAAAAATCAGAAAAATAGGAAAAATCTGATAATTGCAAAGAATTCATATAATGCAAAAGTTTAGTACATATTCATCATTCACCATTCAACAATTGAAAAAGAATTACATATTTTGAAGCAAAAAATGAAATACATTTACATTTACATATTGTAATCAGGATCATCAACTAAATAATCTTCATCTTCTCCTTGCTGAAGATCCTCACCACCTTCTGCTTCAAAATCAAAATCTTTATCTCCTTATGATGTTGTTGCGCTCCTTTCAAATTAATCCATGCAATGTCTTCTTCGGTTAGGAGCACATTTTCTTCGTTATCTTCCATAATCCACTCCTAATATATCAAAATTATCCAAACTTATTGGATCAAATTGATTTTCATCTCTATTTAATTTTTTTAATTGCCTACAAAAGGAAAGATAAGTAATTAGTAAATAACATTAACAATTGAAGTCAAACAAAATATTGAATTAAATATTTAAGTAGTAACTAATACACGATTACCTTTGTCGGAGCCGCATGTTACAACGGATGAAAACTAAGTCATTGAGCCGTTTATGTTCCAACTTGTTGCACTTTTTTACGTGGATGTGTTAAAAGACACTCCAATTCCTTTCACAACCCGTTGCAATATAGGTTTGACTCAAAACTCTTATTGTAAAATCTTTAAGGTTTGGGCAATTACTTAAAAACCTATTTCATCAAACATCTGTAGAAAAAGACAAACATCAGGTACTTAATCCACAATGAATATAAGATTTAAGAAACTTAAATACGAAGATAAATAATTTACTTGGGCGCATATTAGTGCAGTTGCGGATTACTGCAGGCAAACTTATCAAGTGAAGAGCATTATCATAGATCTCCATCTCTCGATGTATAGTATCTGCTCTGCCCTCATCAGGGACTAATCTATCTATACGATCAATGATGTCTCGATTAACCTTATCGCCCCTTTTAAAGCTTATTGAGTACCTGAATGTTGGGTTTAGGTAATATGTTGCTATATAAATAGGCTGATGCAATTGTTTGTTCAATCTATTATCTATAATGTTTCACACGGGCACATAATCCCTCTTTTTTCCATTGAAATTACTTCTAATAGCTTCTTTTGCCCTATCTATGGCTTCATAAAGATAGCCTATAGATGGTTTCTCTTCGCTATCACCAATGTCAAAATCTTCACTAAAGGACTTGTAATCCTCAATAGTCTAACACACGCATTCCAAAATCTACTCATGAAGGCCATATCTAAAATCTCATTCAACTTTCTGTTTCTTCTATTTTGAGGCAACTTTGCAAATTGTTGCCACTCATCTGAGGAGAACATTCTCTTTAAGCTTGTTTCTGTTTCACAATACTCTGAACAGATAAGAAATTAGTTGCAAACCGAATTGTAACTTTACGAAGAAGCTTTGCACCATCTCTATATTTCCTCATCATACACAATACAAAGGCATCATTGTAGATAAATTTGGTGATATCTTGGCAACACTCAGTTGCTGCCTTTATCTTATCCATCTCACTAATATCCTCAAGGATGAGATCTAAACAATGGGCTACGCATGGTGTCCAATAGAAAGTTCTATAAGTATCTGCTAACTCCTTCCCAACCGCTTTATAGTTAGCTGCATTATCTGTAATCAATTGGACTACATTATCTAGCCCAACCTCACATATCACCTTATCAAACTCTTGCCTTAGGATCTTTGCAGTGTGCCTCTCCTCTGACATGTCTAGAGATCTCAAAAACATAAGTCCTTTAGGATAATAGATAAGAAAGTTTAACAAAGTCCTTCCTTGCCTATCTATCCATCTGTGTGCCATGATAGTGCATCGTGTCTCCTTCCACGACTCTTTAAAAGTTGAACAATATTCTTGCACTTCAAGGGTAGTCTCATCTAATACCTTTTCTCCTTCTGATAAGAGGACATCTTCTATCTTGGGCCAATATTAGCAATTACATCTACCATTGCGTGAAAATGAAAATTGTTTGCTACATTACATGGAATACATGCATCAATTCTGAAGCCATAGCAACATGAATTTCAGGTTGAGCACCATGTGTAGTGTTGGGAGGAAAAAATGACTGTATGCGAGAAGTTCTTCCGCTACTCCTTTCTCTTCTACCACTTTTCTTGTAAAATCTTTAACGACCTTCTTTTCTCGAGAACTACTACTATCAACTTTTGTGGTACCATAAGAAAGAATACTATCACCCAATCCAATAGCAACATCATCTTCTTCCTCAAACATATCATCTTTCTAGTGTCTCGTCTCATTATGCTCTCAATCATTTGCAGACATTGCCATTTAATGGCTTCTGACAATTTTCTAACTCTACCCGTGTAAGGATCAACTTCTTTCCTAGTCCTTGCTAGGTGATGTTTCAATCATGAAATTTCACCACTAACCACCTTCTCACAAAACAAACATTTGATCTTCAATCTGTTTCTCTCAACTACTGTACCCCATTGTCATGCCGGATCATCACACCGAGATTGAGAATCCCTAACACACATTCCTACCATCTTAATTGCACACTTCAATTCAATAAAAAACCTGAAAATAAAAGCACTTCATAAATTCTCAATCTTCACATAATACTCAAATAGAGTGTCTCCCACTTCACGAATGCAATAAAAATCATATCCACACACTTCATAACTTCATATTTTGTCGTTCAAAAAAAGAAAAACGCAAATAACACCAAAAAATAATAAATACGAAAAAAATTATGAAAAACACAAAAATATACCACAATCTGGGTTGGGAGATTTACACGGACACCATAGAGCACTTTTTTTTGGAGCCTTAACACCAAGGAGGGGAGAGCCACCAGAGGGAGCCTTGAGGAGCGTTAGGGAGCCGTGAACAGACGCTAGAAATCTTCGTTTTCACGTGCGATACGGCATGATACACAACACTTTACGATACAGAGTGTTGTATCGTATCATGGCGTACCACGATGCGATACGGATAACACTGCATATTGGATCAAATTGGTTCTCCCTATTTAACTTTTTTAATTGCTCGCAAGAATGATAAGTAAATAATATTAACAATTAATAAATCTAAAAATTAAAGATTAACATTAATTATTAAATACACTAAACATTGAATTGAATACTTATTTAGTAACTAATCCTTTATTACCTTTATCGGAGCTGTATGTTGCAACAGATGAAAACTATCTTAATTACCCGCTTATGTTCCAAGCGATTGCACTTTTTTCCGTAGATATGTTTAAAGACACTCTAATTCCTTTCATAACCAGTTGCACTACAAGTTTGACTCAAAGCTCTTATTGCAAAATCTCTCCAAGTTTGGGCAATCACTTCCAAACCAATTTCACTAAACATTTAATAGAAAAAGACAAATATAAAGATTTATTTTATAATAAATATAGGATTTAAGAAACTTAAAAGATAAATGATTCATATGTTTACCAGGGCACATATTAATATGATTGCAAATGGCTATATGCAAGCCCATCAAGTGAAGAGCATTATCGTAGATCTTCATGTCTTTATGGATAACATCTTCTCTACTTATATCATGGACCAATTTGTCTATGCAATCAATAATACCTCAATTAACCTTACTGTCTCTTTTAAAGCTATAGAATACCTAAACATTGGATTTAGGTAGTAAGTTGTTAAACGAATAAGCTGATGCAACTATTTATTCCATGTATTATCAATAATATTTCACACGAGCACATAATTTCTTTTTCTTCCATTAAAATTGCTTCTAATAGTTTCTTTAGTCCTAATCATGGCTTCATAAAGATAACCCATAGATAGATTCTCCTTGCAGTTAAACAATCTCAAAAGTTTGATTAAAGGACAAGTGATCCTTAATAGTCTAACATAGGAGTTCCAAAATATACTCCTAAAGATTGTCTTTGAAAAGATTCTCTGAAAATCTCATTTATTTTTTTATTTCTTCTATTTTGAGGAAAATCTGCAAACTATTGTCACTCATCTATGAAAACCATTCTCTTCAAGGCTTGTTTTTGTTTATCAATGCTTTGTACTTATTAGAAATTAGTTACAAACCGAGTAACAGTTGAACGAAGGAGCTCTGTACCATCTATATATCTTTTTATCATACATGATACAACAACATGATTATAGATAAATTTGGTGATATCGACAATACTCAATTGCTGTCTTTACATCATCCATTTCACTAATATCCTTAAGGATGTAATCTAGACAATGGGTTGCACATGTTATTAAATAAAAAGTCCCATAAGTATCAACTAACTCCTTTCTAACGGCTTTATAGTTAGCTGCATTATCTTTAATTAATTGGATTACTCAAGCCCAACCCCCAATATCACCTTATCAAATTTTTACCTTAGAACCTCTGCAGTATGTCACTCCTCTGATATGTCTAGATTTAGGATAATAGATAAGAAAGTTTAACAAAGTCCTTCCTCGCCAATCTATCCATCCATCAACTATGATAGTGCATCCAGTCCCCTTGTATGACACTTTTAAAGTCGAACAATGCTCTTAGACTTGAAGGACAATCTTATCCAATAGTTTTCTTCTCAACTTTTGATAAGATGACATCTTATACCAATATTATCAATGACAATTTTCATTTCTTCAAAGTGAAAAGAATTTGCTACATTAAATAGAATGCATGTATCATAAAACCATCTCCCTACTGTAAGGTCTTCTTGCTCATGCAATTGCTTTGAAGCCATAGCAACATGAATTTTAACTTGAGAACGAGGTGTAGTACTAGGAAGAAAAAATGATTGTATTGTAGAATAAGATCTTACTCTAGTCTTTCCTCTTCTACCGCTTCCAACCTCCTTAACAACCCTCTTTCTTTTGATTGATGAGAACTAATACTATCAACCTCTATCCTTGCATAAGGAGTGATGCTATCACCAAGTTCAATACCACCATAGCAGTGAGGTACTAAAGTTGAGAGAAACTGATTGAAAATCATACGTGTTTTTTCGTGAGAAGGTGATTAGTGATGAAAGTTCTAAGTATACTCTCAATCATCTATAGATATTGCCATTTAATGGCTTCTAACACTCTCGTAATTTTTTCCGTGTAAGGAACAACCTCTTTCCTAGTCTCTATTAGGTGATGTTTCAAACGCGAAATTCCACCATGAATCACCTTCACAAAAAACACGTATGATTTTCAATCGGTTTCCCTCAACTTTAATACCCCACTGCCATGCCGGATTAGTAGATCGCTAACACACTTTCTTGCTATCTTAGTTTAACACTTCTATCTTAACAAACGTGAAAATAAAAGCGCTTCATAAATTCTCAATTTTCACTTCATAAACCACCAAAACATTGAAATAGATTAATAGAGTGTCTCCCACTTTTAAATACTATGAAAAGATATTCACACACTTCATATATTGTCATTTAAAAAAGAAAAAACACATAACACAAGAAAATACCACATATACATAGAAAAAGCAAAAAAAAGTTATACCGCAACTATTGGATTATGGGTGTTGTCACTGCCGGAGTGATGGTGGTGTTGGAGACCCTTAAAACCGTTGGAGATGCCTCACATTAGCAAGTTGCCTTGAAACAACTGGAAGACACAGATAAAAGCCAAAAAACTCACAAAAACACGAGGTTTTGTTCGGCTAGCACGCCTTTTATAAGGGCAATACACCTATAACACGATAATGCATCTTATACGATACACTATCGTGCATGTACGATACAATAAACTATCGTGTATCTATGATACGATATATATCGTATCGTATTGTATGATACAATGCGATAAAGATAACACTGACTCTCATTATAGTTCTGGTCATCCGTCTTAACATCTTTGTTTGTGCTATTGACATCTTCTTCCCAACACTTCTCATTGTAAAGCTTTGCAGGTCCTATTGCTTCTTTATAGTATTTACCTTTTATCTGGCATCTTGTGTCACAAAGAAAAGAATTCAGTTATAGAATATTAGTTCTATGTGTAACTTCTCCATCGCTACTTGCATCTATATGCAACACTAATACTACACCCTTAAAATTATTGTCCTCAGGAATGAATTGTATTTCAATTTTAACTTCTTTGTTATCCCTTTTAGTTAATGAACTTGTTTTTTCATATTTTGCTTATGTTATGCTGAGTTGGAACCCTTGTTGCCCCCCGCCCCCAAACAACAACAACAAAAATAAAGAAAAGAAAATTTTGACGTGAGGGTTTTCTCTCATCTGGCGTAAGTAGTTATACCAAGGGGGCTCTAACTTCCAAATTTTGCTATAGTAGCTGTAAGGAACCTTACCATATGATGCCTTGCAAAACAAGCTTTGATAGTTGTAAGGTAGGGTTATTGTAAGCTTACAGTAACAGGAGCCTTGCGAAACAAGCCTTAATGATATTTATAATGCTTCTTGAAACCACATCTGAGCAAAGCCTGAGCACTTTGGATGAAGGCTATGTCACACGGGTGCGGGTGCGGGTGCGGAATACAGCAAATTTCAAAAATTTTAGATGCGGCGACACGGCTAGGGTATATAATATTATATATTATATATAATATTCAACCTAAATAAATCAATCATAATACAACTAGTATTTGCTAATTTTGGGTGCACATAGGTATCAATTAAAGTTCTCACATAATGATCTGAAACTTACAATGATTTTATGAGCTACAAAATATCGAAGTTATGGATTCAAAGAGTTTCGAGATCTTTAGTAGGATATAACATATACTAGTATTTGTGCTAGGATCCACTAGTGATGTCATACTCTTCTGTTCTATTGATCAGGTAATGTTCCTGGTCTTTAAATGTGTTTGGTGACAAAGATTATTCTGTGCAAAGGCATACAGTATGGAGTCAAGAATCCAATCAGATTGAGTAATAAGAAACCAATTGTTCGCACCCAAAATCATTAAAGCTAATATGATATACAACTACAATAGCAAGTACACAACTTTATAAGTTTATATTAAAGCAAAACATATAAATGGTAAACAACTACTAATTTCATCATAATACACAAATCAATCTTCATTATCCGGACCCATTTAACCGTGAGTTACAAAAAAACAAAAATTTTTTTGCAAAAAAATTTTTTTTTGCAAATTTTTTTTTTGCCATGCCGCACCCGACACGGTGTCGGTGTCGGTGTCGCATCAGTGTCGAGGTCGACACTCCACCCCTTAGAAGTGTCTGTGTGACTTAGGATGAAGGTCCTCAAGAACAAATACAAGTGGAAGGAGAAGATTCTGGTGGATCTTACAGGCTCCCAAGGCCCATCAACTCAATGCCATATGCAAACAATATGCACCAAAAGATTCATTCTTAAATATGTCTCACTAGTTCATCCATAACCATAGGAAAGAGAACACTTAGTGCTTCGTTAGCTCATTGCTAGTACATTCTATTTAACATTTCATGCACACTTGACCATTACATTCTGCAAAAGAGAAGACTTTAACTTGTGCAGTTGATCAAGATAAACTCATTCCATTATCCTGCAAATGATGCAATAAACTTGCATTTTCTGAAACAAAACTCTTGGGATATGGTGATGCCATATTTTACAATTTCACAAGTAAGCCACATTACAACTTTTGTGAATGGCAGCAGTCATTCGGTTCCACTGTATTCCTTATCATTGACCACCATAACTCAAGATCTTGAACAAAGAAGAGTCCAGATCATCTTGTTTTGATCATTATTTGCATTTTGTTTTGCTTTTAGGTGTCACTTTTGGCCCCATAAAATATCCTTTGGGACAGAACCTGTAGTAAGCTAATTATTAGAACACTGGTTCTATTTTTAACTCCGTGTTCATTGCATAGGTAACCGTACCGTGGTTTACATGAATCGTGGAAATGGTTTGTTCTCCCCTTCTCACGTGCTTGAGTTAATAAAGTCAAGCAACAAAATCTGTCTACTAATTGAATGCTTGTACCATGCAATTGTTTCTAAGCAAGTCCTTTGTTTCTTTCTACCATTTCAGTTGCATTGCTTGTCAGATTATTGTCTCTCTTGTATTATCCATTACTTTCTCACATGCCCTTTGCTTTGATCATTTCGCTTGCTTCATTTGCCTGGCTATCTCTCTGGAAAATGGATCGTCTAATAACATGCTTATTTGCAGCTCGCATTTCTGGCAGCAGATTGGAAGATATGGAAGAGTGGGATTCTTCATCTAGTGAATCTGACGGATTTTTATCTGGCCACCTAAAGAAACTGAAACGATGGTTACTCTCCCATTCTCAGCATCTGAACTTCCTAACCATATTAGCTCTAGCTTCGGTTAGTTCTCTAACTAAAGGTCCCACTACACATTCTGTGCATATTGATTCTTCTATAGTTGGTTGCAGAACTGACAATATCTATTTTGCTGCACTTTTGTATGTTCACATTCTTCTTTTTTTATCTTCTTCTGAAACAAGAGAGCAAAATAATAAGAAACTTGGTAAAATTTCTACTGTTGGAACTGAAAATGATATCAGTTCATAATCAAGTTAGCATTTTAATTTGAACACCCAAGATCACACTCTGGTCTTGTGGTGTCTAAGAAAATCACTTGAACACCTCTAATCATGTTGAAATTTAAATCATCCTTCGTTTTGTAGTGCTCCCCGTCAACTTCCTCTGCAGAACCATGCCAATCTCCTTCAGGGTGTTGTATGTGGCTAAAACATGGTTTTCTTGTCCTTTGGGTGCAGGTGCCTAATCCATTGTTTGATCTTGCTGGAATCATGTGTGGACAGTTTGCTACTCCGTTTTGGGAGTTCTTTCTTGCAACCTTGACAGGAAAGGCACTTATCAAGACTCACACACAGGTAAAGGTTGAATTCCTTACTCTTGCCCTGACAGAAAGGTGAGGCTGTTTTCTCTTGGTTGCTTCTGACGGGTCTTCGAACGACTTTTGGCCTTGTTATCTGCACGGAGCTCACAGCTGTGGTACTTACTACTGGCAATAAGTTCCTCTACATCTCTGGTTTCAACCCGCTTTTGCAGTTTGAACTACTGATATCACACCACCGGCTACATTGTTACTTCACTTGCTTGCTTACACCCATCTGATATTACACGCACTTGTCATGAATTTCTCGTGACCAGCATGACACATTGGATGTACTTATCCACCAAACTACTACAACTATAACTAAGCCTTTTCCCATACTAGATGGGGTCGGCTAGATGGATTCTTTGTTTCCACAGCCCTATCATAATTTGTAGAATCTATATTAGATAAGTCTGACAGTTTTACGCTGGCTGTCGGAAGCCTAACGCAACCCCCCCCTCCTTTATCCACCAAACAACACCCAAAATTTGTGCAACTCTTCTTGGTAGAACAATGACAGAAATTGCTTACGGATGTGTTTAAATTCATTTTCTGAATGATTTTATTTGTGATTCTATTCATCACACTTGTTTGTGTCCTGTTAATTATGCAGCTCCTTTTGTTTTTCAGACTCTTTTCATAATATTAGTTTGCAATAATCAACTTCTAGAACTTGTGGAGAAAGAGCTGATCTGGGTATTAAGTCTTGTACCTCGGCTGTCTTTTGGAGCACCAGGCTTGAATGCTGCCCTGCAGAAGATGAAGGACAAATATTTGACGAAGCAAGTGGCTTCAAATACAAAGGTCTGCATTCCTTGCTATCTAGAATCTTTGCAAATGCTCATTGTCTTCTGTTATTCATTCATCTCTTCTGGTTTTCTTGTCTGTTCAGGCTGGACCGTGGAACTTCTCATTTACCGCCATCTGGAATGCTTTCATATGGCTGATGCTCGTTAGCTTCTTCAGTAAAATAGTGTCATCAACTGCCCAGAAATCTCTCAAGAGCCAGCAGGACAGAGAGATGGCCGAATTTATGTCATCACAGTCCAATGGTCAGGCTAGTTGAGCTTGTCATTTTTTTGTTATTGTTACCCGTGACAAACATGCTCCTTGGTAATAGCCATTAGATTTAACACCCATCAATGTTTGGGACATGTTCAAGAATATGGTATTTGCATTTGCATTTGTTTACCATATTTATGTACAAAATGGGAGCACCCCTTGGTTTCACCCCGGGAGGGGAAAGAAGCCACATTTCTGAGGAGGCCGTAATCAGGCCTTGAATCATGTAGTGCACCGATTTGATTCTTGTGCAATATGATATACAAATTGCTCAATTATACTGATTTTTATTCTTTAGATTGTTATATGATTGGCTTTGCAATAGTGCTTCAATCTTTGTCTCGAAGAAAAATATGGCGCCTGATATGTATTTGTGTTTAGGACATTTTAAGACTACTTAGCTTTTTGACCCCTCATGTCACTGGGCGGTTCCCAGTGCCTTTAGCAACCCGTGCTAACCAGTCTTTCGAAACAAACCGAACACACGATTCCAAAGATGGAATTTTTCGCGCAAACACGAAGCAATGAATCATAGAATACATATACGAAAAGATGAACACGATAAATCAAAGCTTCAAAGGAGGTTGTTTTCTTAATCAATGGTTGGTTGAATACAAGAGAAAAACAAAATTTCTTTTTCTAAAAAGTATAAAATATTCGGGTATATTCATTGAAAATGAAAAGTACTTTTAAAGTCTCCATCATTTATCCTTCTTGATTTAGTGGTCAATAGCTTGAACGAGTTCATAGGTATTATCTCTCTTTATCTTACTCTCTCTCTCTCTCTCTCTCTCTCATACACCTATGAACCCGTTCAAGCTATTGACCACTAAATCAAGAAGGATAAATGATGGAGACTTTAAAAGTACTTTTCATTTTCAATGAATATACCCGAATATTTTATACTTTTTAGAAAAAGAAATTTTGTTTTTCTCTTGTATTCAACCAACCATTGATTAAGAAAGCAACCTCCTTTGAAGCTTTGATTTATCGTGTTCATCTTTTCGTATATGTATTCTATGATTCATTGCTTCGTGTTTGCGTGAAAATATTATATATATATATATATATATATATATATATATATATATATATATATATAGAGAGAGAGAGAGAGAGAGAGAGAGAGAGAGAGAGAGAGAGAGCAATCTACTATTGGTGTTATAAACGAATACATATACTTATCATTTCTTAATCCAACAAAAAAGATCAATAGCTAAAATCATAAGCAAAAAGTTCACATATCCACCAAGTCCAATCTCTGAAAGGTATATGTGGACCTTTTTGTTTTTTCAAATTTAACCTTAACCATTAATATTTTTGAATGAATAATTGAGAAATATTAAAGACTCTTGTTCATGTAAGGGATCACCCTTGCATGACCGGTCCCAAGCTCGGATAAAAGAGGAGGATTGTGTTAGGCTTTTGACAACCAACGTAAAACTTTGTCGGACTTATTTATCATGAATTCTACAAATTATAATAAGGTTACGTGGAAACAAAGAATCCATGTAGCCGACCCCATCTAGTATGAAAAAAGGCTTAGTTGTTGTAATTGAGAAATATTAAATATCTTTATTCACTTTTAGCATTAACATAGACCAATTCCTATATATATTATAGGAAGAGAGAGAATGAGAGTTGCTAGACCCTTATTCATAATAAACAACGCACGGTGAATCTAAACATTCAATTAAAAATATAGATGTTTTACATGTAAAACGCAAAAACTAGCCATGCTTTTTGAGAAAAACAAATGATATAAAGTAAACATATGCTTTTCACTTTTCCTTTTTTTAATTAATTCTAACAATATATTCATAATATTTTTTAGTAGGCCGATGCACAGTTTCACAATGATAAATATCAACTGTCTATATTTTTTTCCTATCAACTAGATAGATAACAGATGATTGATCTTTATATTTTTGAAAACATGATTTAATATTCAAATGCCATAATATCAAAATGTGTCTTTTCTAAATAAATCATGAAATATCCATGGTTGGTGTAAATATTTCAAAGTATGATGTTTTATAATTTAAACGTCTTTTGGTTTTGATCGCTCAATTTCTCTCTTTTTTATAAAAAAAACTTAATTATTGATGCGATCACGAATTTAGATCAATATCGCTGAATCAAAACTAATCTTCTAATAAACATTCCATCATAAGCAGGTTTGTGAGGTCAGATTTAGTTGATTAACATCTGAGTCTCAGAGCATTAGCTCACCCGACACGGTTTTCAACTCACAAATGCAGGTAGTAAGTTCGAATCGGTGGAGTGCATACTTGGCTTCAGCCTCCCCGTTGCATAAAAAAAAGAAAAGAAAAGAAGAATTTGCCTAGAAGTTACCGAGCTTAAAGTAGTATATTCTCTGTATCTCTCACCTCTCCCTCTCTTATAAAAAAAATACTCATGATGATGCGGTTGATTGAAATAATTTTGATTAGCTATATATATAAAAGAAAGAGATTACCTGTACAAAAAGTGTCATGAAAGATATTTCATGGGATATTAGCCATGATTGATAGACTTCTCCAGATGCATGACTAATATCTCACGAGAGAGTATCCATTCTTCATCTGTTTAAAAAGTGTCGTGAGAGATATCTGTTGGGATATTGACCATGATTAAGTCCTACTTCTCCATATGTACTGTTGATACCTCATTTATCATGGATACTTCTCTTTCTCTCTCTCTCACTCTCACGGGAAGAACAAACACTTATTGATTGCAATGTGAAACATAGTTCAGGTAAAGAAGAAAGCCTGTCAATTTTCTCTCTCCTCTTTCCCCAACTTCCCTCCACTCTCTTGGCCATGTCCTTCCTCCCTACATTGGCCTCTCCGTCACTCGTCTCCTTTCTTTTTCCCGTTCAATGTCCTCGATTTTTCAGTAATTAAATCTTCCAAATACCTCAAAGAGTTAATGGCTTACACGATACAAAAAGTTAGATTATGATATTTTGTTTAAAGAAAAAGAGGAAAAAACACAACTTTATTTTGATTCCTTTACCTTTTCTCTTTAACACTTTCCCATCCTTTGCTTTGCTGATGCAGCCCAGGGACTCACAAGAACCACACCTTTTTGAGATCGCAGCTGCATCCACCAACCTGGGTCACCTCGAATGTGACAAATTGGTCGGCCACCGGAGGGTGATGCACAGAAGCCATGGGTTAATTTATTACTCCTTCGGCTCAAATCTTAAAATAAGTACATTAAATAACATAAAAAATAAAAAATAACACTTGCACTTTGGGATTATAAGTCTGCATGTTGTTGGGCAGGTTGGACAAGGTTTTAATACTCTTGTTAATATGCGAGCCACCTTTCCTTCCCTATTAAACAAGACAATGATTTCTTTCTTCTGTTTCTGTTATTATTCTGTTGGAACTCTATTGTTAAGTCTCCTCCAATCCCTAGCCTCAATTTTTATGCATTGATATGTCCAAAAAATCACATTGTTAATCTGTCCAAAAAAAAATCACATTGTTAATCTGTCCAAAAAAAAATCACATAATTAAGGAAGAATGTAAAGGAAAGGTTTGATTTCCCAATTGTGTGCAGCTGGATCAGAGGAGTTCATTCTCAGCACCATGCTTTAATAATTTTTCGTACCGTAACATGGTTCTGACGGAATAAGAGACATGGGGCCGTGTGTTAAAGGTCTATTATAGGAGGGACACTGTATGGTGCAAGTCGTGGATAGATGGATACGAGTAAACAGTACAAGGATTCATGGGTTGTCATTGAAATGACGCATCATATTATATGTATTTGGCTGGTGACGCCCAGTCGATGAGAATGACCAGTTCTTTTTCTTGAGGGCAAAATCTTCTAGGCAATTAATGCAGACGAGACGAGATCAATGGAGCCGCCACCGACAAGCAATGTAGCCGCCACCGACAAGAAGTTAAGTATTATTGTCTTCACTGTTCTGCATGCATCACATACTTAGCCTGCCTGATCAGTGGTTTGAACCTCAGATTTATTGCGAATATCTTCTGATTCATAAAATATATCCTGAGAGAGAGAGACTCTTTCATGTTGTGATTATTATCTAACCTAAAGTTATTATTTACTATGCGAACATATTTTGAGCGAGTATATGTTTCTGATAAAGGGCTTCTATGCACACCTCAATTGTAGTAAAAATATCCATACAACATCTTCTCTCTCCTCTCCACAACATGTTCGAGTGATATTTCTTTGTTCCTTCGGCGATCAATTTTCATTTGTTGAGAAGTGGTATATGCTTATTTATAACCAACTATGACCGACTAGTTCCTTACGAACCTAGTTGGAATCAAACGAACCAAGAAACAAGAAAAACAAAAAAATCGAGAATACATCAATATGATTGATTTTTAAATTTACCTTAACTTAAAAGGTTGGTTTTTAGTGTAATCATTGTATCTTTGTTACTTTGCTTGAAATCTTTCGAATTTTCAAATGTTTGATGAGGATTCCTGATTTTGGGTAAAACCGAAGTGGGCATTGGAATGCGGTAGAGGCGTGTCTCCCTTAAGGATGGAGATGGCTAGGCACATCCCCTTAAGGATGGAGACGCAACCTAAGCACGTCCCCTTGAAGATGTTGACGTGACTGTCATGCGTCTCTTTTAACCGAGTACCGTTCTCTCTGATATTTGATATTAACGTAATTATCATACGCCGACTAAGGAGTGTGACAATGATTTTAGTGCACCTGATGATGTATTTGCTACCTGGTTGGTAAAAGAGTTAAAAGATAAATTTGTTGATTGTGAAGTGATGGGTTAGATTATTTCCTTATATTTTTGACGGATGATATGTTTTTGAGTCGTAATAAACTTATTGATTATATAAGACTAGTTGAGAGGAAGTATAACATTGTTATGATTATTAGTCGTTTGAAGAGAAAATGGGTAATAAATAAGATATGACTTATGTGTGAAAGGAGTGACAAGTATAGGTAAAATTAAAATATTAATGTTGAAAGTACTTGGCGGACAGACACTAAGAAGGTTGGCTGCTTGTTCTTATTAAGAGGAGAGGATTGAGGGGATGATTATTGGAAGTTGCATGTAGTGAATAGGAGACATAATCACTCTTTAGTGTTGTATCTTGAAGGGCATACTTTTGCAAGGAGATTGAGTAGCTCTAACTACAATGTAATAAAAGACCTCACGTAGTCATTGCAAACTGAAACACATTTTGAAGCATTTGAAGTTGGTGGATGAGGAAAATGTGAGTATGATAAGATATATTTACAATGCAAGGATGAAAATTAGAAAGAAAAATAATGATTCTCGAAGTATTTTACAACTACTACATGATCTAAATATTAATTATTATTAAACATGGTATCATAAAATCTCTTATACGGATATTGTCAGTAATATTGTATTTGCACATTCTCATTTTGTGCACCTATTTCATGAATTTCCATGGGTATTAGAATTTGACAACATATATAAGACAAATAATCTTATTGTTGTATAGTAATATTTATCATATATTAATGTTATTAATGGTTATATATTTTTCTTGTTTTCTACATGTATAAGATACATTTTCTTGAGGTTGTTGGGTTCACATAAACTTTTAAGTACTTCTTTGTAGCCTTCACTTTTATTAGTACGAAAAAAGAAGAGAATTATCTTTAAGTGATGAGGTTTTTGAGATAGTTATGCATTCTAAATAAAATTCTATGTGTTATCTACAATAACTGTGATCTGGCTTTGTTGAATGTCATTCAAATAATTTTTGTAAGTATAATATATTTTTGTGTAAACAATATATAACAAAAAATATTGAAGCATTTATTATAAAGTTGACAAGGAATAAAGACATAGGGAGTGCATTTGTGTAATTTAGAGGAAGATAATCTACTTATTAGATGAGAGCAACAAGGAGAAAGTAAATGTAGTGGACTTGACGTATTGAAAATTTTCTACTCTATTGTCCTACGTTAAAGAGTAGTGGTTGGACCCATACAATGAGAGAATTTTCTCGATGGATAGATAGGGTGATTCATTATGGTACTCATATGACTAATAGATATGTAAATTTGGTTTTTAATGCATTTATATCATCTATTGTTTTTCAAATATATAATGATTGTAAATTCATATTTATCAAGGTAGAAAGTGTACACACAAAGTTAAAAGGGTTCATTGGTACCTCAATTGACAGATTTAACACAATTACATTTGTTGGTAGAGTTGTAGATTATATAATTGAAGAAGTCATTTGAGGAATCAAGAACTCTAACAATTCATTACGTTGACATGATAGAAGATCTCGTTCCAAACCTTTAAAAAACAATATAATGATGTGCTCTTGAACTTATTATAAAAAAGTACAATCATGTAAAGATTGTAGGTTTAGATATAGGAAGATGTAATTTGGGACATTTATATGGTTCACCTTATGCTCACGAGCTTAGCCTTATGCTTAAATGTGATTCTTCGATAAAATTATCAACTATTAATCTATTTTTGAAGAAGCTAGACATTGAGAAGGATACCCCATATATTAATAATTTGGTAGGATAGGATGTAGTTACATCTATAGAGACCATTTGGAGAAAGTTATAAAATCATCCACAATGTGACAAATTTATTAAGATATTGGATGAACAGTTGAGTCATGAGTATATTATCCTATGGGAACTACCAATTTATCATCCTAAAGGTAGACCATCTAACCAATCTATGAGGTCGAACATGTCAACTTGAGAGCGTGCAGACATGACTGCTTCATGCAAAGGTAGGCATGGACATATATATGTGTTCAAGGATGGAACACATCTCTTGGGTTAAACTGTTCATATTAAAGGAGTTGTGATCATTTCTCAACTATTAACAAGAACATTTCAAATACTCTAAACTTGAAACCAATATATAAGACGATAATACCATGTTTTATGAGTGTCTTTGTAAATGCTTGGTAAATGTTATTTAACATACAACTTGTAGGTAAAGAGTCATTAGTATACTTACATGACAAGGAGAGGAGTGATATCGTGATGGCTCTTTGATGTGTCCTATCTTCTCAATATGGCAATGTTACCGAGATTAAAGTGTTGTGAGCTAACCAACTATGTTTCAAGAACATAGCAACTTGTATAAACAAATGAGAGGACCTGGAGACAATGTTGTACTCGATATTGAGGATGATAACCAGGTGTTATTATCCATTTATAATTGTATTTACATGATTTCTACATTTGAATGACAATCATATATTTTATTAATTAGAGAGTACAAGATTTCATTAAATCATGTATGTGGGTTTCAATAGCATTTTTTTTTTAATTATAATTGTTATTTACATATATAATATTTGAAAATTATAAAATAACATCCTATATATAACTCAAATTAAAAATGTCATGCATCGTCACGATCGTTATCATCTAGTATTAACCGATGGATTCATTCATGGCATTGTTCATACATCTCTATGATTCCTAGCAATATAAGGTCACCTGACGATGGTCGTGATACAACCTCTGAATATACTGAAGTTACAAGTGCCTCACGTATCATACCCATACAGTAGTATAAGAAATTAGGTGAAGAAAAGTTAGTATGTGGGGTTAAAGCAAAACATGTATAAGGTTGTTACTAATATAATTAGAATGATTAGTTTACTTGTATGTAGAACGATCTATTACGTTGCCTTGTTAAAGTAGGTAGAGCATGACATAACTGACTACTACAATCTAGTAAAATAAATCGATGCAACTTGTAAATATATCACCCCATGTACACCTTGTCACACTCATATGGGTAAAGTGTTGCGACTTCAAAATGTTAAAACTCAAAACAATATGAGTGTTGAGCCTCTTAAGTCATGTCATGTGGCTCATACTATACTTTATACATGTAGCACTTAATATGTCTCTTTGCATTGGAGGTCTTATGGGTGCTATTGGAATGCCTTGATACTGGCAAAACTGACGAACTACATGATCTGACATATGAGGCTCCACAACATCTACACGTCGAATGCATCTATGATATCATGACAACTTTTATGCATTACAATCTATATATTGTGCATAACTATATGGATGTCAGTCAATCTGTAATGTACAAAAAATTACGTAAGAATTTATAACATACAAGGTTTTGTTTAATTACAACAACAACTAAGTCTTTTCCCATACTAGATGGGGTCAGTTACATGGATTCTTTGTTTCCACAGATCCCTATCGTGTGCCATGTTAGTAGTCAACCCACAATAAGCTAGATCATTCTTTATTGATTCTTTCCAATACTTTTATGGTCGTCCTCTACCTCTTTTAATACTTTCTAAATTTAGTTTTTCATATCTTCTTAAAGGTTCTTCTTTTGATCTTCTTTCTATATGTCCAAACCATCTTAAACGATATTCTCTCATTTTATCCTCTATTAGTGCCACTCCTAATTTGTTTCTAATAACCTCATTATGTATACAATTTTTTCTTGTATGGCCACTCATCCATCTCAACATCTTCATTTCTATCACAGACATCTTTTGTATATGTTGATGATTAACTACCCAACACTCAGAACCATAAAACATGGCAGGCCTAATTCCTGCTCTATAATATTTACCTTTTAACTTTAATTGTATATTCTTATCACAAAGAATACCTGATGCTCCTCTCTATTTTAACCAACCAGCATTAATTCTATGAGTAACATCTCCATCAATTCTCCACCACTCCAAAAAATTGACCCTAGGTATTTAAAACTTTCCTTTTGGGGGATGCAATGTGTACCAATTTTAATTTTTATGTTCTCTAAAATAACCAAATGATCAAACTTACATTCTATATATTCTGTTTTTGTTCTACTAAGTCGGAGGCCTTTGCTTTCTAATGTTTCTCTCCACGTTTCCAATTTTCTATTAACTTTTTCCTTAGACTCCTCCACTAACACAATGTCATGTGCAAATAACATACACTAAGGTACTTCATCTTGAATATGTTTTGTTAACTCATCAATCACCATTATAAATAAGTATGGACTTAAAGTTGATAATTGATGTAACCCAAAATTAACTTCAAAGAAGTTTGTCATTCCTTCATGAGTCCTCACACATGTTTTTGCACCATCGTACATGTCTCTTATAAGGTTAATGTATGTCAATGAGATACCTCTTTTTTCCAAAGTTCTCCAAAGAACTTCTCTCGGTACCCTATCATAAGCTTTTTCTAGATCAATAAATATCATGTCAAGATCTTTCTTTTTTGCTCTAAAATGTTCCATAAGACGTCTCAAAAGGTGAATCGCTTCAACAATAGATCTGCCTGGCATGAATCTAAATTGGTTCTCTGTTGTACTTGATACTTGTCTTAACCCATGTTCAATAATTCTTTCTCACAATTTCATAGTATGACTCATTAACTTGATACCTCGATAATTCGCACAATTCTGAATGTGTCCCTTGTTCTTATATATGGGTATAAGTGTACTCGCTCTCCATTCCTCGGGCATCTTTTGGTTTCTTAATATTTTATTAAATAATCTTGTGAGCCAAGTGATTCTTATTTCTCCTAGTATTTTCTAAACTTCTATATGAATATTGTCTGATCCTACCGATTTACCACCCTTCATATGTTTAAGAGCCTCTTTAACTTCATTCTTTTGAATACGTGAGTAAAAATTATGATTTATATACTTTCTGAATTGGCTCTCTCCTAAGCTAATACTAACATCTTTATTTTCACTAAAAAGCTTATAAAAATAGTGTTTCCATCTATTTCTTATATCATCATTTGCTACTAGAATTTTTTCATCATTGTCCTTGATGCATCTAACATAGTTAAGATCTTTGGTTTTCTTATCTCTAGCCTTAAATATCCTAAAAATATATCTTTCACCCTCTTTTGAGTTGAGTTTTTTATATAAATCCTTCTAAATTTTAGCTTTTGATTCACTGATGGCTTTTTTTGCTTCCTTCTTTGCTTTCTTATAAGCCTCTAAGGTTTCACTAGTTTTCTTAGCATAATGTAATTTGTAACTTGCCCTCTTTGCCTTGATTTTATTTTGCAACTTCACTCCACCACCAAGCTTCTTTTTGTACCGGTACACCTCCCTTAGATTCACCTAACACATCTTTCGCCACTTTCCTAATATGTATAGCAATATTGTTCCATATATCACAAGGTGTACCAACATAATTTCAAGCATCTCCTTGAAGGACTTTCTGTTTAAATATATCTTCTTTCTCGCTTTTGAAGTTTCACCATTTAGTCTGAATAGCTCGATGCACTCTTTTCTTCTTTGTCCATTTTTTTATTTGTAAATCCATAACTAAAAGTCGATGTTGGGTGGTTAAACTTTCTCCTGAAATTACTTGCAATCTTTACAACACGCTCTATCTTTTTTTCTACAAATAAAGTAATCAATTTGTGTTTGCGATAAGCCACTCTTATAAGTAATTAAATGTTCATCTTGTTTCTTGAAGATTGTATTGACTATAAAGAGATCAAATGCCATAGCAAAATTTAAAATTTCCCTACCTTCCTCATTTATATCCCCAAAACCAAAGTTTTCATGAATACCTTAATATCCTAATGTCTCTTTACCAACATGTTCATTTAAGTCTCCTCCTAAACAAATGATCTCCCTTTGTGTAATTCTTTAAATCACCTTATCTAACTCTTCCCAAAAAGTCGTCTTTATATTATCGTTTAGTCCTACTTGGGGTGCGTAAGCACCAACTATATTCAAAACCTCTACTCCTAACACTAATTTCAACGTCATGATTCGGTTATCATATCATTGTGTGTCTACTACACTATCCTTTAAATCTTTATTTATGATAATACCAACTTTGTTTCAAGCCTTTTCCTTACCTGAGTACCATAATTTAAAACTTGTACCCTTGATATCCTTTGCTTTTTCTCCAACCCACTTTGTCTCTTGTAAACATAGAATATGAATCTTTATTCGAATCATAGTATCTACCACCTCCATTAGCTTACCGAATAATATTATGATATTTTAAGAACTAATACGAATCTTATTATGTAGGACTAGCTTCCTTACCCCCTGCATCCGTCCATATTCAAAATGCGTAGTCCCTCTCTATAATTTATTCACTACATTCAGACGGCAACATAGCGGGACTAACTTCCTTTACCCACACCTATTCATGATGTGAGAACTCTCTCTACAATTGATTCACTATATTCGGACGAAAATATAGTGGCCCTTGCTTAGTTTTCACTGCATTCGGGCTCTGCAGCATGTCGCTAGGCGGGAACGCCCCAAAGCAATGCTCATAATTTTTGTAATCCATATTATAAAAATCTGATGGAGTTTTACACTGGTTGTCGGAAGCCTAACACAACCCTCCTCCTTAAAAACCAATCAACTCACTTAAAAATACCTATTCTACTATCATTAAATCCAATTGCTTATGATATTAAGTCGGTCAACAAGCGATTCCCTAGGATACACACTTCTCATCCATCAACCTATTTTGGTTTTATATTCTGCCATTCTAGTCGCATAACAATTCTGAAAGCTGTGAAGTACTCATAAATCTATGCATGTAATTAAAATGTATAGCATATTAATTTTTGAATAAAAAAGTTGAACTATATATACATCAAGCAATAATATTAAACATTTTTACTTTAAGCAAAAAAATATATATCCACTAAGTTGTGCTTATATCTGGGATGCCTTCCCTAGTTGTTTGTACAAATAGGCTAATGTAGTTACACCTTCACACGTAATTGCCAACCCTCCAAACATCGTGTGCCAATAGATTGACAAGCATTATTGACACCCTATCTCTAGACTTATCCTGACACAACGTACACCCTAAATGATAAAATAAGTAATATATGATCTTATTTTTGTTACTTGATCTCTTTCTTCAAAAATTAGTTTGGAGCACCTCAAACTTAATGGCACAAGACTTAATCTCACGTATGACTTAATTGATGTCTATTATCAACATATCACTCAAAATATCTTTCCTACTTCTAACCATCATCTCTTATGCCAAGACAACAAGTTGACCCTGAAGATCAAGTATCTCATGAATATAGTGAAGTGTGATTGTCATCTCACCCCATGGTATTTGGAAGTTGTTTTTGTATGATTGTCAACACTTGAAAAAAATAATCAACAATGCATGGTCTGTAACCTTGTATAACAAGTCTGCCTATCCAATCAACCCACTACAATATATAATCTCAACCTAATTTCTAGGCCTCGCATATGTCCTCTTCACTGGCTAAGCTCTGCCCAAAGTATAGCATGTGTGGGTTGTTATCACTTTCCGTATTGCCTCCAAATATATATTTACATAATAAATTAGAATAAAGAGTATTGATATCAAATATAAAATTATACTAAAGGTAAAATTTATATGTTCCTCACACATCTTATACGCAATGTGACCTTAAAAGCTCGAGAGTAATCCCGGTATATTAAGAGATCTCTCATCCTTACTATCTACAATATCAATCTCAATATCTGAGCTTGAAGTATCTTCTCGTAACGTTAAGGGCCAACTTCTTCTTCTCCTTATTGTCGTTTACAAGGGTACCTTTTATACGATATTATGTTGTGTCTCCTAGATGAAGCGGCGACGTTACTGCCTTATACTCGTGACCTATTATCAGCATTGCATACAAAAAATAATTTATAATGTTTAAGCTATAAGCTTATGAGAGGTCTCTCACTTGAAGAAGATGTGTCCCAAGCACATCTCCCAAATGCGTGAACGAGTAAGCTTTTTTGGTGAAAATTCGTGTAATAAGTTGATTAAAATGAAAGAAAAATGAAACAATAACACAAAATCGACAACATACCTCGATGAATCCCCTTTCTCTTATAGGTTCTTTCCAAATTTATTATTTTGACGGATTTCAATCTATTTTTTTGCTAGAAATGGTTGTAGATCGAGCATTTCGTGACTAAAATGAGGCGGGAAGTGAAGAATGACCTAAAGATTGGGTGAAAATGGGAGTTGAAAGATGGTTCATGCAAGAAGAGAGAGAGTATCCTGTTTTCAGCAAGGAGAACATTTTCATAATTACTTAAAATAACCAGGGTATTAGTGGAAAAACAATAAAAATGAGATGTGTATAGTAAAGGGAGTGTGTGCGTATCGATACTGCTTTAAAGAGGTATTGAATCCTTATGAAAAGGATTTTCACCCTAATAGGTAATGGCGAGTTGAATCTCAATCAGTCACAGACAGTAACTGCAAGTTTATATTTCCATGTAAAATAAGAAACTTCATGGGTTGGTTCTCGTCATTCCAGTGGATACTTTTAGAATTGTGTTAATGATTATTCTTATATAAGTTTCTCCAATACCTTGATTTATATCTTATGGCGGTACCCTCTTTGATTCTGATCGGTCAAATGCCCAAATGGGAAAGCAAGCCACTGGATTATGTTTTACTTAACTATTTGCTATATTAACTCATGTAGCGTCTCGTGAATCTAAAGCATAATTTGGGAGTTTTTAAAGCACTTTTTTCGGTAAGAATAATAAGCCCTTGAAAATACTGTACCTGAAAAGCAATTAGATGCACAAAGGATGTCTTTATAATAAATCATATGGCTCCGAATAGATCTTCAATGGACAAAATATTACTTGTATTATGTCCTTAATGTTTGGCATTTTAAGATTGCATTATTACGTGCATCTGGTCTCTACAGAGTCTCGCTGGCGGAATGCTTCAAAAAGCATCATTGTTAAATATTTTCATTGCCTTAGCCGCATAGTTCTTGAAATTGATACCGGCGGTTCAACTTTTTGAACAAACTAATTCTCTTGCAATCTTCATAACATCTTCACTTTTATACATAGAATTTTTTCATGTAATTTAACTTTTTACCTGCTTTATATACATTTATATTTTCTGGAAGTGTGTTAATCTAATGGGCTAATTTTACAAAAGAGAGAAGAACATTTTGGCCAAATGGATTTGCATACCAAAATAGTGCATTTTAATTTAGTTCTAGAAAAATTAAAAGGAAAATGCCCAAGTTTACTTCGATATGAAAAAGAGACTCCATAATAACAACCATTATATATAAAATTTACCTTCTTGCAGGCCCAAAACTCTCACCATAGCCGTGTCTGCGAGTCCCACTTAGATTCATTTTATTCAATCTCAGAGGAAGAGTTATTTTCCTCCTCAAAATCATAGCCGTGCTTGAAATCAGAATCGCATGTATAATACACCACGGTTTTCCAAAGTTCTTCTCATAAGTCTTGCAGTCTTCTCTCACTGCAAATATTTTGCCACATTTCCTGCACATGGAAGGCTGATCCCGTGCTTTCTCTTGTAGTGTATCTTCAGAGTTCTGAAATCTTTCAATGGCTTTGCTTTTGGGTGATCATTGGTATTCCTGCAGCCTGGTGAGAAAGAGTAGCAGGGGAGTCTAAGCATTCCAGTTGGTTGAGTTCCGCAGAGAGATCATGGCCCTTTCCTATATTGTGATCCACTCCCTCCGCATGTGCATCTGCCATTAACTCAGAAAGATATATAGTTCATAACATACCAAACTTCAAAGATAGAAGACGAAAAGAACATATATAAGCTGGATTATACGCGTCTAATTTGATGGACTTTCCAGACTCGAGTCAGTCAAACGCTTATTAACTAAATAACTAAGAAAGCCGTATGGATAAAAGTTTGCTTTCACATAAAAGGAAGCATTGGATCGACCTTTTAGGTGTTCTTAGTTATTAAGTAGTGAAACAAACCACTCAAGCCTCACCTTCTAGGTGTTCATATAATTGAACGCAGATGGTGCTTGTTTACAGAAAAGAACTGTTAAGAAAATGCGAACAGTTGAGAAAGGTACTTCCCCTACATACTGCATTTATTTCTGGGAAGTTAGAACCATAGAACATCTGACATAGTTCTGCTAGAAGAATGGCTTTCTTCACTTTTTATTAGTACGGAACCATTATATACTGAACGTAGAAAGACAACGCCGGACGTACATGAGGTAAGTGCTGCAGTAATAAGTAGATTGCATGAGCTTTTGTGGTTCAGAGAGGAGGATGAAAGCGAACCTTGGTCTCTGAATTTTTCCACTGTCATTGTTATGATTCAAGGCACTGAGAGGTGTTTCAGATGCTGGCAGAGAGTCTTACACGCGGGCCAATGACTCACGTAGAAAAACACGTTTCCAAGTACCAAAAGGAGAAGAAACAATGCCATTGAATTGTCCAATCAAATACTCGAAAAGAAGTTTTAATCCGACTTTTTGGCCTCCCTTTACATCTGCATATCAGCCAGAAGGAAACGAGGTACCCTCCTCTCTCATACGCAAACAAGCGTGTGGACCCACGTTCCAGTATGAAGAAACTTCAAGAGAAATAAAGACATCAATATCAAAACCACCAGCAAGGAAAATTGCTCAGGAGTGTGCTGATAGAGATTTTCTTAGTTCCCTTTTTCAAACACAGGTTAAAGAAAATTAACAGTCAAAGCTATGTCAATCGTATGGGCGTGTTTGCAAGTGCAAGACACGAATAAGATTATTCCACTTCCAAAATCTTGAGTAAAAAGAAAAATATTATGATATTTTAAATTTTATATTGTGCAACCTTCATGATATTAAACTTAAGAAAGTCTTGATGTCCAAAATCAAGGCGGGTAGCATCCGAGAAACCCAAGATTGGGGTCAAGTTAGTCTGTTACGATGATGGGCATCGAGGTGTTCCACGACAGTCAATTGATAGTTCAACAAAAGATGATGGTGGCCTATATATCTTCATGGTACTAGAGTAAAAGGAACTAGGGAACCAAAAACTGAAGCAAAGTGTCGACAAAAACAAAGGAGTTTACCTGTTATCATCACAAAAACTCTATAAATGCAAAGGGTAGAGATTAGTCAAGCATCAATCACCCAATTAATACCGGTCTTTTACGTTCACTTCTTAGGAGAGCTTTAGTTATTTGTAATGAATTCTCCCTATCATGAATGAGATAGTAGTCAACATTTGTGTTTCTATTTTTTTGCTTACAACATCATGACCTACTCGAGCTCGTACTGTCGAAGTCGTTGGGATATGCCTACACAGATTCCTAGACCATCACCTAAGCCTTATCTAAACCCTTTGAGAATGGGGTTAACATTCTTTGGCATGCCTTGCACTTTACAAATGCCATTAAGTGAAATTGCATGAATACTGCTACTTGAATTGAGTCATCCCTCTGGATGACAACACATTCTTTGACACACCCAATTGGACGTATATTCTTCAATACTCACTTAAGGACATTCCATCTCTTTTAGGGAAGAAATGAAAAAATTACCAAGGTATTCAAAATGGCATAATGTTGACACTCACAACACCAACAAGTGCACTAAGTTCTACATTATAATATACAAGGCTATTAAAGAAGGCCATTTGAAGTTGACAGATAAGCAACTCATCACAAATACTGCTCCATTCTTTGTTACTATTGTAACCACTGTAGATGGTAGTTTCGTCGTGCCTCTCTATATGATTTCAGCTGGCTAGTCCAGGCTGTTGGGAGTTAACGATGGAGACTCCCTGCTAGTCAAGACTGACTCCCTAAAGTCTAGAGGTAGAACAAAATGGTGCAAGGCCATGGACATTCTTATTCCTACATGACCTTCATGGGCCACACATTAGAGAAACATTCTAAGATAGCTTCCTTTACCGCAACAAAACTGGGATCTCATCGGTGCTAAGATCCACTTCTTGGATCACTGCAAAACCAGTATGATGGGTTCCTTGGATGATAGACTAGATATGAGGAATCTTTTTAAAGAAGATTTCAATCATATAAAAGGGTGATCATATTTACCATGAAGAGAATGGCTATGCATCTGGAGCCAATTGGATGGGTTTCATCTAGGTATTTATGATGCTGACCCCACACTCAAATAACTGAAGTTTTTATCAGGAACAGAATGACCACTCTAAATACAACTTTGGACACACTCCATTTCAAGGCTGCATGGTAAGCCCTTGGGCAGACATCGAGATTGGATAGTGGCTCAATGCTCATGACTAAAACATTCTCCCAACCCTATCCGCTATGCCTCACATGGATACAAAAGAGATATATCTAGAGAAGAAGGGCATAGAAGAGGTTTGGAACAAGACTTCGAGCAATTCCTCGAGGAGCTAGATGGACGGGAAAACAATTCTTGACAAGGTGCCAATGAACCAAGAGTAGATTCATCCTTTCTGGTTTGACTGATGAGTTGGACTACGACTATCCACAACGATGGAAGCATGACCATCCAACGAGATTGATACCAAAAAGTCATCATCCATCTCGATTTGTGCATGTCGGCGCGAAGTTTGCCTATAAGATGGTGATCAATCTTTCCTACAAGTAAAATATTTTGACATCGAAATCTTCATCTAATATATAATTGTCATATCTTAGGGGTTCCAATAAGATGATGATCAATCTTTCTTACAAGTAAAATATTTTGACATCGAAATCTTCATCTAATATATAATTATCATATCTTAGGGGTTCCAATAAGATGGTGATCAATCTTTCCTCTAAAGAGGCTTCAAATGACTGTTGTTCTACTACAACTTAGGGGTTCAAATAAATTCTCATATCTTGTTTGACCACAAACCCCATTTTCTTGATCTAGTTGGCATGCTTAGACTTAATTCCTTGATCATCCAGCCAATCCGCCATTGGATCTTGAGACTCTGAGGGTGTTGTTGAGTCTGTATTTGGCACTTAGATCCTCTCGAGTTGGTGGAATGAAGGGTTTTGAGGTTGGAGTTGGCTTTCCACTATGATTAATCGGACCTTGGGTGCCCTGATTGATAGGTCTTGAATCTTTGATCTGAAAACCACCACTTCCTGCCTATTGGTAGCTTCCTTGATAGCTCTAGAAGCTATAAACTATAGCCCTTTCCTCCAATAGTAGATACATGACATCCATTTATCAGCATCTTTTGAAAAAAATTAAAAGTGTCTTTCAAAGTCGATTGTCATATTAGTCATCGAGTGTGTTTGGTTAAACATTGGAAGCAATATACAATTTTTTAGTTGGAAAATCCTGATACATGAGAGGTAGTCTTTTAACTCGGGCTCGGTCCAAGGTGATGCCAAGACATTAAGACTACATATTGCCCTTACTTGCGAGCTCACTACGACGGCAGAAAAGGACATAAAGTTGTCGTTCGAGGCTCTCTATATTAGTCCTAATAGACAACACAATAGCTTTCAAGCCTTGAATGTGTGAGGTTGTTTCCTTAAACTTTGCATACACTTCACTTCGAGCTCGGGAAGCTGATACAACATGATCTCAGAAGGAACAAATATGTTCATACTGACTAAATGATAGAAGCAAGTTGGGCCTATGTTTAAGTCTTTTGAAGGCATCAGGCCTCTATTTACAGACAATTTTTTATATGTTGAAAGTCTCATTCACCCTTCTAGCCAATTTTAGAGGATGAGCTCCTTCCCACAAGTCTGACAACAATTAAAGTTTTTGAAATAGTACCTCGAAGGCATACACATTAGAAGGTAACATCTTATGGAGTTGATTATCTATGGAAACCGATTGATAGAGATAACTCAAGCAAAAATTAGTGTACCACATGACAATGGACCTCCAACTAAGTGAGATGGGTCATCGTTCTAGACTGCTTCAAGAGTGGAGTTTGCTGAATGATAAACCATGTCCAAAAAGAAGGAAGCGAGTGATAATCTTGTGCCAAATATAATGACAAAGATAGACCACAAAAAGTCATTTCACCTTATTGTCACGAACATAAGATACATATTAGAACACTCAAAGAAAAGCATGGTGTTTCGCGTCTGAGAGTGTGCTGGTGCATGAATATTTATGAATAAAATCATTTCAAAAGCTACAATGGAAATGGAAGTTCATGGACAACAAACTCTTGACCTTCTAACAAGGTGAGACTGTTGTCATCAATTGACAAGCTGGTGATTACCAACATCAAAGATTATTGGAAACTAGAACTTATTGGAACGAGAAACCCAAAAAGGAAGAAAAAAGTAAAAGTTTAGTCGAATGACTAAGCATGAGATTGTAAATATCCCATTTCTCCCCCAAGTGGTACTTCTATCCTTCGAAGGAAGATTGTCGTAATGAACAAGTGAAGTTTGTGCACCCAAATATTATGGCCTTATCATGGGATAGAAGCAAAGGGACTGTTAAAGTTTGATAGTCTTGCTAAAGCAGCAACTAGGGGTAGGATAACATTGGTATGAGAGCTAGATGTCATGACGGAGATGAAGGAAGCCAATTAAAAAGAGAGAACAAAATAGAGAGAATGAGAAAACCCGACTTTATAGCCATAAAAATAATATCATAAAAAGTGGAGTGAAGAGATATGGAATAAGATTTTCAAGGTGAGATAATTAATGAAATATGACTTGCCAACTGGATGTCAAAAATGTTGGGATACTCCTGCACGAATTCTGAGGAGCGTGTATAGCCTCAACCTTATCCAAACCCTTTGAGAACAGGAGTCAACTCTCTCTAGCACGTCCTGTACTTCACAAAACACTTCACAAACACCCTCCGATGAGATTACACTGGTGCTACTCAAATTGAGTCATCCCTCTCGGCGACAACAAAAAGCATTATGTTTTATTATAGATTATTAATCATAGATAACCGCCAAACTTTTTAAATTTGAAAAGTATTTAAGATAATCAGTGCCTATCGGGGAACGGCAGAAGTATTAGTGTCGAGTATTGAAGTGTTGGCCACGGATGCCACACTCTATTGAAGTCCCGAAACGCAAAAAACGAAGATCAAGGGTGACAAAATGAACGCCTAAGAAAGCCGACAAAGGAGACAAACTTTGGCATATATAAACCACAAGAGACAACCTTCACAAGCATATAAACCAAGATCATAAGTGAAACTTCGAAAACTGCATTAGAAATTCCAAGATCGATAATCAGATGCAATTTTGCTTCCCACCGACATCAAGCGCTTTCCTCGAACCACACACTCGTGAGAGAGAGAGAAGGTAAGCAAATAGGGTCTGACCAATGAGATATGAGAAGAAAGATCTATCTGATTTCTGGAGATCACTTGGTTCTGGATCCCATTATTGGAGTACAGTGACAACATGGAATTGAATGGAAGCAAGGTTAGAAAGTTCTAGGAGACCGGAAAAAACTGGTCCGATTTTATATTATTGCTTTCAGTTTTATTTTGACAGAAGGCCAACTATTTGAAGCATGAGAAAAAATAGAAGTACCTCGCAAAGAGAGGAGAGAGTGAACAATTTGAGTTTGCATTTCAATGTATTGTAACTTTATTGAGCCACTTTAAGCTTTGCCCTATATCAGAGTCTGCACTGAACTTGCCTGGCCTTAATCTCAGTTGAGTATAACGATGCACAATCAACCGATCGGTCTGACTGGGTCCTGATATTTTTGTGGGATAAAGTCAAGCGGCCACTCGATTAACTTGCAGACCTTTCACTGTAGAAGATGGCTCATCTAGAAGCAATTAATTAGGGCACGATTCAAGCTGACAGCAAGTTGCCACCCTCTCCACCAGTGCGCGGTACGTCTGTTTGTGCCTTGTGGAAAATTGGTAGCTACCCAGAGAAAGTAACTACTAGCACTTCCCACCAGCAATTTGTTCCAGTGACCAGATGGCCGATTTTGATGCAGGTACATCTTTGCGCTCCTCTTCTACGTGAAGGGTGCCAGTGATCGCTCCAATCTTCCCCCTCCCCCCCCCCCCCCCCCCCACACAACGTGACCCCAATGAGCTTTTTCAGCATAAGGAGGGTCATGTTATGTTTTTTTTGTGTGTGTGTGTGCCTGTGAAGGTTAAGACCCCTTATCAAGTCCTACTATGACAATCTATCTCAACTATAAAGATATATTTGTTCAATTATTTGAGCTGATGGTGGGTGTACTAACCAGCTTGCTAACGCAAAAAACCGCAAATTTTAGGTCAATGTCAAGTGCTTCTTCATCTCTTTGCAAACATAAAAACGTGAAAATGCATAATACAATGCATTTTTTAGAGGCGGATAAATATGAGCAGTTCACGATTCCAAATTAAACTAGCTCATACGAGTTCATGAGAACAAGCCAAACTTCACTGATATGACCTGAAGATCAATTGGACGCTAAAGTTAAATTTTTTTAGACTTTAGTATTCAAATACTGTATAAAAGATAACTCAGAATTTTACATCACACTATTGATCTACTTTGTACTGTAAAAATTAGACAGCCTTTACGAGCACACGTATAGCCACCTGACTAGTTGGGCGTATGGGTATTTAACGCAGAAATATCTGTTTACATACTATATAGCACAAATGTATTAACTAAACGAGCTTATAGGAAACAAACAAAACCAGACATGCAGTATTCATATTCAGCTTATATGGTTAATGACCCAATGCGGAAGTGGGATATGCATAATGTGTACCCATCCCGCCACCTTCCACTTGAATGAGTAGCCGCCATCCCAAGCCACCTTTTTCTACTCCCATCAACTCATTTTGTGACACCAACTGCCGCCACCGCCACCACAACCATCACCACCCAATCTCTTTCTAAGCTCTCTCTATACATATAACTATGCATTTTGAAGGTGATGGAGGTGGATGCAGCCATTACGACTGCCACTAGTATCAGAAAGACACAAAGTAGGAAGAGGAAGGTCGCTGAGGGTCGCAGCCAATGGTTCAATTGCAGAAGGTGGTGGAAATAGGCATTAAATACCATTGTGCACTCCACGTACCCCACACTTTCAAATGACCCAATTTATGTAGATCATGAACCTAACATGAACGAGCTCATCATGAAGCAGAACTGAATGAACCACAAGCAGCTTGGCTGGTTTCCATGACCAAATTATTTGTGAAATTTCACAAATTTGTGTTCCTATCTCTACAAGAAGAAAGAAATATGGTGTGAGACATCATACTTCCTATTTAGGACAAGCTTTCATTGCACTTTTCCCAACTTTGGGAAGACAAGGTTTTGATCAAAGATGAGGCTAAATATTTTCTTAAGCGGAACGATGGACTTCAAATTTATTAAACAACAACTACTACTACAATAACAACTAAGCCTTTTCCCATACTAGATGGGGTCGGCTACATGGATTCTTTGTTTCCACAGATCCCTATCGTGTGCCATGTTAGCAGTTAACTCACAATAAGCTAGATCATTCTTTATTGTTTATTTCCAACACTTTTGTGGTCATCCTCTAGTTCCTTTAATACTTTCCAAATTTAGTTTTTCATACCTTCTTACAGGTTCTTCTTTTAATCTTCTTTCTATATGTCCAAACCATCTTAAACGATATTCTCTCATTTTATCCTCTATTGGTGTCACTCCTAATTTGTTTCTAATAACCTCATTATGTATACGGTCTTTTTTTGTATGACCACACATCCATCTCAACATCTTCATTTCTGTCACAGACATCTTTTGTACATGTTGATTAACTGCCCAACACTCAGAACCGTAAAACATGACAGTTCTAATTGCTACTCTATAATATTTACCATTTAACTTTAATTGTATCTTCTTATCACAAAGAGTACCTCATGCTCCTCTTCATTTTAACCAACCAGCATTAATTCTATGCGTAACATCTCCATCAATTCTTCCATCACTCTGAAAAATTGACCCTAGGTATTTAAAACTTTCCTTTTGGGGGATGCAATGTGTGCCAATTTTAATTTTCATGTCCTTTGAGGTAACCAAATGATCAAACTTACATTCCATATATTTTGTCTTTGTTTTACTAAGTCAGAAGCCTTTGCTTTCTTATGTTTCTCTCCATAGTTCTAATTTTCTATTAACTTTTTCCTTAGACTCCTCCACTAATACAATATCATTTGCAAATAACATACACCAAGGTACTTCATCTTGAATATGTTTTGTTAACTCATCAATCACTATTATAAATAAGTATGGACTTAAAGTTGATCCTTGATGTAACCCAGTATTAACTTCAAAGAAGTCTGTCATTCCTTCATGAGTCCTCACACATGTTTTCGTACCATCATACATGTCTCTTATATGGTTAATGTATGTCAATGGGATACCTCTTTTTTCCAAAGTCCTCTAAAGAGCCTCCCTCGGTACTCTATCATAAGCTTTTTCTAGATCAATAAATATCATGTGAAGGTCTTTCTTTTTTACTCTAAAATGTTCCATAAGATGTCTCAAAAGGTGAATCGCTTTAAGAGTAGATATGCTTGACATGAATCCAAATTGGTTCTCTATTGTACTTGATACTTGTCTTAACCTACGTTCGATAATTCTTTTCCAGAATTTCATAGTATGGCTCATTAACTTGATGCCTCGATAATTCGCACAATTTTGAATGTCTCCCTTGTTCTTATATATGGGTATAAGTGTACTTGCTCTCCGTTCCTCGGGCATCTTTTGGTTTTTCTATATTTCATTAAATAGTCTTGTGAGCAAAGTGATTGCTATTTCTCCTAGTATTTTCCAAACTTCTATAGGAATATTGTTTGGTCCTACCGATTTACCACCCTTCATATGTTTAAGATCTTCTTTGACTGCATTCTTTTGAATACGTCGGTAGAAATTGTAGTTTATATACTTTTCTGATTTGGCTAACTCTCCTAAGCTAATACTAACATCTTTATTTTCATTAAAAAGCTTATAAAAATAGTTTTCCATCCATTTCTTATATCATCATTTGCCACTAGAATTTTTTCATCCTCGTCCTTGATGCATCTAACATAATTAAGATCTTTAGTTTTCTTATCTCTAGACCTAGCTATCCTAAAAATATCTCTTTCACCCTCTTTTGAGTTGAGTTTTTTATATAAATCCTTCCAAATTTTAGCTTTTGCTTGACTCGCGCCCTTTTTCGTTTCCTTCTTTGCTTTCTTATAAGCCTCTAAAGTTTCACTAGTTTTCTTTACATAATGTAATTTGTAATCTGCCCTTTTTGCCTTGATTTTATTTTGCACTACTTCACTCCACCACCAAGCTTCTTTTTGTGCCGGTACATCTCCTTTACATACACCTAAAACATCTTTCGCCACTTTCCTAATATGTATAGCCATATTGTTTCACATTCCACACGGTAAACCAACATAATTCCAAACATCTCATTGAAGGACTTTCTGTTTAAATATATCTTCTTTCTCGCTTTTGAGGTTCCACCATTTAGTCTGAATACCTCAATGCACTCTTTTCTTCTTTGTCCATATTTTTATTTGTAAATCCATAACTAAAAGTTAATGTTGGGTGGTTAAGCTTTCTCCTGGAATTACCTTGCAATCTTTACAACACGCTCTATTTTTTTTTTACAAATAAAGTAATCAATTTGTTTTTGTGATAAGCCACTTTTATAAGTAATTAAATGTTCATCTCATTTTTTGAAGATTATATTGACTATAAAGAGATCAAATGCCATAGCAAAATTTAAAATCTCCCTACCTTCGTCATTTATATCCACAAAACCAAAGTTTCTATGAATACCTTGTTATCCTAATGCCTCTTTACCGACATGTCCATTTAAGTTTCCTCCTAAACAAATCATCTCCCTTTGTAGAATCTTTTGAATCACCTTATCTAACTATTCCCAAAAAACAGTCTTTATACTCTCTTCTAGTCCTATTTGGGGTGTGTAAGCACAAACTATATTCAAAACCTCTGCTCCTAACACTAATTTTAACGTTATGATTCGGTCACCAAATTGTTGTATGTCTACTACACTATCCTTTAAATCTTTATTTATGATAATACCAACTCCGCTTCAAACCTTTTCTTTACCTGAGTACCATAATTTAAAACCTGTATCCTCTATATCCTTTGCTTTTTCTCCAACCCATTTTGTCTCTTGTAAATATAGAATATGAATCTTTCTTCGAATCATAGTATTTATCACCTCCATTAGCTTACCGGATAATGTTCCGATATTCCAAGAACTAATACGAATCTTATTATCTAGGACTAACTTCCTTACTCCTCGCATCCGTCCATAATCAAAATGTGGAGACCCTCTCTGCAAATTATTCACTACATTCGAGTGGCAATATAGTGAAACTAACTTCTTTACCTACATCCGTCCATAATGTGGGAACCCTCTCTGCAATTGATTCACTATATTCGGGCGAAAATGTAGTGACCCTTGCTTACTTATTACTGTATTCGGGTTGTACAGCACGTCGCTAGGCAGGAACGCGCAAAGTAATACTTATAATTTTTGTAATCCATGTTATAAAATCCGACGAAGTTTTACGCTAGCTGACGAAAGCTTAACACAACCCTCCTCCTTTATCCGGGCTTGAGATCGACAATGCAAGAGTGATCCCTTACATGGGTGGAGTTGATGGACTTCAAATTTATTACAGTATATTATTATTATTACTACTAGTACTTTAATTCATATTCTTTGAATTGCTTTGTGGTGATCTAATCAAGACCACAGCACCTCATTGGTTTGTATGAATACTCTAGCCGAGCAAATATATAGTAATTAAGAGCATTTTGGTGATTGATTGGCTGTATATGGACTTATACTGCATTTTCCACCTATGCAACAATAATTGTACCAGTTGATGACTTGGATATGTTCACAGTTAGAGGTGGCATTTGTTCGTGCTCATTTGTTCGTGCTGTAATTTCGTGTTTGTGTCAGAAATATATGAATTTAAGCTTGACCCAGATTTTCTCAGACGCTATTTTGTTTGAACAGCTAAACAAACTGTCTTGTCGGTCCTGTATTTAGTGTTAGGCTGCCCTCTTTTCCATATCTCTGATGTAAAAAAAAGCAAATACTTTAATTGATCTTTATATTATAGTTATATAGATATATATATATATATAATAGATAGATAGAGAGAGAGAGAGAGAAAGAGAGAAATTAGAACGTGTCTTATATGTGCCTACGGACCATGAAATAGTTGGTACTTCTTTGAAGTGTATTTATTATATGTTTACTTTTGACTTAAAAGATTTCAACAGCGTGTAAATAGAAGTGTGTATGAACTAAGCTTTTTCTATATATATATATATATATAAACCAAGATTGAGGAACTCGGTCTAGTTTTTTAGCTCTTGATGTATGAAAGAAGAGCTAGTAAACCTAGTCAACTAATTGAAGCCATCCGTGGTAAGGTGAAAAGTCAAACTTGAAGTAAGGAGCTGAACGGTTGTTGCCTTGCGGCCAGCAGAAAAAAGGATGCACTTTACTGTTCGAAGACCAAAAAGAACAGACGGATGGCAATCAACCTGTGAAATTAGAAACAGAATATATTATATCTATTATGGCAAAATCAACCCTTGGTTTCTTATTAAATTTTGTTATGTTGCAAAAGTTGGTATAAATGTACACTATTTTTTTGGACTACCTTTTAGATAGAGAAAGACAGGCAAGATGACGTCGATGATGTATATGACAATGATGACATGATGGATGGTGTTAATGCAAAGACGGTATTGATAAGACATGATTGATGGATGGAAACATCATATGATGTGTATACTTTACATAATGGTGCAATACTGAAGCAGATCCGACACGATCCAAACCCCAATCTCTTCCACTGATGCATATGCCCAGCACTAAATCCGCCTGTATTCCGAGAAAGAGACTAATATTTTGTAAATGACTATAAAGCCCTTTAAATATTACACAATTACAAGTTGCCATCAACTTTGCTGAGATCAATTCAACAATGAGCATAAACTTTTTTAACTTCCCGTGCTTCGAAAACACAAAATTTGACAAATTTAGTGCTTAAGCATGCTAATAATGGCGTTGTGCTTCTCACACATTATCCCATATAAGAAAAGGGGAGAACAGCTTAATAACTTAATGCGGTGAAAGGTTCACAGTTTCGTTAGCTGTTTTAAGAAATGGGTTATTTTTAATGACCGATATGGTTATGATAGATCAAACCTTAAATGCATTTAGTACGCAATTAATAAGATTGTTTTTTAAGGGTTTTGAAGACTGAAGATCTAACTCTAAAATTTAAGAAAATAAAAAAGCTCTAACAGTTCAAGGAAATAAAAGAATAAACCAAAATACCAAAAGAACAAGATTATTATTTCTAACAGCTCCACAATTTGCGTGGTCTTTAACTAGTTCATGGCTTCAACCCTAAGCTATACTTTATTATTTTTTAGAATTCATTTCTAATTGTCACAAAATTCTGATTGTTGTTTTTGAACAAATTTCAATTGTCCAAAAGAGTGGAATCCGTAATTTCGATTGTTAAAATTTAAAAAAAAACTCAAGAATATCAATGGCAGAAAAAAAAGTCGGAATAGATTTCTTCTATCGGTTAGCTTGGCTGTTTGTAACGAACAGAATGAGAACAAAAACAACCGAAATATAATTTATTTTGACTGTTGCCGAGAGTTGTAACTTGGCTACACAGAGAGAAAGAGAGAGAGGTCTTATGGTTTTAAGAAATGGGTTATTTTTAATGACCAGTATGGTTATGATAGATCAAACCTTAAATGCGTTTAGTACGCAAATAATAAGATTATTTTTTAAGGGTTTTGAAGACTACAGATCTAACTCTAAAATTTAAGAAAATAAAAAAGCTCTAACAGTTCAAGGAAATAAAAGAATAAACCGAAAATACCAAAAGAAACGTTTATAGATATTATCAACTAATCATTCAACAAAGATGGTGAAAGATCATGCTGGGCCAACGTCATTCCAGAATATATACATCAAGTGTTCCGGGTTGTTTGCTTTACTAGATCGATGCCTTATTTGTGTGTGTGTCTACTGTTATACGTTTCCGTGTCCAAATTTACCCACTGGGACGCAAGACCACACGGGGGCAAGTGGGTGTTAAGTGATATTATAATTACAAAGACAGATTGGTTGAGGGACATTAGCAGTATCTTGCATAGTTTACTTTGATTTTGAAATACTAAATTAGCATAGGACACTGTTGATTAGTTGAAGGTGTAACTTGATGAGGGAACTATAAAGAAAAGCTCGTAGTCGCCCTGTGGAAGCCTCCTGCATGTGATTAGCTTACCAAGAACAGGTGAATGATTTCCTACTTGAGAAGTAATCTGCAATCTCTCTCTCTCTCTCAAAGTAGCAGTGCATTCATGGAGGGCATATCGGTCATTTTCCGAGGATGATGGACCGTATTTTTGTCACTTGGACAGCTACAATTCTTGACATTTATGAAACTTGGACCAAACCAGGAGGGCGGATACATAATTTCGGAAGATGCATGGATGGCATTGAACAATGAGTTCAGATCATGGGGGACAGCCTCTCACCAAGCCTGTGACTGTTTTTTGGGTTTTCTCCCTCCTCCACTCACTCTTTTCTCTCTCTCTCTCTCTCTCTCTCTAAACTCTACCTTCCATGAGATAAAACCACAGAATCCATCTCGCTCTGAGGAAATCTTTCTTTCCTCCCCCTCCCCCCCGTCTCCTCTCTCTCTCTCTCTCTCTCTCTCTCTCTCTCTCTCTCTCTCTCCAACATGAATGAGACCTACTTTAACATGGTAAGATCAGGCAGCTGGTTCCACTACAGCTGCCTTCCCTATCGCCACCAACATCAATCCGTGTTTCCTCCCCCTCAATATTACTATAATCATCATCATTATCAGGCTGCAGTAAGCGTTGAGCCACCAGATTCCCCTCCTCTGAGAGAGGCGCTGCCCTTGTTGAGCAGCTTGAGCCAAAGAATGGCTGAAGACAAGATCCAGGGTGAGGGATCTTCTAGTATTCAGATGGAAGAGAAAGACAAGGGAGGCGAGAGTAATTCAAACCCTAATAGCGGTTTTGTAGATGGTGGTGATGATGGTGTTATTGTGGCTTTACACATAGGGTTGCCTGACTATGGGGCAGCTGAGCTGGTCACGCAAGCTTCTTCTTCATCATCATCTTACCCTGAAGGAGAGAAAGATGATGGCTGGGGTTACCTAACAGACAGGCTCAATAAAGGCCAATACTGGATCCCCACCCCTTCTCAGATCCTTATTGGTCCAACCCAGTTTGCTTGCCCTGTCTGCTCCAAGACTTTCAAGCGCTACAATAACATGCAGGTGAAAGTTCTCTCTCTCTCTCTCTCTCTCTCTCGATTTGGTAATTCCACTTGCGTATGCGTCGCTGTTCCCTTCCCCCTCCCTCTTCCCTCTCTCTCGAACCAGTCCTCTTTTCTGTCGTCTGTGCATATGCGTCCCTGCTGCTCTCTCTCTCTCTCTCTCGATTTGGTAACTCCACTTGCGTATGCGTCGCTGTTCCCTTCCCCCTCCCTCTTCCCTCTCTCTCGAACCAGTCCTCTTTTCTGTCGTCTGTGCATATGCGTCCCTGCTGCTCTCTCTCTCTCTCTCTCTCTCTCCTCTCTCTCTCTCTCTCTCTCTCTCTCTCCCCCCCACAGCTCGGTGGTTTCCTTTTCTCCTGAGTGTTTACTAAGGTCTAGGTTTGGTTCTGAGAAAGATTGGTGGTGGGAACGAATGTTGTATCTAAAAATAAATCTTGATATTTCAATGCAAGTTTTGAGGTCTGCACTATAATAAATCATGGTTTTCACAAACTTGTTAGCCTCTTCCTTGTGAAGTTGTTCTCTCTTGCCTCTAATTGATGTTCAATACTCTTTCGCCTTGATTTTCTATTTTCTACAGTGATCGCTACTTAAAATTTCTTCTTAGTTGCTTTTGCACTTTCGCATATTGAAAAGCTGTCCATTGTAGTTTGCCTCTTTGCTTTTTTATTAAAAAATCTCTGTTCAGCTTCATCATTTATTTATCTAACTTATTCTTCAGCTTCGTTTGTATGTTGGTAGACACTATTGCCCATGTGTTTATCAGAACAAGAACATGAAATAGATCTATCTGCTGCACAATCTTGAAAAGTTCTCTTGGTCGTTGCTTAATTTTGATCTTTCCGTTCTCATTTTTCTTGCAGTTTCCTCATGACGTGTGGATTCTGATCCCACACGCTTGTTTTTGAGAGAGAAGAGAGAGCACCTCGTTTTTTATTTATCTGCATGGCTGGTCGTGCTAACATCGTAAAGTGGGAGTTAAAAACTTCTTTTTGTGTGTTCGATTAGACATTTCATGGACTCTGCTCCTCCTTTTGGTACTTGGGTACGTGCTTTTGTAGGGGTGTGAGTCATCGACGCGCGTGTAAGACTGTCTCCGCCAGCGTCTGAACCATGCACCTCTCAGTCCCTTCTTGCCAGTGCTTTGGATCATAATAATCACCAAAAAAATTCAGAGTGTAAAGGGTCGTCTGCGTGCTTCTCTCTGAACCACATGAGCTCATGCAAACTACTTACTAGAAAGAGTCCATTCTCTCTCTGTGTTTAGCAAAACATGCATCTTCCATATCTCTGTTGCAGTATGTAATGCATAACAGGTAAAATAGACAAAAGAGGAAATTGTAGCAAAATTAAATACATCTAAGAAACTTTTGGTCCTCACTGACCATTTCCCAGAAAATATATGAAGTATGGAAACATCTTTCTCAACTGTTTGCTTCACCTGGTTAAAGCTTTCTAGTATAAAGGGTAAGAACTCTATTCCTGTTCAGCTAATTGCTGAGTCGTTTTCGCGTGTTTCACTGGTGAGGATGTGAGCGAGAATAAGAACCCTAACTCAATAATGACTGGTAAATATATGCTTCCTTTATGTGAATAAAGCCTTTATTCATTTTCTATTAGTTATTATTGTCAATATGCATGTGATTCCATAAGGCACTGATTTAGTTACATGGAGTTTAGCTTATGTTAATCTTCTCTCTCACTTTATTTCTTTTGTTTTCTGAGAGCACTCTCACTCTAAATTTGGTTTATTTTGATCTTTATATCTTTCGGGTTGACCGCAGATGCACATGTGGGGTCATGGATCACAATACAGGAAAGGGCCAGAATCTCTCAGGGGGGCTCAACCAACAGGCATGCTTAGGCTCCCATGCTACTGTTGTTCACCAGGCTGCAGGAATAACATTGATCACCCAAGAGCGAAACCATTGAAAGATTTCAGAACTCTGCAAACACACTACAAGAGAAAGCATGGAATCAAGCCTTTCATATGCAGGAAGTGTGGTAAAGCATTTGCTGTCAAAGGTGATTGGAGAACCCATGAGAAGAACTGCGGGAAACTGTGGTATTGTACATGTGGGTCTGATTTCAAGCACAAGAGGTCCCTCAAGGATCACGCCAAGGCCTTTGGCAATCCCCATGCTGCATGTGGCATTGATTGTTTTGAGGAGGAAGATGAACCTTCCTCTGAAATTGAACAAAATGAATCGTTGTGAAATTACAGCCAAGGCTATCACCAGAGTATTGGGCAGCAAGGTGGTATTTTATCCTTAACGGTTGTAGCTATTTGGGATTTTCTTTTTCATACCCTAGTGAACATAGGCTTTTTCCTTTTAAGTACTCTAGAACTAAGTTTAATTGCAATATTTGATCCAGCTTATATGTAAATTTTTTTGCTTCAAATGTTCTTTTTGCTTTTGCATTAGTTCCTTATGTGTAACACACACGCACACTTGTCAGAGAATCTATTTGTATATGAAAAGGTTTAAAAGGAATTATATGCATACAGGAAATAAACATGAGTAAAAAACCTGCATGTTTATGAAAATAGTAAGATGTTAGCTCAAAATAGTTGAACTGCAGGACTCGTGTTGGTGTATGTAAAGGCATGGCGGTTTCAATTTGAAGTCCCATGCAGCTAAGGCAATGAAAATATGTAAGAATGATACTTAATGAAGCACTCATTAAAACAATACTACGTAGAAACAAACTGCACATATTAATGCAGAAATTTAAAATGCCAAAGATTAACGACATATAGTACAAGTACCAAGGGTAAATCTACCTGGAGTTGACCCATTATGGTGTCCACCATAGTGGGTTTTGTTTTCATTTTATTCGCTGTCTAGAAAAAGTTAGCAAGTTCAATATGCCATGCAATTTGGACTCTAAAACGATAAGAAATCAATGGATCGTGATTCTTAACGAAAGATGCTTCCAGAATGTACCAAAGTATGTTGTTTTCACCAAACGGAAGACATGGATTACTATAAATGATTCAATTACATATGAAATAATCAGAGTATAAGACGACCTAATAACTGGTCATTACACAAGCTTAAGAAATATCCAGTGGAATGACAAGAACCAAGGCATCATGTTTCTCACTTCACATGGTAATATAAACCTGAAGTTGTTGGCCATTGCATGCGCAACGGGTTATGTGAGTTGTGCGTTACAGAGAGAGAGAGAGAGAGAGAGAGAGAGAGAGAGAGAGAGAGAGAGAGAGAGAGAGAGAGAGAGAGAGAGAGAGAGAAATTTATCACCAAAATATCCCATACCCCGTCTAGCTTTCCCAGAAACAAGCAGATAGAAGGAAGAAACTGAAGACTCCCGCAACCCTCTTTTACTGCGAAGTCCCTTTGGATAAGAATTCTATACCTTATCTTTAGAAGGAGGTATCGTTAAACAGAAGCCCTTGATTAGAAATCTGTACGCATACTCAAGATATGATCGCATTGTGCAAATTAGCAACTTTAACTTTGTTAGATAATAATCACAATAAAGAGCAACCTCTCTCTCTCTCAAATTAAAGGACTCTTGCCATTTGATAACCTTTTAAAGGTGCCAAAGATGCCAGACGTGCACTGTAGAGAGCTTGTCACAAATACGGAAGGCATATGCCATTATTGAAGGAATTATTGGAGATACAGGACAAAATCAAAGTTCAGATGAAAGATCAGACAGGCTAAGGATATGGAGAACAATAAAGGTAACAGTAATTTAACTTCTTCTTAGTGGTTGTTCGAATCAATCTCATTTGCATTAATTGCCTGCCTACAATCAATGTTCAACCGCTGGACACCATCAGTCAAATGCAAAATATAATGAGCCATTTCAATGCTAATCAATCAGATCCTTGTACTCTTCAGTATCTACTAATTCACCCCTTGTGTAAGAGAGTGCCTCTCTTATAATAGCCCTTTAACACATGGCTCCACGTCTCTTCTTTCAACACGACCATGTCAAGTACGTAGAATTTATCAAAGCAGGCTGCAGAGGATGCGTGAATGTGAGGCGCATCTCTAATCAAGTTGCACAGGGTGAAACCAATTCTTTCTTTGACATGAAGATACAAGGTTAAATTAAAGGGAATATTGGAGCGGAGAGTAACCTACATTCCAATAGTGTTAGTGAAATTGAATAATAACAGAAAACAGAAACAAACATTTTCTCTTTTTCTTTTCTTTTTTTTTTGGGGGGGGGGGGTGTGTTCAGGAGAGATGGTAAGTGATGGCTCACATACTAACGACGGAATTAAATTTTTGCACCCTGCAACACAACATGCAGACTTGAAATACCAATGTGCAAATAGTTATTTATATTTTTCTGATTATTTTATGTTGGGGGTAATAAATTAATCTACGGCAACTATGCATCATCCAACAGTGGCAAATCACTTTGTCCCCCTTCAAGTCTGAACACGAGGTGTGTGCGTGCGCGAGCACACAGCTGAGAAAGATATCCAAAAGGTGTGAAACCGTATTGTCCCCGGGCTGCAACAGGAAACCAAAGGTGAAAAGGGGTTAAAGTGGAAAAACAAGAGTTATGTAATGTGAAGTTTCGGTTTTTTCTTTCCTCTCCAAGAGCTCGACTGCTTGGTGCTGAAGGAAGAAAGATGAGGAGACTTGAAGCTTAACTCGACGTAGATTTTTAGGCTAAGTATTTATTTTTCTTACAAGTTTTTTAATTGTTTGTAAATTTTGACGATCAATTCTTAATCATACCACTACTTTTTAATTCTTGGCTGGAACTACCGACAGTACACTTTTTCATCTCTCTCTCCCTGACGCAAATATTTCTATTTCTATTAAGAATAAAGCCCGAAATGGAAACGTGTGAAACAGCAGGAAATAAATTTGACCACTGAATTATTACTGAAGGCTTCGTAGATCAGGTGAAACACCAGTCCCTTGGGTGCATAACTCTCCAGATTGACTTGCAGAAAAAAGAAAAGGATTTGACATCCCAATGTCGTCATTTTGTACCTTACTTCCTACTGTTACTTAAGCATGAACAGTTCTTTTCTGTATGACTTAGTAAGAACAGTACAACCTTAATATGAGAGAGAGACTGTCTAATTGCCAAATCCAGAGTTTTCTCTACCTTAGGGAACACAATACCATTGAGACAAGCCTGAAGTTTAGGGGTTTCTGTGTTATGGATGATGCAAGCGGTTTTTAAAGTAACCGAGCCGACGTTTGCGGGCATATCTTTCTGCGTCACACCGCATAACTTTTTTTATATTTATCGTGGTGCTATGCCTCTACCATTTTTCCTTCTAAAGACTCTCTGGATCAGTATAATCTGTACTTAGATTTTTCCTGCTATGCTCAGCCAACATCTAATTTGTGGTCATGGATTTTGGTCGCTGAGAGAGAGAGGGGTGAGGGGCGGGAGGGGTTGAATTAATGAGAAAGGAAGCATAGGGCAAAATGAGAGGAGAGAAAATTTTGAGAAAGCTATCTTTGACGTACGCACAGCAAGATGTGTTTTGGTGTGTATATCTATATATGTATACGTATATATACAGAAATAGATAGATAGACGGAGAGAGGGAATAACGTATATCATCTAGCCGTATCTAACTGGTACCATCACTATTAGATCTGACACCACTACAGAAAGATGAGTTTTGACACTACACCAAGGCAAGATAGGTTATTGGCGTATATCTACATAATCTACCTACTTTATATATATGTGTGTGTGCATGTATGTATGTGTTGTGTGTGTGTGTGATGAGAGGCATCGTTTCTGGTACTGTACCAGCTTGAACTCTTCATGTGATCAGCTAGACATTTTAATCACCTGATATGAGTTCGGCTCAGCTATTTAGATCAAACGAGCCATAAATCACACGACAACAGCTTGAACTCATCTTGTGATCATTAGTTAGCTCTTTTAGATCGTTACCTAAAGGAGACGTGCCATGAACCGAGCTTGTGGCTTTATGACATGAGCACAAACTTCTCTTTTTCTCGGATAAACAGGAAAGGAATGAATACAAGGTAGGTTGGAAACACAGTCTTCATTACTGAAAAGGACTAAACATCATAGGCTTTCCTCGTGAGAAACACTGAGTTCCTGGAAGCGTTCCTTTCATAAGGGCCGTATGTGGGTAATGAATTACACACACAAACACACATATAGATATATTGGAGAACTTCCATTCGTAACAGATTCAACAGATAACACCCAAAAAATGTATATGAAAGTTCATATATAAGAAAAATCGAGCAAAACATTTTTCTCTCTGTGATCTAATTCCTCTTTGGGGCTTGCACACCACCTCTAGGAAAACGCGTGCTTCTCTATCTCTCGCTACCTTCGTTTTGTTGCTCCAATCGCCCTTTGGTAAAGGGAAATGTTATTTAAATTTGTATTCAATACCTAACGTTCTTTTATAGAAGTTACGCTTTTAACTCATAATTTATATCGTTTCATAGAGAACCGACATTATGGTGAGGCTCATTTGACGTCATTTACGGACGTTTTCAACTTATGAATGGTTAAGGTATAGTAAAGCTTGATCAAAGTACACGCTCAATGTTTTCTTTTTTCAATTTCTTTGCTATTTCCCGTCACGGAAACTATAGCTTACATTAAATAAGCATTCTAGCAAGTATATATAGGACTCGATCGTTCACTCACACACACAGAGAATCTATGGATTTTATTACTATGGTAAGATCCATAATTTAGAAAAGAAGAGATGGCTTTCACGACTGTGGATTTATATATGAAGCTTTTGTCCAATGAAGTGCACATATTCAGTTTGCAAAGGCAAAGGCTACATTGGATTGGCCGATGTTGAATTCAATTTCTAGAAAATGCATTGGTTGGTATCACTTAAATTTGGATTTCAGACAACCTAGCAATACCAATGGATGGAATTTTACAACCCAAATCTGACTAGAGTCAAAACCCAATTAGTTAGGTTTGAGAAACACGGAGAGTTGTAAGTTGTTGGTAGCCACTTTTGGCTCCAATAACAACAACCATGAAATGCGGAAATAAGGGCTCTCTTCTTAGATTTCATAAGTTGCTTTTATAAAAAATAAGATTTACATAGAAAATCAGTTTTGCCTTTTTGAAAAAGATATAAGCATCTCCTAGATAAATATAAAATAACTTTAACGGAAAGCCCACGCGCACATAGAAAAACTCAAAGAGGAAAAAGTTGTGTATTTTTACAATGGAAAAATGAATGAAATTAGAGAAATACATGTACAAAAAGACTATCTTCCTAAGAAAACCCTTTGCGGATAACTGTGTACTTCCCACTCCTCCTGCCTCTGTTTTTTTTTCTTCTTCTTCATCTCCCTTGCAAGCATATTGCTTTCGCATAGTTCACACGACTGTTGAGGCTTGGCTGTATTGATTCAGCTAATACTAATATTATAGCACTAAGATCTCCTTCGTGACTGCTTAAGATACACAGTTCCTATTACAAAAGGAGATGAAAAAAATGAGGCCGAAAGAGATAATGAAATGAAAGAGGGTTAGAAAAACTCCCTATCACGGTTGACAACAGGAAGTTGCCTCTATTATGGAAGCCTGAGGAAGTTGCAGTCGACGACAGGAAGTCGCCTCTAATGAGGCGTCCTAAGAAGTCGTCCATTTAGTAATGGCATGAGGCTAACAACTAAGAGATGACAAACTCTCTCTCGAGAACAAAGACAAAGAAGAGAGAGGTGAAGCAGTCATGGCAGCACCCCATGCTGAGGGCAAGGCATTTCCATGACTCGGTCTGTAATGGTCGATCCTATGCCGACTGAACCAAAGAAATCTCGTGAACGACAAACAAACAAGATGAAGGGGAAGGAGATTGACTTCGGTCTTCTTAGCCACAAACAAAGAAGTGCACAAAGTGCATGCGAGGCACAAGGAAGAAGAAAAATGATAGAGGAAACGGAGGGCAGAATCTGAGGGACTACAAATCCTTCTCTTCTCCCGCTCTCTCTTTTTCTCTTCTCCTTTTCTCTCCCACTCTTACTCCATTTCTCTTTGTTTGATGAAGAAGATGGGAAAATCATTGTTTTCTCAGCAAAACTGTGGGGCTAAGAAACCACATTTTGGAAAATTGCTAGCTGTAAATTGCCTTAGTTGGCGTTTTTTCCAAAACAATCAACGATAAACCCTCTCAATCAACGGTTTTCCAAAATTGCCTAGGGCCTAGACTAAAAAGTACATTCTACCCTTATATGAAATAGAAAATCATGGAATACCATGGGCAAAATTACTATATTGTCTTGATATTTTCAAATGAAATGACTATTTTACCCTTGAAATGAGGAAATGTCATTTATGCCCTCTAACAGTCTATAAAACTACGAAATAGTTGACTATAAATTTATGTTTTTGTCCATGTTTAACATGCCCTCTACATAGACAGCTTGGTAACTTGTTGGTGGATCGACTCTATATCGACTCGACATATGTCAATGAGCAAAGAGGGAGAGATGGATCTCAAAGGATACAAACCTCAAGAGAATAAGATTTATATGGGTAACAATACATTTTCTAATGTTCTTGGGATTGGTTCTTTTAAAGTTTTTGTATAAGGCATACTAGTACTTACTGATGTATTGATTGTTCTATCTATTAGGTGCAATCTTGTGTTGTCCTTGCCTTAGTAAAGAAAGGGTTTGAGGTCAGGTTTGTTGTTGACAATGTTACTGTGGAAAAACATGGCAAGATAGATTTTTAAGGTTTATTTGATGCTTAACATGGTTTATTTAAATTGAATGTAAATGAAAATGAAAGTTCTTCTTCTACTTATATTAATTGTGCTCTTTCTATTGATGTGAATATATGGAATAAACGCTTAGGGCATAAAAGTTTGAACAAGTTGAGAAAATTAACTAACTTTAACTTATTGCATAGCTTTCATGAAAAACACTTTTAATAAGTGTGAGGCCTGTATACAAGGAAAAATGACAAAAAAATTATTTCTCGAAGAAATAATTAAGGCAACAATCCTATTAAAAATTATTCACATTGACTAATGTGGACCCTTGAGGGTTAATCGTAGGAAGGTATATTTCATAATCTTTATCGATAATTATTCGAGATATACATATATCTATTGGCACATAAGTTTGAGGCACATGAGGTATTCAAAGAATATAAAAAAGAAGTTGAAAATCAATTAGGACAAACAATCAAAGTCTTAAGGTCAGACCGAGATGATGAATACATGTATACAAAATTCTTGGAATACTGTAAAGATTTTGGTATTAAAAAGCAAAATATCATACCCAAAACACCTTGACAAAATGGTGTGGTAGGGAGATATAACATGACCTTATTTAATATGACTAGGTCAATGTTAATAGATGTTTCTTTTTCCAAGGTATTTTGGAGAGAAGTGGTTTATATAACCCTATATATTCTAAATAGGGTACCATTTAAGGTTATATTCTCCATACCGTATGAGATGTGGTTTAGGAGAAAATCATACGTAGGTCATCTTTGGAGGTGAGGATCTATCGCACACGTGAAGATCCTTAATCAGTCTAGGTATAAGCTAGACAACAAGTACTTGAGATGTGTATTTATAGGGTATCCTAAAGGTTGTAACGGATATCAATTTTATCGTAAGGACTATGGATTAATTGAAAGCAAGAATGTTGAATTATTAGAGAAGACTAAGAATGATATACTTGAGAATGATAATAAATGTGTTGATAATCTAGTGGATCTAGATCCCTCATCATTTGAACCTATAAATAATGATGATCTTTTTTAACAAACTAAAACTTTAAGTGGACATAAAAGACCTAGGGTCACACCATTCTACTTAAAGGATTATCACACTTACTTTGTAGAAAAGTGTACAATTCTTTTGATTTAGATGAGGTGACTGATAACCTCACATATTAACAGGCTATTGACTTATTTGAATCATCATAATAGGAAAAAGTCATGGATAAAAAATTGAATCCTTTGGAAAAAGGAACAAAAGTCATTAGTTGTAAATGGATTCTGAAAAAGAAATACCGAGTCGATGGAACAATCGACAAATTTAATTTGAGGTTGGTTGGAAAGGGATTCTCGCAAAAGGAGGGGATACATTATGTTGAGACATATTCTCAAGTTACAAAATTTGCATCCATTAGAATTATTCTGGCTATTTTAGCATATTCTGGTTTGTATTTATATTAGTTAAATATAAAAATCGCTTTTCTAAATGAAGATTTAGATGAAATCATGTATATGCAACAAGGTTATGTTGTTAAAGGCTAGAAAGATAAAGTATATAGGTTAAAAAATTTCATATATGACCTTAAACAATCACCTCGTCAGTGGTATTTGACTTTTCAAAATGCCATTTTAGAACTTGGTTTGTAGCTAATGAACTTGATCATTATGTGTATGTATAGAATAGTGAGAGTCACTTTGTCATTCTATCTTTGTATGTAGATGACATATTGCTTACTGGAAATGACAATGAAATGATTGTCAAAACCAAATCATGATTAAACTGAAGGTTCAAAATGAAGGATATGGGAGAGGCATCCTATGTTTTAGGGATAAAGATTTCTCTTAATAGAGGATCTAACCTTTTGTGCTTGAATCAAGAGCGATATATTGATTATATTCTCAAGAAGTTTAAAATGAGTGAGTGCAAGCGTGCAACTACACCGTTGCTAAAGGGGTCAAATTGAGTAAGATTGATTATCCCAATGAGGGAGAGAACAAGCCTGGTTGACATATGCGATCTTGTATAAAAGACCTGATATCAACTTTGTTGTTGATCTTATTAGTAGATATCAAAGTGATCCTAGTTGGTGTCATTGTATAGCTATGAAAAGAATTTTAAGATATTTTAAAAGAACGAAAGACTTGAAATTGTGTTTTCAAGCATATGAACTGAAAGTGTTAAGATACTTAGATGCTGACTTTGAAGGGAGTAAAGATGATAGCAAGTCAACCTTCGATCAAATATTTTTATTTGCAGGTGGCGTTGTTTTTTGAACTTACAAAAAACAGGGTTATATAACATTGTATACACAAGAAACTTAGTATGTTGCTTGTTGTATGACTGCTACGAGTGCCGTTTGCATAAGTTATTTCATACATGATCTGAAGTTGGACATAGTCAATGAACTAGTTGTCATTTATTGTGACAACAATACAGCAATTACTCTTATTAAGAATGGAGCTGATAGCTCAAGAAGCAAACTTATAATGGTTAAATATCACTACATTCATGATATACTCAAAAGAAATGAGATATCTATATCTTATATGCCAACAAATGATATGTTGGATGACCCCTTGACTAAAGGCATCTCATAAGAACTTTTTACTAAACATGTTACTCGCATGAGGTTTGAGATATGCCTAGAGTATAAATGTAGAAATACACTTTGTTGATTATTATGAAGTAAAATATACTGATTATAGAAGATTACATAAAAGGTAAAAGTTGCAATTTACTTGCAACTAGAAAATGGTACAACTTAGTAAAACCCCAAAATAATAGGAGGCAAAATGAGTGTATCATAGATATGCTCAAGTAGTTAAGTGGGAGATATAAGTTGGTAGTGATCACTTTGTGCCCCAATAACAACAACCATGAAATGAGGGAAGAATGACTCTCTTCTTGGATTTCATGAGTTACTTTATAAAAGATAAGATTTATAGAGAAAATAAGTTTTATTTTTTTTAAAAAGATATAAGTATCTCCTAAATAAACATAAAATGGATTTAACGGAAAGCTAAAAGAGAAAAACTCGAAAGAGGACAAATGAAATCAGAGAAATATATATACAAAAAGATTCTATTCCTGAGAAAATCTTCTGCAAGTAATGGTGTACCTCCCTCTCCTTCTACCTCTGTCCTTTTCTTCTTCTCCCTTGCCGGCATATTGCTTCACATAATTCATAGGACTGCTGAAACTCGGCTACATTGATTGGGCTAACAAGAGTAACCTTGACTTTGAGAGTGCTAAGACTACAGGCTTGAACTCTTACAGGGTCTCTCAATGTAACTGAACAAACAAGATTCAACAACTGAGTCTTTTCTAGATGGAATCGGCTATGTGAATTCTTTTTAATATTTTTACAATCTACTTTCTTATACCTTTTTATCAAATAATTTTCTCTAATAAATAAGGTTATAGATTACAAATCCTGGCTAATCCATCACTAATCTCTTATAAAATGCTTCTCCGAGGATTAGTAAGGGATTTTGTTTTTGAGTGGAGCGCACTTGTAGTTTACACGTCCACAAAGCACTTGTACCCAGCTAAATCGAAGGCACAACCCATAAGATTAGTAGAGGCTTAACACATTTGCCCTTAATTACCAAGCTTATGACGTCTTTTACTACGGTAAGTCGTGGTCAATTCTTATTGACAAGCAGTTCTCCGCAGATTCTTACCACATATAACCGGCATTAATCTTTTACCTGATCGATGCACTACCGATATGCTACGTAAATACAACAGCAACCAAGTTCATTATCGTCCTTCGCCGAAATTTCAGCTTACATGTCGGTCTTTGCATTGTGGAGAGAGTAATTGTGGAACTCCAAAAGCAACTGAGTTCGTGGTCCTTCACCGAAATTTCAGCTACATGTAGGTGCTGAGAGAGAGACGGGTGTGGGTTGGGGGGGAGGAAGAGCAGTAAATGCAGATGGCAGGGGTAGTGCATCGTGAAAAGTACATAATAAAACATAAGTGGCAGGCAGAAGGAAGAAGCTTTTCCATCCCTTCTATTCGCAGACATTGTAGCCTTCATCATCTGTCATAAATTACGTGCATCCATGTTTATCCGATCCATGAAGGCGTGCACCGCGTACAGACAGCAGCACCCGCGCGAATACACACATTTTGAAGTATTCAACCACACAGCTAAATTTGTTTCTAACCAAATAATATTTAATAAACAATTAAGATCTTTACAAGCCCCAACAAAGGATTCGTGGGATTTCTGCAGTCTGATCGTTGCGTACGAACGAAGTTCCTCTTAAAGTATTGTATCACTGTTCTAAATGCTTCCTCAAACATAAACTCGCATGCAAAGCTGATCAGATCTCTCTTTCTCTCTCTCACACACGCATTACCGTAGTTGCCAATTCAACTAGGTCTTCCTGGAAAGCACCAAATTAATTAATAAAACTAAGCATCAAAAGTTAATAAACCAGACTGAGGTTTGCACGGTTTGCTCAAAGCAAAAGTCTAGATAATTTTTTTATCTCCTTACAGAGCATTAGAACCATGAAAAACATGAAACGCAAACATTGCCCTCTTGTTTGCAAAACAAATTTCATTCTTATGGAATTTGGAACTTCAACCGTAAAAGAAGATAAAATTAGAAGGGACACAGTTAAGGTGATTTGCATAAATGGTGAGGGTGTTATCTTGCCTTGGTGTGTTAATCGTCGCAACAGGAAAAATTGAGAAGTAGAACCATATCACTGATTTGTTCTCAATAGCAATGAGATGATGTTGTAAGTAGTGGGTGACCGCTATCGGCCCTATTACTAATAACAACCATGAAATGCGGGAAGAAGGGTCACCTCTCGGATTTTATGAGTTGTATTTTTTAAAATATAAACGTTAGTAAAAATTGTTTTGTTTTGAAAAAGTCACATATATTTTTCGGATAAAATGAAATGAAAAAGGAAAAGCACATAGAGGAAAACTCGAAAGATGGAAAAAGTCATGTATAAATATAAAAGAATCATACAAAAAATGATACAAAAGTCAGAGGTAGAGCTCAAGATGGACAGAGGTGAAAGCTCAAGACGGCCAGAGGCAGAGCTCAAGATAGCCAGACGCGAAAGCCTAGACGACTAGAGGTAGAGCCTAGACGGCAAGCGGCGAAAGCCCAGACGACCAGAGATGACGACCGGGCCAGGCCAGGGGCAGATCGCCCTCTACCCTCTCTCTTCGGTCCCTCTCTCTCACACACACACTCTCTCCTACATATAAATCCCGGCAAAATCATGGGCAGTAAACCGCCTAGGGTAGCGGTTTTGTGTCTAAAATTACCATTTTGACCCTATACAAAATTTAATTACAGAATACCAATGAAGTTGTATCCTTATGAGTGTAAAAAGTCTTTTCTACCCTCTGATAGTCCATGAAACTACAAAAACAAGTGAGTAGTTTTATTGATTTGTCCCTTGTCATTTCAGGAAATTATAAAACCTAGGATTCAAGTGTTTTTATGGATGTACCCCTATCAATTTTCCAAAACATACATTATATCACTTGGAAAAGTAAAAGTATATCCTTATATATTCTGAGAAATACCATGAACAATATTTTTCAAATTCAGTCCTGCTTTTCTAGAAAAGTACCTCTAGGTTAAATAAACAGAAGTAAAGAGTCTGAAAATATTTACTATTTAGTACCTAAAACTTGTGGATATTGCATTTAGGTAACTGACTATTTTCAGTTGATTTTTTATGAAATGTCTTATGTAAATCCATTTTATGCATGTTTTATGTTTTCTATCTTAAAATGTACATACTCTCTACTTTTTATTTCTACCAAAACTTTTAAAATGACTTCTAGAATTTGTGTGTCTGAATTGACAAAAACTAAAAAAAATAGCCTAAATTTTCAAACTTAGAAAAGGAGAATTCCACTAGCCTTAACTTTAGAAGGAGTTGATTATTTACTATGGAAAACAAGTTTACCTCCTACTCCAGTTACAACAGATGAAGAAAAAGAGAAATATAAGATATTTCTAAAGGATGATATGATAGCAAGGACCATAATGTTGACCTACATAGAAGATAACTTGATTAGGGTCTTTAAAGAATTTGAAATTGCTAAAGAGTTATTTGATTCCCTCACCACTAAATATGATACTACAGCTAAGTTGCATATACAACTACTCATTCACAAGTACAACTCTTATAAAATAAAAGAAGGTGATAACGTAGTTAAACATGTTAACCAAACGTTGGTAATGGGATTTAGCTGTAGCAAAGTCAATCATTCCTGAACCAATGCAAATATCCATAATTCTAAACAATCTTTCCTCTTCCTACAACATGGTAACATCAACACTTAGACTTGAACCAAATTTTATAATTTCTAAACTCCCACTAAAACTAGCAATCGAAAAAGAACATATGAACAAAAAAAATAGAAAAGTTGTCAGTTGCTCAAGATGATCTAGGGTCTAGTTCCAAAAATAACCAGGAAAAAAGAAAACCAAATAAGAAATTTGGTAAGAATAAAAAGCATAGCGGTCAAAATTTTAATAAATCACAATAATCCATTTCTTGATTAAAGTGTTCCAATTGTGGCAAGATGAGGCACTACGAAAGAGAATGCCGCAACAAGAAGACAAATGATAGAAATAATCAGCGATGCTGCTCAACAGAAAAGCATGACATAATTTGTGTCATTTCTGAGTGCATCTATTTGGACCACCTGGTTATTGGTTGGTGGATCGACTATAGAGCAACCCAACATATATCGAAGAGTAAAGAGGGAGAAATAGACTTGAAGGAATACAAGTTTGGCAAGCATCGGGTATATATGGGGAATAATACATTTTCTAATGTTCTTGGGGTTCGGTCTTTTAGTATTTTTGTATAAGGCATACCGATTGTATTAACTAATATATTAATTGTATCTACTATTAGACGCAATCTTGTATCGGTCCCTACTTTAGTAAAGAAAGGGTTTGAGGTTAGATTTGTTCTTAGCAAAGTCATTGTGAGAAAGTATGGTAGGATAACTTTCTCTCATTTGTTTGATGTTAAGCATAGACTGGTTAAACTCAATATAAATGAAAATGAAGGTTCTTCTTCTACATATATTGATAGTGTCTATGTGATTGATGTGAATATATGGTATAAAAGATTGGGTCATATAAGTTTAAAAAAGTTAAAAAAATTAACCGACTCTAATTTATTGCTCAACTTTCATGAAAACACTTTTAATAAGTGTGAAGCTTTTATACAAGGAAAAATTACTAGAAAATCATTTTTCAAAGAAGTTATTATGACAACAACCCTACTAGAGATTATTCACATTGATTTATGTGAACCTTTTAGAGTAAGATTACATCAAGAAAAGGTTTATTTTATAACCTTTATTGATGATTACTCAAAATATACTTATATATATATATATATATATATATATATATATATATATCTTAACACATAAATTTGAAACACTTAACACATTCAAAGAATATAAGGAGAAAGTTGATAACCAATTAGAGCATACAATCAAAGTTTTGAGATGAGATAGAGGTAGAGAATATATCTCTATAGAATTTTGAGAATTCTATGAATAGTTTGGTATTGCAAAGCAAAATACAATGCCGAAGACACCTCAATAGAATGTTGTAGAAGAGAGATATAACAGGACTCTATTGAACATGACAAGATATATGTTAATAGATGCTTCTCTGCCAAGGATATTTTGGAGAGAAATAGAAAGTACAATTGTATATATACTCAATAGAGTTCCATGTAAAGCTGTATTCTCTACACCATATGAGATATGGTTTGAAAGAAACCCAAACCTAGGTCATCTCAGGAGGTGAGGATCTATCATTCATATGAAAATCCTTGATCAGTGTAGAGACAAACTAGATAGTAGATCCTTAAAATATATATTCATCGGATATCATAAGGGATCTAATGGATATTGGTTTTATAATGAGGACCATGGCCCGATAGAAAGCAGGGATGTTGAATTCTTAGAAGAGACTAAGAATGACATCCTTGAGAATGATGACAAGTATATTAATGATATATTAGATCTAGATCAATCATTATTTGAACCCATAGATGAGCTTCCTAAATAAACTGAAACTTTCAGTGGACATAAAAGACCTAGGGTCACACTATCCTAAATGATTATCACACTTACCTTGCGGAGGAAGTGTATAATTTGGTAGATTTAGATGAGCTGACTGATAACTTGACATATCAGCAGGCTATTGACTCATCTGAATTGGTAGACTAGGAAAAGTCATGAATGAAGAAATTGAATTCATTGAGAAAAACCAAGTCTAGGAGTTGACTGATTTGTCAAGAGAAAGGTAAGTCATAGGTTATAAATGAGTTCTAAAAAAAAACTATAAGGTAGATGAAACAATCAACAAGTTTAAAGTGAGGTTGGTTGCAAAGGATTTTTCGCAAAAAGAGATTATAGATTATGTTGAGAAATATTTTTTTATTGCAAAATTTGTATCTATAAGAATAATTCTGGTAATATCCACATATTATGATTTGGATTTACATCAATTAGATATAAAAACTACTTTTCTAAATGGAGATTTAAATAAAATCATATATATGCATTAACCTGAAGGATACATAGTTGATGGCCAAAAAGATAAGGTATATAGGTTGAAAAAAATCCCTATACAGACTTAAACAGTCACCTCGTCAATGGTATTTGACTTTTCAAAATATCATTATTGAACTTGAATTTGTGGCTAATGGACTAGATCATTGTGTATTTGTCTGGAATAGTGGGAGCCACTTTGTCATCTTGTCATTATATGTATATGACATACTGTTGATTAGGAATGACAATAAAATAATTGTCAAAACCAAGTAATGGTTAAACTCAAGGTTTGAAATGAAGGATATGAGAGAAGCATCCTATATCCTTGATATAAAGATTTCTCGAGATAGAGAATCTAAACTTCTATGCCTAAGATAAGAGAGAGATATTGATTACATTCTCAAGAAGTTTAAAATGAGTGAATGCAAGTTTGCATCTACACCTGTTATGAAAGGGGTTAAATTTAGTAAGGTTGATTGTAGGTAGCTTGATGTATGTTATGTTATATACAAGACCTGATATCAACTTTGTTGTTGATCTTGTAAATAGATATCAAAGTAATCCTGGTTGACAACATTGGATAGCTGTGAAAAGGATTTTTACATATCTCAAAGAAACAAAAGACTTAAAACTTTGTTTTCAAGCAGATGAACTGAAAGTGATAGGATACTCATATGCTGACTTTGTTGGGAGCAAAGATGAAAACAAATCAACCTCAGGACAAATATTTTTATTTGGAGGTGGTGCAGTTTCTTGGGCATGAAAGAAACAAGGTTGTGTAGCGCTGCATATAAAAGAGACTAAAAATGTTGCTTACAGTATGACTGCTACTAGTGTTGTTTGGATAAGTCGCTTCATACGTGATCTGAAGTTGGACATAACCAATGAGTCGGTTGTTATTTATTATGACAACAATGCAGCAATTACTCTTATTAACAATGGAGCTGATAGCTCACGAATCAAGCATATAATGGTAAAATATCACTATGTGCATAATATACTCAAAAGAAATTAAATAATTATATGTTATATGTCAACTACTTATATGTTGACTGACCCCTTAACAAAAGGCATCTCAGAAGAATTGTTTACTAAACATGTAACCCATATAGGGTTGAGATATGCCTAATATATAAGTATAGAAAATACACTTTGTTGTGGGTTATGCAGGAAAAACACATTATTTGTGGAAAAACTACATAACGAATAAAAGTTATAATTTACTTACAAAAAAGAAGAATGATACAACTTGGTAAACCCCATAGTAGTGGGAGAAAAAACTAGTGTATCAAAGGTTGGCTCTAGTGGCCAAGTGGGAGATGTAAGTAGTGCATGGCAACTATTGGCCCCATTACTAACAACAACCATGAAATACAGGAAGAAGGGCCCTCTTCCCGGATTTCATGAGTTGTATTTTAAAAAATATAAACATTAGTAAAAACTATTTTGCTTTGAAAAAGTCATATGCATTTCCTGAATAAAATGAAATGACCGTTAAAAAGGAAAGCCCAGAGAGGAAAACTCGAAAGATGAAAAAAGTCATGTATAAATACAAAAGAATCATACAAAAAATGATATACACAATACAATCTTCTAAGAAAAACCCTCTACGGGTAACCTAGAATACATCTCTCTCTCCTCTACTTTCTTCTCTCTCATCCTATCTACAACCATACAGAAGAGACTTGGAACAACTACAGATTACGAAAGCGAAGGAAATACAAATCATAGGATAAACCAAAAAGCAGAGTCAGAGATCGGACAGTCGGTTTCCGCAAACAATAACCAGAGCCCAACATCTCATACAACTCCAACAAACTGAACGGTTGCCCAACAGATGCTCCTCCTCGATGGCTCAATGATCTAACCACCGGGGTGTGGAGAGTTTTAAGGTGTGTGTGCGCGTATATATATATATATATATATATATATATATATATATATATATATATATATATATATATATATATATATATATATGAGAGAGAGAGAGATTAATTCATCCACATCGAGTTTCAAGAGCATTCAATGTACACAAATCTATTCAATGGCAGTTTCATGATCTTTTTGGGGGTGTGGTGCACCTAAGCAATTCACTGCTTCCAAATTAAACATTTTTATTTTAAATAACTTTAATGCATTTTAGTAGATTGGATTTTAATAATATAATGACATGTATCAACATATCTTACTACTTAAAATTTAAGTTTGTCCAAAAGATCAAAATTATTATGATAGACTTCTAGAAGTAAACAAATGTGATATATTACAAATTAACCTTAACATATCAATAGAAAATTAAATGAAACCTTGCTTATCATCACACCAATTAATCAAATCAAATTTTGTGGAATAAGCAAAATAAGTTCCAATAATAATAACTACATCAACTAATATCTGACCTAATATGCGAGGAGGATGTTAATGAAATGCTCCAGCTAATTACCTTTTAACATTTGCATAACCTTGTGCTAAATAAGAACTATTAGTGAAAGCCCAGGCACATTGTGACACTTGGGCATGAATAAACATCAAATAAACCAAAACAATGTAAGTTGACCCTAGTACATTAATTTCTTTCATGCATAACTTGAATAACAAACCTTAATTGTTGTCAGCAATCCTTAGTTTGTAAAGTATCCCAAAATAAAAATGTATTATCCATGATTTTATTTCTATATAATATATAAAAATATGAAAAGAACATTACTTGCTTATTGTTGATCATATTCATAGAAAAACAAATATTTCTTAAGTAAGCCACATTATGGTGGCAATCTTTGATTATCCCATCTTAGTCATTGATTTTCATATACTAATAATACTCGAGATTTTACCATTAATAGATGATAGAGGCTAGAGAGAGTAGTGAGAAGAACTTCCATCACAATGAAACTTTCATTTAGGGTTGTGTGAGTGTGAGTGTGTGTGTATGTGTGTGTGTGAGAGAGAGAGAGCAACAGAAGAATATATTTATAATTGGTATAAATATATTCCCTCCAAAAAGATATCCTCTATCTTGATTAAGCAATCTTGACTTTAATCAATAAGATACATGGTCCCTTTAATGTCTGGCTTCATCTAAATCGCATAAAGAAAAGAGTACATTCAGTTGAGTGCCCAATTTTTTATTTTATTAAACAACTCAAAATTCTTATTTGCATGAAAGGTACACATCGATAAATAACAAAGAAGCAGGCCATCGCTAAAAAATTCAACCACAATTCAATCCCATGAACTCTTAGACGATCATTTTTCAATCTTTAACAAAATGAAGAGTTGGTCCTTGATTAAAATAGCAAATAAAGAAAACAAAAGGAGAAAATGTGGAAGAGAGAGAGAGAGAGAGAGGGGGAATACTTGGTGGAATCTAGACACGGACTGCAGGTGTGTAGTCACGCTACATTTGGTGGCAGAGTGAGAAAGCGTTCAAAAGGATGAGGTCTTAGTTCCATGGTGTAAAATATAAAGTTTAGTTCGATCAGAGGAGATGAACCGGATGGCATTAAAAATTAGAAAGATCCATGGTACACCCATTTAAAAAGCAAAGTTACTTTGTTCCTTATGACCTCATTCGTGTGTGTATATATATACCTTTCTTTTTATATATATTTATATTATATAAAGAGGGTGCCAGGAGAGAATAGGTCATTGAAATGATGGCAAAAGTGCGCGGACAGTTTAATTGGCAAAAGAGTGTACGCGCTACTGGACTGCATGAATGAAAGTCAATTTACATGAACTAAGCTTCTATACGTAAGTTCCATTTCTTCTACTTAAACTCGCTAGATTGTTAGATCATTTGAGAGGTGTTTGGGAACATGCCTGGTTATCATGTATTTGTTTTTTCTTTTGGTACAATCGTCATGCATGCCTCATGTATCGATCTCATGACTTTCAACTTGTCAGTCCTCCTAGTCAGGTGAGCTGCTACTCGTTGTGCAAAGTCTGTTTTTTTGTTATAACTAAATTGATCACATTCATGGAAGGATGAATATTTCTTAATTAAGAACATTATGGGGACCGTCATTGATCATTTCATCTTAGTCGTGGATTTTCATCTACTAATAGTACAGATTTGAAGGACGTACTTCAGGTGCGATAATATGTACATATATGTGTATGAGTCCATACTCAATAAGTATCATGCTCAATCTCTCATTTCGCATAGTTCCGTTGTTTCAACTATTGGACACTATCATATACCACCTTCCACTATTTTTCACCAGACAAAACCACCCTCCACTAGTTAAAGTCACCATTATTGCCACCAAAACCACCTAAAAATTATAAAACCACTTATATAAATAAAAATTTAGGTTTTTTAGTTGGTTTTGATAGCAATGGCAACAACTTTGACCGGTGGAGGGCGGTTTTGTCTGGTAAAGCCTTGTGAAACGGGAGATTAAGCATTATGCTAAGTTAAGCATAGATAACGACCTATATACATACATACATACATACATACATATATATGTGTGTGTTTGTATGTATTTATATGTGTGTCCATGTACGTATATATAAAAGGTATGTCTAATATGTACATTATATTGCTTTATATACTAGAAAATCTCAACCATCCATTTTTTAGGATCAATGATTGAGTCTAGAAGCCAAAAGTAAGCATGTAAAATAATTAAACCTTAAAAGTATACATGTACTTTATGGTTTTTTATTTTAAACTCAACCGTAAATTTTCAAGAACATGACAAGCATATTTCCTCTCTCTCTCATACACTAACAACTACTAAACCAACTAATTGGTTACATGAATTCTTTGTTTTCATAGAACTCAATCATGCACCATGGTAACAGTTAATTAGATCATTCTTTATTTTTTCTTTCCAGAACTCTCTTTACATGTATATATATACATACATACATATATGTGTGTATATATATGTATAATGTATGTGAGAAAGAGAAAAAGTCTGACCAGGCTCAACTTGGCTATTTTTAGACTGGGATTTGGGGAACCCATGCACATGTGTGAGAGAGAGAGTCTGACCAAGCACTTCTTGTCTTCGCCACCACGGCTAGCTCGGCACTGGCTGCAGATGCCAGTGCTCCGGCACCTTCCCCCACAAGAATGACTTTCGTGCCTCTCATGGGATCGCTAGTAGGAGCCCCTCTCGTCTTCTTCCTTGCCTTATACTTGCAGTAGCTCCATCGGAAATTGCCAAAAAAAAAGAAGGAATGGAAAGGTAGAAAGGGGAAATTCAAAATTAAGAATCCCCAAGGTGAAATAAGACTCATGTTTCTACTCTCTCTTTCTTTTAGCGGTATTCTTTTGACAGTGGAAATGTAAGAATTGAAACTTCATACTGCGCTCTATCATGCAAGCATCCCTTTAATTTTAACTAAAACTTGCATGTTTCTCGGAATCATTATCTTTTGCTCGCAATGTCCACTACCACCGTGTATATATATATATATATATATATATATATATGGAGAGAGAGGTAATCTTAAATGCATAATGTCTTTTGTGTATAACCTTAAATAAACATGTCCTTTGATCTTTGAAATTAGTAATAAGAGTTGAATTACAAAATATAAAAATGCTTTTATTTTAGATTTCTATTGTTGATCTAAAAGATCATATGATAGTGATATTTATACAAAATTATGCATTAAATGAAAACATGTTACTATAGAAAGAGAGGTAGTAGTAAATGCTCAAACTCCATCCTTACTCAAATCTACTCAAATATCTTCATCGTTGATTGATATGATTAACGATAAAGATTTAAATTAAAAATATCATTGTGCTTTTGTACTCTTGTATTTAATAATGTGTATTAGATATTTTTTTCTTTATCATCTCAACTCTTTATCTTAAAAATCAATTGGTTGAAATGATATAATAAATTTGAGCACTAAATGGGGTTTGAGCATTACCACACTCTCTCTTTATATATATATATATATATATATATATATATATATAGAGAGAGAGAGAGAGAGAGGGGTCCTATCCTAATATTAAAGTGATTACAATGTGGACTGACTGCAAATGGCCTCGGCTGCTAGATGGTCAACGTTTCATTCCCATGGGCAGCACCCATCACCAGTGATTTCTACGAGTAAGAAATTCGAAAAAGAGAAGTAGGTTCGTATAAGCTGAGCTTAACCAAACTCGCAACGTTCACTATTCATTATTTTTCATATCTTACCCTAGGTGCTTGACTTCAACAATCTTCATGGTCCGAACCAACCTGAATCGTGGGCATCTTGACTCATTTGCCCGTCCAGCAAAAGCGACTGAACAAAGAGAAGAGAGTGACCATATATATATATATACCAGATCTGCCACCTTTTAACATGCTTACTCATGCCTTTTTAGTGACAATAAATATAATTTAAAAAGTTAATAATTTAGGATAAAAACAATATTATTATACTCATGCACTTTAAAAACATTGGCTAGGTATGAATGAACGCAAGATCTACTTACTATATAAACAGAGAAAACACTTGCTCATGCCTACCATTCCTTTTGGGTGATATGAACATAATATAATTGTTCATGTTATTAGTGCTTAGTATTGACTGTTTAAGGGTAAATATCTTCACGCACGATAAAAGTATGACGTACCTGTAAACAAAAACTAAATTATTATAATAAATTTTTTTTCTTTTATGTTTTTCCATATATGATGTTATGTATATTATCATCAATCTTAAGGATGCCACTCTTTTTCTTAAATAGGGAATCATGATTTGAAACCGTATCAAACAAAAACTGATTGTGATTTTTGTCAATTTCATGGCTATAATTAGTTCTGTTTGGTCTCCAAAATTTAAGGGATGGCATTTTTTTCTTTTATCAAACACAATACACTAGCTCAACTGATTGGGCTCCCTCACTCTCACGACGTAGGTGATGAATTCAATTTCTGGGGCCATGATAAGGCTTCGTCCTCCTGTTGTAACCAAGAAAATAAAAAATATTAGTTTAGATTGGACAATGAACACCCAAAATTCAATTTCTGGGGGCATGTTAGAATTTGGTTTTAGATCCACGTTAAAGTTTGGATCCATTTATACCTTTTGCATAGGGATGACAATATTTAGCTCGATCCAACCCGATTAAAATGGTATAAGGAATACTCGGTTTGACCAAGTTCAGGTCCGGGTACAGGAATACCAAAATTGCTTTTATCAGACATGAGGCGGGTACGGGTTAAGAAGTACCCCCACATGTGACTGTATATGTGCGTGCATGTTATTTCTTCTTTTACCTATAAAATGATTCAAAGAGAGTATATATATGTATAATACAATAACACATACATATAGATTGTATGTGTGTTTATGCATGCATAAAAGACATGGAATTTCTAACTATTTAATTAGATTTACAAATAATAAAATTAAAATTAAATTATAATATATTTTAATTTTATAAATGCTATCGAGATTGAAATCAGGACTCGAGTCGCCCTGTACCCGCCCAGTTACACACCGAGGAGCAAAGACCCAACCCGTTACCTGTCCCGTGGGCAACGGGGCGGGTATGTGTCCCAGTTGTCCGCATTGCCATCCCATGTAGCACATATCTTCGTCAAACATCCGCTTCTCACAGTATTATGTCGCTTTCTCTGATAATTCAAATAGACCAACCTGTCTCGTGTCAGTTTCTATTGTGACGGTTACCTACCCTCATTGAGCATGTTCCTCCCTGCAGGCCAGTTAGGGTTCCATCCTTCTGGATACTGACATCCCACACTAGCAGAAATCATGGCTTCCTTGACGCTCTTGTATACCAGAAGGCTCACCGCCAGGACGTTAAGATCCGACTTCTCTTTAGCCTCCACATTCTGCCTCTTTTCTTCCCATCATTCCGTCTACCACCACCCTTCCGAAACGGCTTTTCCGGCGTCTTCCGACGGATTTCCGTCCTATCCACATCGATATCAAGCCCCCTCTCTACCACCACCATCGTAGAGACCCACAAATTCCTTCTTTCAGATTCACCCATCTTCATTATGTCAACCCAAGTGCAGATATACCACTTTACCTATCGGAATCAGGCACCTCTCGACCCCTTCCGGCGACTCTAAATCCCCAAACCCGCCGGAAACTGATCATCGATCAACCATCGAATCATTCAAACATCAAGAGATCGAGGGCCGACGGTAGAGAGGAATCTCTCTCCTCTCGCCAACGAGACGAGGGAAGTTCTAGACAAGCTCAGGAGAAACATTTACAATCTGAGCAATGCAGTGGCTATATTGGGGATTGCTCAGCTCGTCTGCGGCGGGTGGATCGCCTGGCTGACGAGGGACGAAGGCCTGCCGGAGGCGTCGGTGCAGGGCTTCGCATCGTTCGCATTCCCCTTCACCATGGCTTTCTTGCTTCGGCAGGCCGCGAAACCGATGGGACTCTTGTGGAAGATGCAGGAAATGGGAAGACTGCATATTCTTACGCTTAGCCTTCAGGTAGCGAAGAACGTGGATCGATTGATGAGGAGGACACACGTAATCTCCATCTACTGCACCGCCGGCGTCCTCATCGGGCTACTGCTGGCGGCCTCGTTGCACTAGGCGGGGATACTTCCGATCGAGGTACGACGGTGTTCTAAAGGCATTTGTGGATTTTGGGGAGTATTTGGAGTTGTGTGTTCTTTGCCACTGGGTTATGCAGTTCAGTACATTTGAGATTACACTCACTAGATGTCTTATAAGCTTTAGATTGTCTTCTTGTGATTTTTATCTTTTGTGTTAGAAGTAGGACTATTTTGTTGTGACTCGGCCTCATATATGTTCGTTTTAGTGAAGTACGGTAATGGAATTTGCTCGGTGAAATTTTGGGAGATGTTATTTGTGTAGTGAAATTCTGTAACGAAGCTAACTGGTTCCAAGTATATTGGTTTGAGACACGGATTGAAGATAGTTAAGGTGATCGGTCTGTTGAGTTTCCGATACTCGAAGCTCCAATCTAAGCGAATCCCTTTCTTAGGAAGGTTAAAGATTAAGCCTTTCAGTGGCGGCGATTTTCCTGATGAACCCTTAGTAGTTCGCGATTAGCATGAATTACTACTATGAGCCTGGATTAGAGATTCTGAGGCTGATTCTTGCCTCAGCATTAACATGAAACGCCCTGTTCTATAGATCCTATCTGAAGGAAGTTCAGTGTCTAATGCTGTTATTTGTATAGATGATTCCAAGGTCATATGATCCTTCTACTGCGCGCTTTTTAAGTATTTGACTTTTTCTGGGCGTCATGGACGGAAATACTAAAAAACACCGAGGTAAATACCGTTTTGCGCCTGTAATCTGATATCATACAGGGTGTTGAACCCATATCTTACCACCTTTCACAATATGATATGGTACTCTATAACTTATGACACCATATGGTAATGTTGTACAGTGCGGTGCGCCACTAATAAATGGGCCAGAACGATATAGTTATTCATTTGGACCTGATGCAGATATTGCCCAAGTTAGATCACACCTGGTCTTGGTTTTTGGTTTGGTTTGGAGACATGCCACTTCTAGATTTAGAAAGCTGATCTGTCAACTCGATGTCTTCCTCCATCCTTCTTCTGACATATCATGGTTGAGGCTGTAGACACAAAGCAGGTTATACATTGAGTTTTCCATGTCATCTGGCATGAAGTTGGCAAAAATTAGTTAACATTAAGCCTTTATCTTTGTGCTGTTGTCAATGGTGCATTCGTGTCTCTTAAGTTGAGATATTGCTTTGTTTCTTGCTCGTCCTTTTTATTGGGTTTCTGTGACATGCTATGTCATACAAAGTTAATTAGTCAAATTTGTCTCAACTCCTATTGATTGATGTATGCAGGATTGACTCCCAAGGAATAAGACTAGTGCTGGATGTAGGAATAGGCATTCTTCGATATGTTGAGCCAGAATGCCATCGTCAGCTGCAGTTCTAAGATGATACTTTAGTTTTATGTCAGTGTTATCCGTACGATACGGTGTGATACGTATCATATCGTGGGCGACCACCACGATACGGGCCATATCGCCGGTACGATACAGGCGATACGCCCAGGGACCCAGTCGAACAGAAACCCTCATTTTTGCGGGATTTTGTTGTTTTTTTGGAGCTCCTCACGCTTCCTTTCCGTGGTTCTCCTCTTCCTTAGGGTTCAAGGGTCCAAAAATGTACTCTACGGTGTTCGTGCAAGCCTCCTAACTCGGATTGTGATATATTTTTAGTGTTTTTCTTCATTTTTTTTTTGTATTTTTTGTGTTATTTGTATTTTTCTTTTTTTAATGACAAAATATGAAGTTATTAAGTGTGTGAATATGATTTTTATTGCATTCATTAAGTGGGAGACACACTATTTGAGTGTTATGTGAAGATTGGGGATTTACGAAGTGCTTTTATTTTTAGGTTTTTTATTGAATTAAAGTGCTCAATTGAGATGGCAGGAAGGGGTGTTAGAGACTCTTATTTTCGGTCTGATGATCCAACATGAAAGTGGGGTATACCAGTTGATGGATTAAGATTAAAGATCATATGTATGTTTTATAAGAAGGTGATTAGTGGTGAAATTTCACGATTGAAGCACCACCTACCAGAGACTAGAAAAGAAGTTACTCCTTTTACCGGCAGAGTTAGAAGTTTGCTAGAAGGCATTACATGACAATGTCTTCAGATGATTGAGAGTATACCAAAGAGGAGACAATAAAAGGATGATTTAGGGTAATTTGAGGAAGATGATGATGTTATTGGATTCAATGATATTATTCTTTCAAATGCCATAACAGAGATCGGTAGTAGTAGTTCTCGACCACCAAACAGGAGAAAGAGGGTTGTTGAAGATTTTGAAAGTGGTAGAAGAGGAAGCTCAGGAAGGAGTAGAGGAAAAGCTGCTTCTAGCATATATTCATTTTTTCCTTCTAGCACTACACTGTTGAAGAATATGTTTATCTAGTGTTTTTGTGTTAGTTTTATGTTTCTAGGTATTATTGTACTCGCCCGAAACTATAGGGGCATTTTGGTAATTTCTTGTATTAGGGGGTATTTTGGTCATTTTATATTTTACAGCTCCTTATATAAGAGCTGATAAGTTGTATTAGGGTTTAAGGTTGTTGAGATTAAGAAAGAGAGAGAAAGAGGGGGGGCGGCCTCCACCCCCTTCGATCTCCATATTTCCTTTCATTGTGTATGATATTTTTCTTCTCCGCTGCGCAACCACGTTTTCAACATGGTATCAGAGCCTTTAATCGTCGTGAACAGAAAAAAAAAAAGGAGCGAGAAAGCTTCGTGGGAGGATGAAGTCGAACAATGTGGAAAGAGATCAACCATTGATGGGAATCTATGTGTTGATAGGATTGAAGGCGATCATGTGATTGGTCGCCTTCATGGCAAGTTCCGTTCCATATTGGTTGATTCTGAGGCAGTGTTGTCCGTATCGTACCGTATCGTATGTACGGGGACCCATATCGCAAGTGCGAGAGTATCGCACCGTATCGCCCGTATCGTACGATACAGACGATACGCTTAGGGACCCTTATAAAGGGTCTCGGTCCGAGAGATCCTCATCATTTTCGTCAGGTTTCCTCTCCTTTTCAAAATCAAATTCTTCAAGCTCCCTAAGAGTGGTTTTCGCCTCCTTGGTGTTCAAAGTTCTAAAATTGTGCCCTATGGTGTCCGTCCAAGCTTCCAAACTCGGATTTAGGTATATTTTTAATGTTTTTTTCCTTTTTCTCCTTTATATTTATTGTTTTTTGTGTTATTTTGGTTTTTTTTTTTTGAATGACCAAATATGAAGTAATTAAGTGTGTGTATACGATTTTTATTGCATTCATGAAGTGGGAGACACTCGATTTGAGTGTTATTTGAAGATTGGGAAGATACACGAAGTGCTTTTACGAAGGTTTTTGTTTGAATTAAAGTAAACCATTAAGATGGCAGAAAGGGGTGGTAGAGACTCTCATTCAAAGTCTGATGATCCGGTATGGTAGTGGGGTATACCAGTTGAGGGTTCAAGGTTAAAAATCAGATGTTTATTTTGTGAAAAGGTAGTTAGTGGTGAAATTTCAAGGTTGAAACACCACCTAGCAGGAACCAAAAAAGAAGTTGCTCCATGCACAGGCAGAGTTAGTAGCCGAAGGTGCTAGAAGGTATTAAATGGCAATGCTTGCAGATGATTGAGAGCATACAGGAAAGGAGACAACAAAAGGATGATTTTCAGATGTGTGAAGAAGCTGATGTTGCTACTGCCACTGGAGTTGGATTCACTGATAGTTTGCCTTCAGATGTTAGAACAGATATTGGTAGTAGCAGTTCGCGAGCACCTAGCAGAGAAAAGAGGGTTGCAGCTGAAGACTTTGGAGGTGGCAGAAGGGATGTAGAGGAAGAGCTTTTCTCTACTATACATTATTTTCCACCTTCCACTACACCTGGTGCTCCAGCCAGGAAAGTGCTGCTATGGCTTCAGAACCTGTCCATGGCAGACCTTGCAGTGGGCAGATGGTTTTATGATGCATGCATACCATTTAATGCAGCAAACAGTTTTCATTTTCCTTCTGTTTTGAGGCAGCAATGGTAGATGCAATTGCTAACTTGCTCCAGGATACAGGATGCCCTCTTATCAGAAGTTGAGAGGAAAGAGTTAGATCAGACTGTGATTGAAGTGCAGCAATACTGTTCGACTTTGAGATAATCGTGGAAGGAAACAAATGCACTATCATCGCAGATGGATGTAACCGATCTTGGCGAGGAAGAACATTGCTAAACTTTCTTCTACCATTGTCCTAAAGGATGACTCATGTTTTTGAGTTGCACATATGTCAGAGGAGAGGTACACTACAGAGATCCTACGAGAGAATTTAATAAGGTTATACAGGAGGTTGGGCTAGAAAATGTAGTCCAATTGATTACAGATAATGCAACTAACTACAAAGCAGCTGGAAAGGAGTTAGCTGATATTTATGGGACTTTCTATTGGACACCATGTGCAGCCCATTGTTTAGATCTCATCCTCGAGGACATTGGTCTGATGGATGAAATAAAGGCAGCAACTGAGTGTTGCCAAGATATTACAAAATTCATTTACAACCATGCATTTGTTTTGTGTACGATTGGAGATCACAGAAGGTGCAGAGTTCTTCGCACAGTTGCAACTCGGTTCGCAACAAACTTCTTATCTGTACAGAGTTTATGAGACAGAAGCAAGCTTTAAAGAGAATGTTCTCCTTAATGAGTGGCAAACATTTGCAGCCATTGCCACAAAACAAAATTGGAACTGAAAGTTAAATGAGATTGCAGAATCGGTTTTTAAAAGTTCATTTTGGAATGCATGTATAGATTATTGAAAATTACTTATCCTTTAGTGAAAGTTTTGAGATTGGCTGACAGCACGAGAAACCATCTATGGGCTACCTTTATGAAGCCATGGACAGGGCAAAGAAGCGATCAGAAATAACTTTAATGGAAAAAAAGAGATTATGTGCCCGTGTGGAAAATAATTGATAGTAGATGGAATAAACAATTGCATCAGCCTATTCATGTACAACCTACTATCTAAACCCATCATTGAGGTACTCAGCAACCTTCAAAAGGGACGGTGAGGTTAATCGAGGAATCTTGAATACCATCGACAGTTCTAGCCCTGATGAGAGCATCAGTGATGCAACTCGAGTGGAGATATATGATAATGCTATTCACTCTGATGGGTTTGCCTGTTGCAATTCCAACCGCTCTACGATGCGTCCAGGTACATTGTTTATTTTCATATTTAAGTTGCATCTTCATTACTGTGGATGTTATGTCTCTAATGTTTATATTTTTTTTACAGATGTTTGGTGGAACAGGTGAAGTGATTGTCCAAACCTTTTCAGAGATTTTGCATTGAGTCTTAAGCCAAACCTGTAGTGCAACAGGCTATGCCGGATCAAATTGGAGTGTTTTTGAACACATCCATACAAAAAAGCGCAACAGGTTGGAACACAAAAGGCTTAACGATTTGGTTTATATTCGTTGTAAATACGCCTTCGTGAAAGGTAATGTTGTATTACTTTCAAAATTTCAATTCGATATTATTTAACTTCAAAACAATTGTTAATATTACTTACTAATTGTTTATCTTTGTTTGTGTCGTAGGCAATTAAAAAAAGTAAATAAGAAGAAATTCAATTCGATCCAATAAGTTTGGATAATTTTGAGATATTAGAAGATTGGGTTATGGAAGACACTAAGAAAATGCCCTCCTAACAGAAGGATGTTGCCTGGATTAATTTGGAAGGAGCGCAACAACATTATGAAGATGAAGAATTTGATTTTGAAGAAGAAGGTATGGGCATGGTTGATGATGATAAGGATCTGCAACAAGGAGAAGATGAAGATTATTTAGTTGATGATCCTGATTACAATTTGTAGTGTAACATTATATGTAACTGTAGTGTACTGTAAAGTGTAAATTATGTCTGTATTTTATTTTTTGTTTAAAATATGTAAATTTGGATGCAATTGTTCAATGTTGAATGCTCAATCTGTACTAAACTTACATTATATGAATTTAAAGCAATTATCAGATTTTTTTTTCCTAATTTTTTCTTGATTTTTTACTATTTTTTATTAATTTTTAATTATTTTTTGCATTATTTTAATATTAAAGTACGATACGATATGATACGATACGCCCGTATCGTGGAGCCCAGCGATACACGATACGATACGCGTCAGACAACACTGTTCTGAGGAGAACATGTTGGCTTCTCTACTAGAAAATCTGGACTTCATGATCTTTAACCATTGGGGCAAAGTGTTCCCTTCGGTGTTGAAACTCACTTCTCGACTCTTGATCTGAACCTCTCGGCAACTATGTGCTTTTGAGGACGAGAAGACCCGTCTTGATAGATCCAACCACCCTCCTCCTTTCGTTCCCTTTGTATTCCTAGAGTATTTTCTTGTGCGTTTGTAGGAGAAAGAGGAAAGGATGGGTTTTAGTTTCAGTAGGAAGAGGGCTCAGAATAAGCCTGTGTACATCCATTGCGCATTTGCTCTTTCCATCTAGCATCAGTTATTCGTGGTATCTCAACTACTTTCAAAATGGAGATTGTGATGGTATGACAGAACATGGAGACATGCACTGAATATCAAGTAAAATAATCTACGTTCTAGCATGTGATGATCCTGTCACCCAGAACATCAATAGCCAGCATTTTGGAAGTACCAATCTGAACATTTATGTGGGTTTTGCATAACCCCTATTACAGTAGTGACGATTGAGAATGACTCAGTGGTTCTCACCCAAGAAGTGTTTAATAGTTGGTGTTGTTTCAACTAGTGTATTTTCTGTGGTTGATAGTGGCGTAGAACCTGATTCAATCACTTTATCTTCTGTCCTAACCTACTTCGAATATGTGGACAGCAAAGGCCTTAAGATGGTAAAGAGTGCAGCCCTTAGATGATAATCGTGGTGTATGATAATCGTGGTGTCTTTGCTGTACATCAAATGTTTGACGAAATGTCCAAGAAGAGCTGAGTTACCTGCACATCAAGTGTTTGATGAAATGTCAAAGAGAAATATTCAACTGCACATTAAGTGTTCGATGAAATGCCTAAGAGAGATGTTTATCTGCATATCAAGTGTTCGCTGAAATGCTCAAGGAGATATATTTACCTATACATCAAGTGTTTGAAGAAATGTGTAAGAGAGATGAAAATTCAATAAAAGAGTAAAGAAGAGATTAGTACGTGATGATTGTCTCCATTTGAAAAACAACATGAAGAAAGTTTATAGAGAAGAGATATATGCTGAAGATTGCAGGAATTTGCTGTTATGCAAGTTGCTTGAAAGAAAAAAAAAGGTTGATAAAAGTTTGTTGCAGCCATAGATGCTGCTTGAGATGACAGCTAGGATGGCTGCTTTGATGTTGTGACGGCTACTTTATTGTTGTGACAACCAGGATGACTGCTTTGATGTTGTGACAGTCAGGATGGTTGTTTTGTTGATGTGATAGCTAGGATGATTGCTTCTTTATTGTTACAGCAAAGAAGGCTGAATTGATGTTGCAGCCAGAGATGCTGCTTGAGATGATTAGCCAGGAAGGCTAAGTTTATATTGCAGTCAGAGATGTTGCTTGAGATGATTAGCCAGGAAGGCTAAGTTTATATTACAGCATGAGATGCCGCTTGATATAATTAGCCAGGAAGGCTGAGTTGAAGATATTGCAGCCAAAGAAGCTGTTGAAGATTAAACCAGTGATGAAGACATATGAAGAACGTTGCAAGCAGATATGAAGATTTTTTGACAAGTTTGGAGTTCAAAGTATCTCACTCCCAACTTGAGGGGGGGTGTTGAAGAATATGTTTATCTAGTGTCTTTGTGTTAGTTTTATGTTTCTAGGTACTCGCCCGAAATTGTAGGGGTATTTTGGTACTTTTCTGTACTAGGGGTATTTTGGTCATTTTACGTTTTACAACTCCTTGTATAAGGGCTGATAAGTTGTATTGAGGTTTAAGGTTGTTGAGATTAAGAAAGAGAGAGAAAGAGGGGGGCAACCTCCATTGGAGGTCCGCCCCCTCCTTCGATCTCCATATTTCCTTTCATTGTGTATGATATTTTTCTTCTCCGCTGCGCAACCACGTTTCCAACATACACATGGTGCTCAACATGGAATTCGTGCTGCTATGGCTTCAGAATAACCGCATGATCAGGCAGACCTTGTAGTGGGTAGATGGTTTTATGATGCATACTACTACTACAACTAAGCCTTTTCCCATACTAGATGGGGTCAGCTACATGGATTCTTTGTTTTTTTTTTTTGTAATTTTCATTTTACGCTGGCTATCGGAAGCTTAACACAACCCTCCTCCTTTTTCCGGGCTTGGGACCGGCCATGAAAGGGTGATTCCTTACATAGGCGGAGTTTGTGAATTCTATTAAATGTAACAAACAATTTTCATTTTCAAGCAATGGCAGATGCAATTGCTAACATCGGTTCAAGATATAAGATGCCCTCCTATTATAAGTTGAGAGAAAAGATTTTAGATAAGACCGTCATTGAAGTGCAAGTACTATTCGACATTGAGAGAGTAATGGAAGGAGATAGGTTGCACTATCATGGTAGATGGATGGACAGATAGGCGAGAAATGACGTTGCTAAACTTTCTTATCTACTGTCCTAAAGGACTTATATTTTTAAGATCTCTAGACATGTCAAACGAGAGACACACTGTAGAGATCCTACGATAAGACTTTGATAAGGTGATATGCGAGATTAGGCTAGAGAATGTAGTCCAATTGATTACAGATAACGCAGGTAACTACAAAGCAACTGGAAAGAAGTTAACAGATACTTATGGGACTTTCTATTGGACACCATGCGCAATCCATTGTTTAGATCTCATCCTTTAAGATATTGGTGAGATGGATGAGATAAAGGCAACAACTAAGTGTTGCCAAGATATCACCAAATTCATCTACAACCATGTATTTGTATTGTGTATGATGAGGAGATATAATGATGGTGTAGAGCTTCTTTGTACAACTGCAACTGAGTTTGCAACTAACTTCTTATCTGTACAGAGTATTGTGAGACAAAAGCAAGCATTGAAGAGAATGTTCTCCTTAGATGAGTGACAACAATTTGTAGAGTTTCCTTAAAATTGTAGAAACAAAAAGTTGAATGAGATTTCAGAGACAGTCTTCAGGAGTACATTTTGGAATGCATCTGTTAGATTGTTGAGGATTATATGTCCTTTGGTGAAAGTTTTCAGATTAGCTGATAGCGAGGAGAAACCATCTATGGGCTACCTTTATGAAGCCATGGATAGGACAAAAGAAGCCATTAGAAATAATTTTAATGGAAAAAGAGGGATTATGTGCCCATGTGAAAAATTATAGATAATAGCTGGAACAAAAAATTGAATCAGCCTATTAATGCAGTAACATATTATCTAAACTCATCATTCAGGTACTCAACAAGCTTCAAAAGGGACGGTTAGGTTAATCGAGACATCATTGATTGTATAGAAAGATTAGTCCTTAATGAGAGTACAATAGATGCTATACATCTCTCGATCTATGTTCTTTACTTGATGGGTTAGCCAGTAGCAATTTGTAACCGCACTATTGTGCATCCTGGTAAATTGTTTATCTTCATATTTTAATTTTTTAAATCAATAAATATTATATTATTATGGATTATGTCCCTAATGTTTGCTTTTTTCTACAGATGTTTAGTGGAATAGGTTTGGAAGTGATTGCCCAAACCTTAGGGATTTTGCAGTCAGAGTTCTGAGTCAAACCTGTAACGGGTTGTGAAAGGAATTGGAGTGTCTTTTAACACATCTATACAAAAAAGCGTAATAGGTTGGAACATAAGCAGCTCAATGACTTAGTTTTCATTCGTTGTAACATGCGGCTTCGCCAAAGGTAATCTTGTATTACTTACTACTTAGTACTGAAAAATTTAATTAAATATATTGTTTGACTTCAATTGTTAATGTGATTTACTAACTTCTAGTTCTTATCTTTCTTTCTTGTTGGCAATTGAAAAAGATAAATAGAGAAGAAAGCCAATTTGATCCAATAAGTTTGGATAATTTTGATATATTAGAAGACTGGATTATGGAAGATAACGAAGAAAATGCCCTCCTAACTGAAGAAGACATTGCATGTATTAATTTGGAAGGAGCGCAACAACATTATCAAGGAGATGAAGATTTTGATTTTCAAGCAGAAGGTGGTGATGGTGATGAGGATCTTGAGCAAGGAGAAGATGAAGATTATTTAGTTGATGATTCTCATTACAATATGTAAATGTAAATGTATTTCATTTTTTGCTTCAAAGTATGTAAATTTCGATGCAATTGTTCAATGTTGAATGCTCAATATGTACTAAACTTTGCATTATATGAATTCAAAGCAATTACCAGATTTTTTCTAATTTTTTCTGATTTTTTTTATTAAGTTTTCTGATTTTTAAAATATTTTTTTCTATTTTTTTAATATTCAAGTACGATACGATACGCTCATATTGTGGAGCTCAGCGATACGCGATACGATATGCCTAAGACAACACTGTTTTCTGTGACTTAGAGACTTGGACATGCCTATACTTTTGGTTTGCAGCATGTGTCATCTTCAGTTAACCTTTTACTTCTTGCAATAATGTTACCAAAGAATATGAGATTGTGAAAATTGTAAAACGGTGGAATATCTATATGCTTTATTGGATCCTAGCAACATTCTTATGGTGTCATGAATTTTGACCATTTATATGAGTTCTTTGGCCGTAACAGCTCCAACATGGTTAATATTGTTGAGACCAAAGGGCAAAGAACTGAATAATCAAATATAAAAACAATCACAAATCACAACACGTGCATGGTTCAAAGGGAGGGATTCCTCAATCTCCTATCCCTACGATGCAGAGGAAATTCCATTGTTCATGATCGTTGTACACGATTACAAGATGGAAGCCACGACATCCCTAAAGCTGAGAAATATTGCACTGTTATTGTATACTTCGAGTCAGTTGTGCTCAATCATTCAGATAGGATGCTGACACCTCCAAACCCTTGCCTTCTGGGGAAATTCATGGAAGAGTGAATCAGGCTCCTCACAAAATTCAAGAAGTTTTCCTATGCTTCTTTACATGATGTTTGTATGTGATTCACATCAATCGCTTTTCTGTGAAAGTAGATTGGATGCCTTTCTTCATAGCCATTGTCGTGTTTAGTTATCTTTTGCCGTATATATATATAAGAAATCCAATTGTATTTTGTGCTACACTATTGGTTCTCGCCATCTTCCTCATGTGACCTCCAATTCTACTCGACTACATAGAACACCAGATCAGCACCTCGCAATTAGGAGTGGCAATTATGTGTTGTGGACTGTGTTTGTATCGTGTCATTTTTCGTGTTCATGTCAAAACAGGTCAGCTAGAACACGGTCGGTTCGTTTATGTTACTTTGAGTGGACACAAACATGCACTCTTCGATCATGCTAGCAGCCGTTTTATGTCGTGTGTTATACTCGAAAACCATCCTATCCCTATGAGGGTAAAAGTCTTCGGAAGAAAGTTCAGAGAGAAATCCATGGACGTTTCAGTAAGATTCTTCAACCAACCCATGCAGGAGTCGAGTCCAATCCAAACCCAGAAATGAAATATCAAATTTAGTCCTGTTTTGGAGACAAATTCCATGCTCCGCCCTGAAGTAAGAGGGTGTAGTTGAGAAGAAGGAAAGCGAGCGCATGTCGTCTTGTTGAAGTCTATTTTGTTTTGTTTTTCCTGTCCTCTTCAACTTTCAACTGAATTGAATTTCTCTGTATATAAATGTCTTCTTTTAAGTTCGAAAACATCTCATAAGTTATCATATTACATGTAAACTGCCAACTTAACATGTAATTTGCAGAAATCCACTCAATCCTATGACCCAAATCTGGTAAAGAAGCTGAACGAACTGAACTTAGGCTTACGAGAAATCTACGTTCAACATGTAAGAGAGCTGTTCATTACAATGGAGTTTGAACATAACGAGCCGAGTTCGAACCACTTCGAGCTCATATGAACTCTCTGTTTTAGATACACCCTCCTGAATTTGTTATGGTAATCTCCCTGCCTTAAACCAAATTGGGATGCCTTTACTCGTATCCGTTCTTCTGTTTGATTATCTGTTGCCATTTCGACATGGTCCTTTTGGTTTATGACCTCTCTGATTTTGTTATGATACCTTCCTCCATTTTTCCGGTCACTTAAGTGGTGTTGTGCTGCATGTACACGATGGATATGTGTGTTCCTGGGAATGCTGCTGATTTGTGAAACATGAGATAAAGGATTGAGATAAAGTTCATTGCACCCAAGACTGAAAAGAACACTAGTGTATTCCTGATATCTTGCGTACCAGTGTAGTGAACCATAGTGTACTGTAGGCATAAAACTGCAACTCTGCAGGCTAGTTTCTCAAATCATTACCTACTTGGCATTCCAAAATTGGCTGTCCGATGTTATTCTCTTGATTGAAGGCAACAAAGGATACTTCAGTTATTTTTTGTACTTGTTAAGCTTTTGCACAGCTACTTTTTCAGTTGCATGTACTTATCGGAATAATCAATTGGTCATGAATATGGCCTTTTGTCGTACGCAGAATTCGTTGATGATTCTGAAGAAAAAGAGCTGATATTGAACATGCTGTCCTCAGAAAAAAAGAAATATTCTCTAATAAAAATACATGATGTATTTATTGGTGAACGCTAACACGGTGAATGCTAATATGCTTTTAGATGAAAGAGGGCCATGAAAGTATCAAGTTGTAGAGAACTGCTTCTCTGTATATTGTGTAACTTCTCTTTTTATGACTTCGTTCAAATTGATCATATGGAAAGGCCCTGAAAGCACAACGGGATTGACAGATAACTCTTGTGAAACATATCGCATCATGGGCGCAGCTCTGGATTGGCAGCTGTGCGCTTAAGGGCCCACGCTACTACAGAAACTACCTGGTCGGTAGAGTTCATAAAGAAGATATGAATTCGCCGGGATGTGTTCCCAACGTCACTTCAAGTGCAGGCATATCAAAGCTGTAAACGTCACTTTTCTCAGTTGCTTGCATAGTGTAAGCAAACTCTGTAAGAAAATAATCTTCCATTAGTGAGTTGTTGTCAGTTATTATAAATAACCCGTGAGATGAATCTTTTCTAATTGTTGAATGTTGTCAACCTTGTGAGCTTTTATGGTGCATAAGCTCAAAAGTTTCCAAAGTTATGATACAGTCATGTGGACCCAGGACTATGCAAATGTTAAGAAATATTGCCTGATTCCTCTTATGATATTATTCTTTTCCTTTTCCTTCTCTCCTGAAAAGAAAACCTTATTTGAATAGGCGAGTTGAAGTTGCAGACCTCTCTCATATGCACACCCTCGGCATGGCACTGCTGATCTATAGGTCAGGAGACAGACCCGTTGCCAGATAAATAATGCAACATTATGCATACTAGCAAAATTGCTCAAGGATGGTTTTGTTATCAACAGTACAGGTAAAGAAAAATTGATATTGTGTTCAATTTTTCTGATGATTCTGTTTTCTTTCTTTTTGTAAATATTATTAATGTTTTGCCTGTTTCTTTCTTGATATGCTTCATGCTAACCTGGTGGAAAGTAACCGTAAGTTCCTGCCAGGCTTGTTGAGTTGGATGAATCTGGTCTAAGGAGTCTAGCGGTTCCAAAGTCAGAAAGACATGCCTCAAAATCTGGAGGTAATGGACTATTTTTGGTAGAGATGTCACGATGCACTATTGGCATGGGACGGTCATCGTGCATGTAAGCCAAATCATGTACAACATATTTTATAACGTCCACTCTCCTTAGCCACCCTAGCTCCATGGTACTGTTGTCGTTTTATGACATCTAACATGTGAACAGTGCGTAAATCTTGAAAGTAATCGGGTGATGGATGTCAATGCTCGAATTTCGTTTTTAAAACTTTCCCGAGCAGTGACATATCTTCTCCTTCTGAGTGCACAAGTTTCTTGAGAGCTACTATTTGGCCGGTCAGAAGCTCAGCTTTGTAAACAGAGCCATATGCTCTTCCTATACAATACCGCTCATCAAAGTCCTGTTGTATTGATGATAATTCCACGGAGAAAACAGGTCTCGAAGGTTTGTTTCTTGTTTACTTTCCATTTTCCCTTTCGGATATATTGCTCCAGAGCAGATGAAATAGAATGTAACTACAGAAAAGGTTACGAAATAATGCTTGTAGAATCTGCAGCACGATGACCAACATGACATGCTTCCATTTTTTCTGACCTTCTTGTGGATGAAACACAGCTATGAGACCTTGTATTTCGCCACATAAATGGAGATTTCCAATTAGTGCCTCTGGTTGTGCACAGCGAAAATTTGGATATTTGAAACAGGATCGTCAAGGTCATTATATGATAATATCAATGGATGATAAGCTTAGTGTTCCCCTTCCAAGGACGATGGATATGAGCCAGTCTCTTATGGGAGAGACTAAACTTTTCCTAATGCTGCTGGTTTCCCAAGCTGAGAGGGTGTTGGAATTGTGAGGGAGTTTCAGCTAAGATCGAGTAAAAATCTGCAGAGCTGCTAGATTCCCTAAAGGAGATGGAATAGACCCGGTTAAGTTATCGCTTGGTTTCACTACAAGTAAATTGGATTAATTCCCAAGAGGTTCTGGTATGTTTTCACTAAGATTGTTTGTTGACAAATCAAGAAGCTGTAGTGTGTTCAGCTTTGCTATTTCTTGGGGAATATTGGTAGTGTTCCAAGACACCTGCACCTCTTGTTATCTCTCCAACAAGGTGATTAGAAGACAAGTCCAGGTCTTGTAGCTTTGTGAATGTTGATGTTGGAACTCCGCCAGTTCCAGAGACAAGTATATAAGTTTTTCACATTCTCCCCAGCTTGGCTAAATATCACCGAATAGCTGGTTGTTGCTTTGATCCATGTATTGCAGCTACGGATATATTCCAAGAGCTTCCGATATATTCCCGAAGAGCCCATTTAAATCTCACCCTGACCAAGAGCTTATGCAATTTCTCAGATTTTTGGGTAGTGGCCCGGTGAGTCAGTTGTTGAGAGCCTAAGATTGTTCAGCTGTCCTAGTTCTGAGCCAGAAAATTGGTTTTTGTCACGGAAAATCATAGCAAGGTTTGTTAGGTTTCCTAAACTCGAAGGCAGTGGATCAATGACTCTGTGTGTACAGATTCATCTCAATTAGATTCTCAACTTGTCCTATCTATGAGGGGTATATCCAGTTAATGTATTTACATGGAGGTATAAGATGTTAAAGCTCGTCAGATTTCCTACAGAAGGAGGAATTTCGTCCTGTAAGAAAGTTACCAGATCAAGCTGAAAGATTCTGTTAACTTCCCTTTGAACATGTCTCCATGATCAAGTTAGTTCTTCCAAGCATGCGACGTTCGTGGGCCACCAAACTAGCACAAGTCTTGGATGGGCTTTGTGCTATTAACTCCACCCACGCTTCTCGACAATCAGTCTCTATACAAAAAATGTTGACTGAAAATCTTCTGCCAGTTTCAGCTCTCCTGTAATTACCAGTAGTTCGCCAGGCTTTGAATTGCTGACCCTCTAGTTGCCACAATGCTGTCATCCTAATTTCACCCAAATGGTCCCCGACGACCATACCTGCTTCCATCGCCCTTCTCCCTAAGGGACACATCTGTGTGCAGTTTGAGATGCATCGCTGGCGGAGGAACCCATACCTGTATACTTGTATTGCTTGTTTTGACATGATCTCCTTGCCGGGTTTCAGCCCTTTCTTCTCTATTAGCCTCTTCGTATCTTTCCAGAGTTTCCTCTGCTTTGAAAATAACATGTTCTGTTGAGAGGAACCTATCATTGGGGAATTGATTCCTTGCAAGCTGAATCCCATAAGCATACAGAATGATAGCGTCAATAACTTGAGTATGGCAGGTTGCAGTAGCTTGACCCAGCCGTTAATCTATTTCAACTGACATATAATGAAGAACTCGAGGAGCATATACCATATGAAACCATATTTTGCGAGCTCTTTCACAATCGCCGAGTTCCTGAATTCAAGTTTCCTCTTTATTGGAATAATAGGGATACAAGGGAATGCGTTGAATTCCAAATTTAATCAATTTCGTTCTTACAGTCAACGGATTATGTAGCACGCTTCATGCCAACATATTTGCCTTATTATGGATGTGGAGTTTCTATAGTTTCTTCCAAACTGTCTGAGACTCTGAGTAACACGTGAATTTTCAGGTCTATCTTCTTGTTGCTGTTGCCGAATCAGATGGTATGCCGTTTGAACTGAATATATGCCATCTTTGATGGCTGGCCAGATGAAGCTATCCTGTGTTGGGAGTGTTGTCTGTTGGGATTCAAACTCCATAATCTGTTGTGTGAGGTCCCTTTTCAAATAATGGTGTTCTCATCTATGAGGTCAGCCGTTGTAGCTTGCTTAGTAAGGATGCTAGGTGGGCTCCAAACCCGTGCACAATGCTGTTCGAGGAGCCATTTATCCTTCCATATGGGTACTGCCTGGCCATCTCCAATCCTTCACATCACTCTTTGTAAAATCCAAAGGGCAACCCATAGGGTTGATCATGAATGTAGCAAGACCTTTGATAAGTTCTCCCTTCAAAAATTTTTCTAAGACAGAGTTGGGGGAGGTGAGCAGCCTCCAAGCTTGTTTTGATAATAGGGAATCCTTAAAGTCAATCAAACCTCTAAATCCCAACTCTTTTCAACGTGTCTTGCTCTCCCCATCCTTCTAACCCTTCAAAATGTGTTCTCTTAAGCCTCTCTCAGGATAGAAAGTATTCTCAGCACTCCCATTGACAAGAGTAGAAAAAGAAATTGTACTTACACACCTCATTATAAGATCAACCAGGTGAGCAGGAAAACCCATAGAGGATAACCCCACATGCAAAAATAAATTGTTAAAGAAAAGAGAAGGCATACCATCAGTCCCGGGGGCGCTTGCTGGGTGCCTCTGTAGAAGGGCCATCTCAACCTCCTCGCAGATGAAGGATACGACCGAGACATTCTTACATAGTGGTGGTGTCTACCTCCCACTACTGCCTCTATTTGCTCCACATCCCTCACTTGAGACTTGCTGAAAAGTGCTTTGCAGTAAGTTGCCATAATCTCTCCTATTTTTTATTCATCTTCCACTTCCTTATCATCTTGGGTTCAATGTGCCCGATGAACCTCTTTCACTGTGAAGCTCTTTTCACGGAAAAAAACGAGTGTTCTTAATCTCCACACTTTAACCACGATTACTTAAAGTGTGGCGAGTAAGATGTTGCACGGTACAATAAGGATATAACGGAGTCCAATGTTGGGTAGCTATTCCCAGTCTAACCTTTCCTTAATGAACGTATGTATGCCCATCAGGCCAAGTAAAGCGAGAACATGTGAATCGCAAATCATGAAAATTGCAATATGTAAGGCACTCTTCAAATTCTATGGTCTGATCTATATTTAGCGGGGCGGCCCCCTCTTTCTTTCCCTGTGTAAGGATTTGATTAAAGTCACTAAAACAGATCCGGGGGATAGTGGACTTTAGCTTGAAGGCTGTTAGTGGTGTCCACCCAAATGAGGTGTTTTCTATGTGCCTCCGAGCAGCCATAGATGCATGTAGCTCAATGAAGAAGAGCTCAATATAGAAGGAAGTTGGAATTCAATGGGTTTCTCAATGGTCAAAAGGATTAATGCATGATTGATATATGTGAAAATCCTAAAGTGTAAAAAGTCACATATGAGGGACTTGTACATATGATGACCAAAACAAGACAAAGTTGTCCTATATTGAAGAATGAGATAAACCTACATGTCCTTTTATATAGTTGGTAGCTCATGAACTTTAGTTTAAGGTGCTTGGAGAGGACACGATAGACCACACTTGTGCCGGGTCAAGCTGGGCTTGGTTTGGGTTTGTCTTCGGTCTATCTTTTTGCAAGTTACGGAATGAAGAGGTGTGTCGCTTGGCTCGGATCCATGATCCATTATTCATCACAACATCTATAAATAAGAGATTAAGGTTTCCAAATTAGAGACCTTTTGCGTGAACACTCTCTCCTCCCATCTCTGTTCTCTATTCTCCCTCTCTAGTTGTGTGATTGCTTCAAGCCGTTTTTCCCCTCTAGCCATAGGCAATTGAGGCGTTGTCGAAGTCGACTCGAAATCAGATACATGCCTTTGAGTTGTGTGCATTTTATCTTGGGAGGAAGGCGTAGGTACTTATACATAGCGTATAGCGAGGCACTGATTTCTCTAAACCAAGTCCGTAATGGCGACTCACACATATAAGTTCCTTTTTTTATTATTGCTTTTATTTATGTTTTCTGTATGGTTTGTTCATCGCTTACTTTGGATCTGTGGCTATTGTTGATTGAAAATGTTTATAATGGTTGCATATTAGTTTATTATGCATGTATTGCTATGAGGATTTTGTCTCATTTGATCATGTTTTACATAAATTAGGTTTTCATGTTGTAAACAATGAGGATATCCAATTAATGATTGTATATTGCGGTGTTAGATGCCCAATATCTCAGCAACAATCTGGAATTGAGACTCCCAGTTTATGGACATTGCTCACATTGCCAGTGGAGGAAGCAAAGCATTTTAAGAATTAAGAAAATTAGGAAGAGAGTTGCAACAAAGGAACACGAAAATTCTTCAACTTGTGGAAGGACTTGGCCTCCCCTAACTCGGAAGCTGAACTATGACAATATAAAAGAAACATGGTTTTATAAACCTTCACTAAACAAGCTCGAACCACATAGAGGGCGAGGATTGAATTAGGTAGTTAACAGCCATTGTACATCTCAAGCAGATCTTTACCATGGAAATAGAAATTTCATAACATCCATCACAGAACTCAAGAACATTTTGAAATTAGAATCATGTTAGAGGTATCTCCCATCTTTCGTGCGATTTAGATTCATGTGTATGATCTAAATACTTCATTAAGATGATCTATCATCCTTTGAATTGAAAAACAACATCCAGTTAATTAGTTGTGCGATTGGAGGGCTGTTTCCGTGGCTTCAGTAATGCATTCCGGAGAACTTATCAACTAGTTTTTTTTCATTTCTTACTGAAGTTTCATTTGTACCTGTCAAAATTGCACAGCGACCTCCATGGTGTCTATTTCTCTTTTCTTTTCTGTGGTCACAATGGGAGGCCGCCTAACACGCATATGCACGTGCTCCCCCTGGAGAATATCCTCTCATTTTATTTTTCATTGGTGTTACACGACCTTTTCCTTTAATAACCACATTATAGATCTAGTTTTCAAACCATCAAGAATCATCGAAGAAACAAAGTGTTCTGCCTCACCACTAGCACTCTTTCTTTATATCAAGAAACTTTCAAAGTGGGTCAATTTTATCCTGAAGGTGTTGCAGTCAGGTCAAGGTTAGATTTATGCTTGTGGAATCACATGCTTCACTATGGTAACTAGAGAGTTTCTTGGCCTATGCTTTATGATAGTTTTTGAGTATCTGCGTTATGTTCAGGTTGCGCTTGGGTTGGAGAACCAATGAGAATCATCTAACTAGATTTGGATTTGGATAAAGAAGAAGAATTATGCATACCTGTTCCTTTTTCTCACTGTCACGAAATTCATTCTTTTCTGTTCACTGCGTGTCCGGTGGTTCAAATGAAGTGCAGTGATTCAGTTCAACGACTCCCAGGATCTTGATCTGGGTCATGTGGGTAATGCCTATCAATTCCAAATCGGTCTATAGCATTAACGTACAATATTAAAGGTTGCTTGTCCATATTGTGCCTATGCATTGAATTTAATAACATGATGAGCTTTCTTGTGATTAGAGCATAATTCACCTGCTGGACCCACAATTTTTTTGGGGGTGAAGTGCACTTGTATTTTCCTATGTATGAGAGTGGACCCAACAATTTTTCAGATTTATGGGGATGTGCACGTCTGACCTTGCCTTAAAGTTGGTCCGCCACTACTAGGGGGTCGTCTCACAAGTTAAAGATATCAGCTTGATATTAAGGCCATGCATCTATTTTTAACTATATAATGGAAAGAATGCCCTAGATCTGACTTCAATTAACTTTCGAATCACCTTTTCTTAATTGGCAAGATGCGGTTAGGCAGAGCCTTGCCTGTAAACACTGAAAAATGGTCTGACGTGATCATGTACTACTGGGGTCTGGGTAAGGCCCAGATACGAGATCGAGAACCGTATAGCGATAACAAAGAAAGAAAAACTTGCGGCTAATGGTTGATTCTCGATGGGGAATGAACCCTAGTCAAGAATAGCAAGGATTCCTTCCGAGAATGAATGATTCGCAGGATTATTTAAAGGGCGTGGGAGGCCGTTAATTGTGAGTTTCACGGCGCCTCTCGAAATTGATGAAAGGATGCTGAAAATCGCGATGGAATCCGGCAAATCACAGGCAAAGCCTTATTCTTTCCGTTTCATTTGTATTTTCTGCTCAAAACGCCAACGAATGGCTAATTGAATAGCCAAAGGTGGACAGTGGAGCAAGCGGCCATTTAGGGATGATCAACGGCTTGTTCATGGTTAGTACTCGAAAATTGGACCCATTCCAGTTCCATTTTCAGGGTAGCCGGATTGCTCCTATTTATTGTTATGGGTAGTTTCTACAAAGGATCGGTATTAACATTTTTTGAAAAGGGTACCGTCAATAATCCCGTGGTAGGGGAACTATTAAAAGAACAAAAGAAAGAAATAACCCCTCCTGTGCAACTTTAAAATCAAATAATTCCATACCTTCTGTTGGCATTTGGAAGCAGATAACATTGTGGCAACTTCCACTTATTTTTATATTGGTTGGAGATCCAATTTTTTTGGGGTAACAAAACGAGACCACCATAACAAAGGCACTCGCTGTCTGCTCTGGATTCAACACTACTCCGGTATCTAGCCATAGACATCCTGTTACTGGATCTAATCCTCCATGAAAAGCACGAAACTCGGCATATTTTTGACCAATTCCGGGTGAAAAATGGAAACCACATAAGTCTTCTTTCATTCGTAGACGGTGAAGTAATGAAAGAATTAAGTAGCATTTCACACGCCTTCACGCGCTATGGTGTTTCCGTAAGTGCACCTGCTCCACAGTAAGCAGGACATCAATCATCTACTTTGGTGTCTTATTGAACAAAAATGCTGACATTGTTCCTCCATCAATCAAGAATTTAGGTACCATTAAAAGGCTTCACAAGCATATGAGGATCCACAGTCTGCTATAGAACAGATGCAATCGGTTGACAGGAGTGTGTAGCAGCGTGTTGATTCATGTGTGAGACCGACTTATTAACAGTTTTAATCTTGTGTGAATTTATGGGAAGAACCATGTTCTACATTTTCTTCGAATAAGCTAATTGGCCAATGGCTTCCATTGCCGGTCCCAAGCCCGGATAAAGGAGGAGGGTTGTGTTAGGCTTCCGACAGCCAGCGTAAAACTTCGTCGGATTTCTACAACATGGATTACAAAAATTATGAGCATTGCTTTGGGACGTCCCCGCCTAGCGACGTGCTGCAGAGCCCGAATGCAATAAGAAGTAAGCAAGGGCCACTACATTTTCGCCCGAATGTAGTGAATCAATTGCAGAGAGGGTTCTCACATCATGGACGGGTGTGGGTAAAGAAGTTAGTCCCGCTACATTGCCGCCCGAATGTAGTGAAAAATTTTCAGAGAGGGTCTCCGCATTTTGATTATGGACGGATGCGGGGGGTAAGGAAGCTAGTCCTAGATAATAAGATTCGTATTGGTTCTTGGAATATCAGAACATTATCGGATAAGCTAATGGAGGTGGTAGATACTATGATTCGGAGAAAGATTCATATTCTATGTTTACAAGAGACAAAATGGGTTGGAGAAAAAGCAAAGGAGATAGAGGATACAGGTTTTAAATTATGGTACTCAGGTAAAGAAAAGGCCCGAAACGGAGTTGGTATTATCATAAATAGAGATTTAAAGGAGAGTGTAGTAGACATACAACGATATGGTGACCGAATCATGACATTGAAATTAGTGTTAGGAGTAGAGGTTTTGAATATAGTTTGTGCTTACGCACCCCAAGTAGGACTAGAAGATAGTATAAAGACAGTTTTTTGGGAAGAGTTAGATAAGGTGTTTCAAAAGATTCCACAAAGGGAGATGATTTGTTTAGGAGGAGATTTAAATGGACATGTCGGTAAAGAGGCATTAGGATATCAAGGGATTCATGGAAACTTTGGTTATGGGGATATAAACGAGGAAGGTAGGGAGATTTTAAATTTTGCTATGTCATTTGATCTCTTTATAGTCAATACAATCTTCAAAAAACGAGATGAACATTTAATTACTTATAAGAGTGGCTTATCACAAACACAAATTGATTACTTTATTTGTAGAAAAAAAGATAGAGCGTGTTGTAAAGATTGTAAGGTAATTCCAGGAGAAAGCTTAACCACCCAACATCGACTTTTAGTTATGGATTTACAAATAAAAAAATGGACAAAGACGAAAAGAGTGCATCGAGCTATTCGGACTAAATGGTGGAACCTCAAAAGCGAGAAAGAAGATATATTTAAACAAAAAGTCCTTCAAGGAGATGTTTGGAATTATGTTGGCACACCCTCTGATATGTGGAACAATATGGCTATACATATTAGGAAAGTGGCGAAGATGTGTTAGGGGTATCTAAGGGAGGTGTACCAGCACAAAAAGAAGCTTGGTGGTGGAGTGAAGTAGTACAAAACAAAATCAAGGCAAAGAGGGCATGTTACAAATTACATTATGCTAAGAAAACTAGTGAAACTTTAGAAGCTTATAAGAAAGCAAAGAAGGAAGCAAAAAAGGCCGTTAGTGAAGCAAAAGCTAAGATTTGGGAGGACTTATATAAAAAACTCAACTCAAAAGAGGGTGAAAGAGATATTTTTAGGATAGCTAGGGCTAGAGATAAGAAACTAAAGATCTTAATTATGTTAGATGCATAAAAGACGAGGATGAAAAAATTCTAGTGGCAAATGATGATATAAGAAATAGATGGAAAAACTATTTTTATAATCTTTTTAATGAAAATAAAGATGTTAGTATTAGTTTAGGAGATTTAGCCAGGTCAGAAAAGTATATAAACCACAATTTCTACCGACGTATTCAAAAGAATGAAGTCAAAGAGGCTCTTAAACATATGAAGAGTGGTAAATCGGTAGGACCAGATAATATTCCTATAGAAGTTTGGAAAATACTAGGAGAAATAGGAATCACTTGGCTCACAAGACTATTTAATGAAATATGGAAAAACCAAAAGATGCCCGAGGAATGGAGAGCAAGTACACTTATACCCGTATATAAGAACAAGGGAGACATTCAAAATTGTGCGAATTATCGAGGTATCAAGTTAATGAGTCATACTATGAAATTATGGGAAAGAATTATCGAACGTAGGTTAAGACAAGTATCAAGTACAACAGAGAACCAATTTGGATTTATGCCAGGTAGATCTACTATTGAAGCGATTCACCTTTTGAGACGTCTTATGAAACATTTTAGAGCAAAAAAGAAAGACCTTCACATGATATTTATTGATCTAGAAAAAGCTTATGATAGGGTACCGAGGGAGGTTCTTTGGAGAACTTTGGAAAAAAGAGGTATCCCATTGACATATATTAACCTTATAAGAGACATGTATGATGGTGCAAAAACATGTGTGAGGACTCATGAAGGAACGACAGACTTCTTTGAAGTTAATATTGGGTTACATCAAGGATCAACTTTAAGTCCATACTTGTTTATAATGGTGATGGATGAGTTAACAAAACATATTCAAGATAAAATACCTTGGTGTATGTTATTTGCAGATGATATTGTATTAGTGGAGGAGTCTAAGGAAAAAGTTAATAGAAAATTGGAACTATGGAGAGAAACATTAGAAAACAAAGGCCTCCGACTTAGTAGAACAAAGACATAATATATGGAATGTAAGTTTGATCATTTGGCTACTTCAGAGGACATAGAAATTAAAATTGGCACACATTGCATTCCCCAAAAGAAAAGTTTTAAATACCTAGGGTCAATTTTTCAAAGTGATGGAAGAATTGATGGAGATGTTACACATAGAATTAATGCTGGTTGGTTAAAATGGAGAGGAGCATCAGGTATTCTTTGTGATAAGAAGATACCATTAAAATTAAAAGGTAAATATTATAGAGCAGCAGTTAGGCCTGCCATGTTTTATGGTTCTGAGTGTTGGGCAGTTAATCATCAATATGTACAAAAGATGTCTGTGACAGAAATGAAGATGTTGAGATGGATGAGTGGTCATACAAGAAAAGACCGTATACATAATGAGGTTATTAGAAACAAATTAGGAGTGGCACCAATAGAGGATAAAATGAGAGAACATCGTTTAAGATGGTTTGGACATATAGAAAGAAGATCAAAAGAAGAACCTGTAAGAAGGTTAGAAAAACTAAATTTGGAAAGTATTAAAAGAGGTAGAGGACGACCACAAAAGTGTTGGAAAGAAACAATAAAGAATGATCTAGCTTATTGGGAGTTAACTGCTAACATGGCACACGATAGAGATCTGTGGAAACAAAGAATCCATGTAGCCGACCCCGTCTAGTATGGGAAAAGGCTTAGTTGTTGTTGTTGTTGTTGTTGTAAGCTAATTGGCCAATGGCACCGTCCCGCACCTTTTCTCTGTCTGCCTTTCTTAATTAACTCTGATACAAAGAGAGATGAACTTGTAGTAACTAGGTGCATACCAGACTGCGGTTTGATTTTCGAAATTTAGCTTCATGCACCGAACATTGCTTACCTGCATGACAGAGACAAACATCAACAAAGCCCATCCTCCGCATCGAAGGTGAAAAAAATGTACAAACCTGAATGACACCATTTTCATTTGAAAAATAATAAATCAAATCATTAACAGAAAAAATTAGTTATCATACATGTTAAACAATGCCCAGATCATAGATCATAAGGGAAAGCTAGTAACAATATTGCATATTCGTGAGGTACTAAGATAAACAAGTGCATTCGGCAACCTAGACACTAAATGATGAAAGACAGCATGGGAGGATGATATAATCCACCTTTGAATTAAGAGCTTGCTTTTGCGTACCTGCCATATTTATCCCCACAGAGCTCGCAGTGCATTTCAATTGTCTAGGAATATACTAATGGAGAAGTACAGAAATACAATGAAAGCAACAAAACTACATTCAACCAATGTCCTATGGAAGATAATCACAGCAACCACTAAGGGTGTGTTTGCGTCCCAAACTGGACGAGGACGAACATAAGAGCAGACATCTAAGCCACTTGTAATTTAAGGCCTAACTTTTCCATAGTTGCATATTTTATTTCTTCTGTTTTTCTTCTTGCGATCGATCGACATTAACTGATAACATCATAACCATGCTTCTTATTTCCCCCATATGCAGTTGCAATTGTCATGCAGAATAGTTTCATAATCATCGCTGAACCACTCGTGCGACAACACCCCTATACCAAAAACACAAGTGGGATGACGACCCACTCGAAATCCAAACGTTATGTAACACAAACCATGCTCAGATAGAGCCTGAATGTAAATTGTACCACCTTTCAAATATTCTAGTCAAACCACAAAGCCGACAACAATCTCCAAACCCAGATTGGCTAGTGTTAATTGTGAGCTAAAACATGTAACCAAGAGATAATTAAAGCAGGTTTTGATGGACAACAGTGCCTACTTCAGTGAAACTAAAGTCATATATAGGGATTTCTATAGCAACACCATCTGAGAAACCAAGCACTCTTCAAGGATCACCATGGCATTGCATCGGTCGCCCGATAAGTTCACCCTGGCAGTGCATCGGTCGCCCGATACTGGTTGCAGCTGAAACCCCAACCAGTAAATCTTTTTCTCATGAAAGAGGGCACCGTAAAATTCATTTTTCTGTAAAAGTGCCGATAAGCTATCCCATGCTTACTGATAAGAAGTCTTCCTGTTGTCTCAAAAAACGAACATGCTTTGAGCACCAAGAAAATCAGCAACTTCTGCGATGCATCACTGTTCATTTGTCTAGGTATATAGTGATGGATAAGTACAAAAGCAATAAAAAAACACATGCATTCATGAAGTCCCATGGAAAGTATTCCATGACACTACTTAGGATCCTTAGAATATTGGACTACTAAAAAACCACCACCAACAGTACAGACTTCATGTCATCTTCATGATACATGACATCATATCATCTTCACCTATGTCACACGGGTGCGGGTGTGGTTGCAGACACGGGAGCGGGGTACGACAAATTTCAAAAATTTTAGATGCGGCGACATGGTTAGGGTATATAATATTATATATTATATATAATATTCAAGCTAGAACAAGTGAGACACCAATTAACATAAGTATATGAGTACACAATTTTATATTAAAATAAAACACATAAATGGTAAACAACTACTAATTTCATCATAATACACAAATCAATCTTCACACATTCGGACCCATTTACACAAAAAAACCCAAACTTCAAAAATGATACCAGATTTTGAAGCATTGAATATTCACACAAAAGGAAGTGAAGAAGGTCCGCGTTGAGATATTTTTCTATGTTCATCGATGGAGTTTCATGAAAGATGATGAAAGATAATCATCGGCGAAGTTTTATGGGAGATGATGGAAGAAATGCTGAAGGAGCTTTTTGGAAACTATGGTGAGGTAACTCAGGTGGTCATGTGAAATAAAGTCACGAGTCGACTAAGAGGCTTACGTTTCATCGTCTTCGCGAATCATTCTTTCTTTGATAAGATTCCCCAGGATAAATATACCAAAGATGGCTAAATCGTGAGTTAAATTTTTTTTTCGCCATGCCGTACCGACACGGTGTCGGTGTCGCACCCGTGTCGAGATCGACACTCCACCTCTTAGAAGTGTATGTGTGACTTAGATCTTGACAGCAAGGTAATGGATGTTTATCATGTCATCTTCACAGCAAGGTAATGGATGTTTGTCAGTAGCGTTAGTTTTTTCAGATTTTGAAAATTACAGTTCAAGCTCCGTTCAACGTTCAACTACACATGAAGTGACCAAACTTCGTAGCTTTGGTTCTTTCAGATTTTAAGACACTAACAGTTCAAGCTACGTTCAATGCTCAACTACGCATCAAATGACCTTAACAGTAAGCTGCACAATTTTAAAATGAAATGAGACAACTTTACAGGAAAAAGCTCCACAAGTATTGGAACAGTATCTACAAAAATCATTCCATCATTTTGTCGTTAAACAGATGAGAATGATGACTATCAAAGATGGATGGATGAAAGAAAAGAAGAAAAGAAAAAGAGATAGTTTCAACCTACCATAATGCAACCCCAAATCATTTGTCATAGTACCATTGAAGCACAAAGTGACACTATACACTAACCACAAGGCATCAGGCGCAGTCTGCCTTTCATCCTGATACAAGTAAAATGACAAAAAACAAAGCTTATACAAAGCACCCATGAGGTCCTGCATTCAGCTAGAACACATAATTCAAGACTGCAAACACGAGTTTCCAAACTTTTCACATTTGTATCAATACAGCACAATAGACTAAGAAACTGAAAAGCTAGAGCATCCTCCATTTCTAAAAACAGGTGGGACAAACTGTGGCTGTGGAGCACCACGCTCAAGTTCTACCACCTTATCTTTGGACGCATGCAACCGCGAAATCAGATTTTATCGAGCTTTTCTGCCTTAATAACTGGATTGGCTTTAATCAGTGCATCACGTGCATGAGTCTTGTAATCAAATTTACAATTATGCTTCTCAAAATGGCGGTGTGCTGCACAGAAAAGATCTCCACATTTGCATCTGAAACCTGTCAATCCAACTCTTTTATTGCATGAATTGCAGCGACTTGGACCCTCCTTCAGCTTTGTGTCACCCTCTGGCGAAGCAACAGGTTGCTTCAGTGGATCCAGAGCAACCTGTGGATCCACCCTAGATGTGACCACGTCTGATGCCTCACCAATTAGAAGTTCCTTCCCGTTTCCAGCATTGTTATCATTTCCGTTCACAATACTACCAATAGAGGATGCAGCCAACTTGGCCTGCTCCTGCTCCAACATCATATCCTTATGACACTTTGAGCACATGTTCATTGTAGCTGCACTTCCAAAAAAGCCACAATTGTTGATGCAGTAAATAGGGCCTTCCGGAGACTTGCATCCAGTCTCATCATGCTCCATGTTCAACCCTCCTGTACAAATACCAACAACAGAAAGCCAAGTACCTCATTCATTAAAACAATAGAGTACTCCGAATGGATTTATCTAACGCATGTCCTAACCTAAAATGTTACTCTACTCGCAGGCGTGGTCTTAAAACACCAAACAATAATTTTGAAAGCGACCAGGCAACTTACAAAAGACACTTGGAACAAATACAAAGACAACAATTTTTAATGCAACGATATGCAAACTTAGAAGGCTACCAAGGTGAGGCACATAACAAATACACAGACAAGTTTCAAGCAAATACAAAAACTATAAAGAAGCTAAGATGCTTGAATGAGCTCGCGCTGCTCTGCAACCAACGGTATTAATTTTTGTTCATAGTGGGAATGAGAAAATGATAGCAACTGACAACCAACTTCCAAACCCTCAAAACCTTTGGCAGGGAATCCAATAAAGAACTCATAGCTTACAGTGTTCTATTCTACCAAGTTGAATTATTAAGATGACCAGAGGAGATATTTTTCCAAATGTGTTTAGAGCTACAAAGCTCCAAAAGACAATGACAAAGAGGAGAGACAAATACAAATACCACGAGTATGTATGATACACTCAAAAGCAATGTTATCCGTATCGCCTTGTATTGTACAATACGAGGCATTATATGATATGATAAATTATATTGTACGATATAGGCGATACATCCTTTTAGTTATAAAATCCCTTCCACACCAAATAGAATCCCACATTTCTGTGGGTCTTTGGTTTGAGCGCTCCAACAACTCCAACACTTCGTCGGTGACTTCCGCAAGAAGCATCTCCGACGGTCCTATGGTTGTCTTGTGGTATATGGCTTTTCTATCTACTTGTGTTATTTTTTTTGAAGTCAGCAAATATCTTTTCGTTGAATTTGTGGCAATCTATAAAGCGGCAAAAACCCTTTAGGTGTTTTGGTGGTTTATGAAGTAGAGGTTGGAGATTTATGAAGTTCTTTTATTTTCAGGTTTATTAAGGTTTAAAACGGTAGTAAATTAATATGACAGAAAGAGATGCTCTGTAGTCTCAATCTCGGTATGATGATCTACCACGATAATGGAGTACTTCAATTTAGGAAAATTGATTGAAAATAAAATGCATTTTTTTGTGAAAAGCTGATGAATGATGGAGTTTCTCGATTGAAACATCACCTAGTAGGAAATAGGAAGGAGATTGCTCCTTGTACGAGCAAAGTTAGGAGAGTGTCAAAAGCCATTAAATGACAATGTCTACACATAATTGAGAGTACAGTTGAGAAGAGATAAGAAAAAGAAGATAAAGGAACGTTTGAAGAAGAGGATGTTGGACTTGGTGGTGGTAGTGATATCATTAGTTTTAATGCTAAGAAGGTGATTTGTAGTAGTAGTCAACCAAAATAAAAAGGGTTGTTGAAGAGGTTGCAAGTGGTAGAAGAGGAAGGAGTAGAGGAAGATCTTATTTTAGCAAGCAATCATTTTTTCCTCCTAGTACTACACCTGGATTCAGAGCAACTCCATAAGCAGGTAGGCCTTTAGAGGAGAAATGGTTTTATGATGCATATATTTCATTTAATGTAACAAATTCTTTTTATTTTCAAGCAACATATGTCATTGCTAATATTGGTCTAGGGCAGTGTTATCCATATCGCACCGTATGTATCGTATCGTGCGATATGATACGATAATCATGCTGTATCGTATGATACGGGCGATATGCCCAAATTTTTTTTTCTAATTTTTTTTTGCAGGTTTCTGGCCTCTCTTCGACTCTTCTCTCATCCTCCGGTATGCTTGTTTAGGATTGTAAGCCGTGTATGTAACATGTAAATTCGGGTTAGTTTATAAGAAATTTATTGAATAAGAATAATTTATGAATAAATAAAATTATGACAAAATCATTTCCCTTCCTATAAACTTTTAGGTATATTTCTGCTACCAGTTTCTAATTTAATGAAACCGCAAACAATGAAGAACAATTTGGTTGTCCCAGTTCATTGAGTAGGCATTTCACAACTTCACTATTTTAGGGTTCACCTTACATGACTTCTATTGAGTTGAACATGATCAGCGTGTGTGAGGCTTAACTCAGTCTGTGAAGTGAGATCAGAAGTAATCAAATTACCTGATTTTAACCTACAACATCCATCTATCATCCTTCAGTTTCAAACCACTTCAAGCATTAGTTAAAAAGCTAGTCTCCAGTAAGAGAAAAAGAGGATATCATTAAGTAACAATATCAATCACTAGGGTGTCATAGACTCAACAATCAAAAAAATGGAGCTCATCGTTTTGCTCACATATAAAAATTAGCAAATATGTCAACTACATGTATAAAGATAGCAGTTTGTTAATTTTGATATATTAGATGAGTGGATTATGGAAGATAACAAAGAAAATACACTCCTAACCGAAGAAGACATTGCATGGATTAATGTGGAAGGAGTGCAACAACGTCATGAAGGAGATGAAGATTTTGATTTTGAAGGTGGTGAGAAGCTTTGAATCTTCGTCAAGGAGAATATGGATATTATTTAGTTAATGATCCTGATACAAATTTACAATATGTAAATGTATTTTATTTTTTGCTTCAAAATATGTAATTTTTTTTTCAATTGTTCAATGGTGAATGATCAATATGTACTAAACTTTGCATTATATGAATTCTTTGCAATTACCATATTTTTCTAATTTTTTTCTTGATTTTTTTAATATATTTAATATATTTTTAATATTAAAGTACGATACGATATGATATGCTACACCCGTATCGTGGAGCAAAACGATACACGATACGATACACGTTGAATAACACTGGTCTAGGGTATAAAATGACTTCTTATAGTAAGGGAGATAGAAATTATTGGATAAAACTATTCTTAAGTATAAGAGTAAGGGAGATAAAAATTATTGGATAAAACTATTCTTAAGTATAAGAGTATTGTTTCACTTTGAAGGAGTTATGAAAGGAAATAGGATGCACTATCATGGCAGATGGATGGATAGATAGACGAGGAAGGACGTTATTAAACTTTTTTGTCTATTATCGTTTAGGACTAATGTTTTTTTAGATTTATAACCTTATCAAATTCTTGTTTTAGAATTTCTGTATTTTTTTTAATTGACAATATCTCATAAAACCAAAATAGAAAAAGCTTTTTTTACTATTTATTTCACTAATAAAGCAAGAATCAATTATATTTATGAAGTATTGTAGTGACAAAATACTAAGAAATATTTAGTTAGATTATACTGAGTTGAACATAAGAGAAGTGAAGGTGTCGAGTGTCGGAACCGGGTACTGCACTCTAGTAAAAGTGTCTATGTGACATAGGCCATGATCATCATGTTCATGAATATTTGATGCAGTCTGTTCTAATATATTTCATGTCTGCACCTGCTACTCTAAATGAGATCATGGACAAATGAAAATAGTTTCCATTTATGGTATTCTCAATTATGGAAACCGTGTGGCTATCTAAAGCTTCAGTTAAAGATCATATGTATTGTCACTTTCGATGCATTCAAGTCAACATAAAGCAAAATTTAATGGCTACTTTCCAGCCAGAACTGCCCATCATGTCAAACGCCAAAAAGAGAAGGAAAAAACTAAGAAGAGACAGCGAAGGATATTAAGGTACCGTGAATGCCTGGCCGGTAGAAAAATATAACGAGAGAAACCCACTCCTTACGATCGTCCTAGAAGCAAGAACGCCTACAATTTAAAAGCCCAAACTTCAAAGAGAGAGACCGATTGCTTTCCTCAATCAGCAGAGAGATTCGGCACGGGCTCACCGTCCGGCGCCGGAAAACCCTAACCCTAGCGGGTTGCGAGAGTCTGGAGACGACCCCGCTAGAGAGAGAGAGGAGGGGATGGACGAAGGTATTTATGGCGTCCTCTGGGATGGTTAACGGCGTTGGGAATCGGTGCTGCCCGACCCTTCTCGTCCTCTATCTTGGCACCCCCTTTTCCCTTCCTTTTTTGTTGTGTCGGGACATGATTTTATATCGGGTCTAAAATATCCACACCCGAACTATATGGTTTCAGTTCAGTTTCGGCAGAGTCAAGTTCAGGTTGGTTCTGATTCTTGGAAGAAAAGCTGATAATGGTCACCAGCACTTGGGAGCTTTTGTTCCTGTAGTGGGCCGATCCCGCTCGCACCGAAAGAATCTGTCAAGGTCCTCCAAGGGGGTGTTTGATTGTAAGGCCGAGACTACAATATGGAACTTCAATACGATTACATTTTTCACCGTGGGTCAAGGCTCGTGTTTGGTTACAACAGGAACTTTTTCTTTCATACACTTAGGCCTTATAACTAGACGCCTCTTGGGCCGACTCCGATGGTATTCTTCCCCATGGGACCGACGTTATGGAACCATCATTTCAGCTCAACCCGATTCCAAATTCCGTAGTTCTGGTTCTATAGAAGGTGGAACGAGAATAGAACGGAAAGATCTGGTGCTGGATCCGGCTTCAGCCGGCTCCTGACATGGTCCGGTTCCAATTGAAATCGCCAAGTTGCAAAACAACTGTCTTAATCAAATAAATAAATAAATAAATAAATAAATAAATAATAAAAAATATATATATATATATATATACCGTAGGGGTTTCTCCTCTCGTGCCTCTCTTTCTCTTCGACGCTACTTCCCGGAGGGCTCCGGCCGTGAAACCGTTTTAGTGCGGACACCGCCCCGGGGACCTGACGTTTCCCTTGCCTGAATCATCCTACTCTGCGTTCTTTTGGAGGAAGCTTTCTTTCTAATCTGCTTGTACGAAGAGTTTCGAGAATTTTTTGGTTTCTCGAGTCGCGCTATTTCGGTATTGGGAGTTCTTCGTCGGACGAAGATGGACGACACCGATAGAGGCGGAGGCTGCTCATTTAGGATTGGTTTCAGCAGGGAAGGAGAGAAGCGGTTGAAGGAGGAGGTAAAGGCCAAGTTGGAGGAGTTCATTGGCTACAAAGACGACGTCCTCTCGGTACGGTTCGCCTTCTCCGCCTCATTCCTGGAGATAATTTTGCGTTAGTTATTTGTTGGATTTCGTTTTCTTTCCCAGTATTAAATTGCCAAATTGGTGGGTTATCGGTGAATCAGGGGTTTGAATCCTCTGTGAGGTTTAGGGATCAAAAACCCTGTCACAGAGCTGAAGTTCAGATGTTTTCTTTTATATATAGTGTTCATTGACGTGTCGGTGTTGGTTGAATTGGTTATCTTGGGGTGAATTTTTGTAATTTCGGTTTCTTGAGTTTTCCATACGCTAATAACACTTGAAAGGAACTGAAATTTCTCGTTATCAATAATTCTCTTGTTGCCTTTGTGGTTGTTGAGTTAGCTCTGAGGATGAGGGTTATGGTTTCCAAAGGGTTTAGAGAAATTGAGTTCATATGCTTTATAGTTAGCTCACTCCTTTCGGGCTGCTTGCTGGTTTATAATTAGGTGTATTATTTGTATAATTAATTGAATTACATTTTCCAAGCCCAATCTCCAATATCACCTTATCAAATTCTTGTCTTGGAATCAACATCATGCCGCTTCTATGACAAGTTTAGGGATCTCAAAAACATAAGCCCATGAAGTTTAACAAAGTCTTTCCTTGCCTATTTTTCCGTATGTCTGACAAGGTAGTGCATCCCGTCTCGTTTCATGATTCTCTCAAAGTCGAACAATATTCTTAGACTTTAAGGATAGTCTTATCTAATAGTTTTCCTCTCAACTTTTGATAAGACGGTATCTATTACCTTGAACTAATGGTAGCAATGATATCTTTGCTTTAAAATAAAAAGAATTTGGTGTAATAAATGGAATGCATGCATCATAAAATTATCTCTCGACTGGAAGGTCTACTTGCTCATGCTATTACTCTGAAGCCATAGAAGCAAAAATTTCAGGTTGAGCACTAGGTGTAATATTAGGAGGAAAAACGATTGTATGTCACAATAAGATCTTCCTCTAGCCTTCCTCTTTTACGACTTTTAACCTCTTCAATAACCCCGTTTCCTATGGTTGGTGGTTGAGAACTACTACTACCAACAACATTATCCTCTTCCTCAAACATCTTTATATCATCTTGTTGTCTCTTCTCAACTATAATCTCAATCATCTTTAGACATTACAATTTATGACTTTTTGCGCTTTCCTAACTTTGCCCGTGAAAGGATCAACCTCTTTCTTAGTCCCTGATAGGTGATATTTCAAACGAGAAATTCCACCACTATTCACTTTTCAATAAAAAAACACTAATTTTTAATATGTTTTCCTTAATTACCGGATCATCGAATCGAGATTAGGAGTCCCTGACACCCCTTCCTACCATCTCAATTTAATGCTTCAATCTTAATAAACCTGAAAATAAAAGCACTTCATGAATCCCCAATCTTCACTTCATAAACTACCAAAACACTCAAATAGAGTGTCTCTCACTTCACAAATACAACTAAAAACAACGAAAAGGATATTCACACACTTCTTAAGTTCATCTATTGTAATTCAAAAAAAGATAAATAACAAAAGAAAACACCAAATACAAAAAGAAAAATGAAAAAAACTATACCATAACCACCAAAATGTTGTTGTTCTCACTATCAGAGTGGTGGTGGTGTTGGAGATGCCTCAACTTAGTTGGAAGTCACCTTGGAGCAGTTGTTAGATGCAATTGGAAACCAGAAATCCCGCAAAAATCCAAGGTTCTAGTGAGCCAAGGACTTTTGTATCGGTGATACGCGATGGATCATGGAATACAGATTGTATCGCATGATACAACACAATACTGTATCTTACTATACAATACAGTGTATCGTACAGATAACACTAATCGATATTAGTATAGTTGGTATTCAGTTTTTTAATGACGTATACCAATATCAACCCCTAGTTTTTAAGAACCCTGGATAGAATTAGGGTTTGACAAATTCTTGGATGGATAATAGGTCAGTTTTTTGCATGTTATGTGGTCATATTTCTACTAATGGAATAACAAGATACAAGGATTATTTAATGAGAAAGAGCGGAAATGTTGCAGCTTGTAAGAATGCAACAAAAAAATAAAGAAAGTGATTTACAATTATGGGCATGGTACAACAAAAAGGAAGGCTCAAAAGATTTTTTTTTCATATATAAAAATATATGAAAAAGAAGCTTCTGGTATGGAAGCTAATATAGGAGTACGTGCCCAATATATACCATCTTCATCATTTGGCTCATGACCACTTCTTTCTAAGAGGCCCATGAATTAATTTGTCCGTTAATTGTCAGACTCTTTACGATAATTTATTTTAGAAAATCGGTGCAAGAAAGAAGAAAGAGAACGAGTATATATATCAATTCATAGTGAATATATGAAAATGACATCCCTTTTAATGTTGTAAGATCCCCTAGCTTTCAAGTGAGATTAATGATATAGGTCAGATTGGTTCTGAAATGAAGGCTTTATCGTAGCATTAAGTCAGGAAAACATTATTGAATGAGGTGGGAAGAGTAAAAGAGTTTACAAATAGATTAAGAAAACATTGAGCTATATATGGATACTCTATTATGTCAGATGGATGGACTCACAGAAAGCAGAGAACACTAATAATTTATTTAGTGCATTATCTCCAAGGTACATTATTTCTTAAGTTATTGATACATCCAATAAAGTGAGGGATGCAAATAAATTATATATATTGTTAAAAGAAGTGATGTTAGAGGTTTGAGAGAAAAATGTTGTCACAAATAATGCAGCAAATTACGTGATAGCTTATACAACATTGATGGTTGAATTTAATAATTTCTTTGGACACCATGCGTTGCACACTATATAGATTTGATGCTTGAAGATATTGGGGAGACAAATAAACTAAAAAACATTTTTAGCAAGGCAAAAAAGCTAGTGACATTTATGTATAGCTATGGGCAGATATTACATATGATGAGACACTTTATTAAGGAAAAAGACATGCATAGGTCAGTTGTGACTCATTTTGCTACTAGATTCTTTACATTGGACAACTAATGATAGTCAAAAGAATCTCTAAGGTCTATGGTTATTTTTGAACAATGGGAAAATGTCTTTTATCAAATAGGACTAAGGGAAAGCAATCTAATGCAATAATTTTGTAACTCATATTTTAGAAGGGCATTAGCTTTTCGCTTAGAGCAATGGGTTCTTTGGTGGATGTTTTACGTATAGTGGATAATGATGAAAAACTAGGGCTATATCTACGAAAGATGGACCTAGTGAAAGAGCAAATAAATGTATTATGCAGTGATACACCTAAGTGTATCGTGATTTAAAGGTTATCGCACCGTATCGTACGATACGGGCGATACTCCCAGGGACCTTTGGCCGAACCAAAACTCGCATTTTTGTGGGTTTCCTCTCTCTCTTTAGACCTCCCCAAGCTCCCTAAGAATCGTTCTTCACCTCCTTGGTGTTCAAGGCTCCAAAAACGGGCTCTACGGTGTCAGTGCAAGCCTCCTATCTCGGATTTAGGTATATTTTTAGTGTTTTTTCTTCATTTTTTTCTTTTTATTTGTTGTTTTCTTTGTTTATTTGTATATATATATATATTTTTTAAATGATAAAATATGAAGTTATTAAGTGTGTGGATATGATTTTTATTGCATTCATAAAGTGGGAAACACTCTATTTGAGTGTTATTTGATGATTAGGGATTTACGAAGTGATTTTATTTTTAGGTTTTTGATTGAATTAAAATACTTAATTGAGATGACAGGAAGGGGTGTTAGAGACTCCCATTCTCGTTCTAATGATCTGGCATGGCAGTGGGGTACACCAGTTGAGGGTTCTAGATTAAAGATCAGATGTTTATTTTATGAGAGGGTGGTTAGTGGTGGAATTTCAAGGTTGAAACACCACCTCGCAGGGACTAGGAAAGAGTTGTTCCATGCATAGGCAGAGTTAGAAGTTTAATAGAAGGTATTAAATGGCAATGTGATGATTGAGAGTATATAAGAAATGAGACAACAAAAGGATAATTTGGAGATGTTTGAAGACGATGATGATGCTACTGGATTTGGATTCATTGATAGTTTGCCTGTAGATGCTAGAACATAGATTGGTAATAGCAGTTCAGGAGCACCTAGCAGGGGAAAGAGGGTTGCTGAAGACTTTGGAAGTGGTAGAAGAGGAAGTTTAGGAAGGAGTAGAGGAAGAGCCTCTTCCAGCATATATTCATTTTTTCCCTCCTACTACACCTGATGCTAAACCTGGAATTTGTGCTGTTATGGTTTTAGAACAGTTGCATGATCAGGCAGACCTTACAGTGGGCAGATGGTTTTATGATGCATGCATTCTATTCAATGTAGCAAACAATTTTTATTTTCAAGCAATGGCAGATGTAATTGCTAACATCGGTCCAGGATACAAGATGCCCTCCTATCAGAAGTTGAGAGGAAAGATCTTAGATAAGACCGTCATTGAAGTACAAGAATACTATTCGACATTGAGAGAGTCATGGAAGGAGACCGGTTGCACTATCATGGCAGATGGATGGACAAATAAGTGAGGAAGTACCTTGCTAAACTTTCTTATCTACTGTCCTAAAGGACTTATGTTTTTGAGATCTTTCGATATGTCAAAGGGGAGACACTGCAGATATTCTACGACAAGAATTTGATAAGGTTATACAAGAGGTTGGGCTGGAGAATGTAGTCCAATTGATTACAGATAATACAGGTAACTACAAAGCAGCTGGGAAGGAGTTAGCTGATATTTATGGGACTTTCTACTTGACACCATGTGCAGCCCATTGTTTAGATCTCATCCTTTAGGACATTGGTGAGATGGATGAAATAAAGGTAGCAACTGAGTGTTGCCAAGATATTACAAAATTCATTTACAATCATGCATTTGTTTTGTGTATGATAAGGAGATATACGGAAGGTGTAGAGCTTCTTCGAACAACTGCAACTCGGTTTGCAAAAAAATTCTTATTTGTATAAAGTATTGTGAGACAGAAGCAAGCATTGAAGAGAATGTTCTCCTCAGATGAGTGGCAACAATTTGCAGAGTTACCTCAGAACAGAAGAAATAGAAAGCTGAATGAGATTTTCGAGACAGTCTTCAGGAGTACATTTTGGAATGCATGTGTTAGACTATTGAGGATTACATGTCATTTAGTAAAAGTTTTGAAATTGGTGGAATAGGTTTGGAATGGATTGTCTGAACCTTAGGGATTTTGCAGTGAGAGTTTTGAGCCAAACCTTTAGTACAAGGGGTTGTGAAAGGAATTGGAGTGTCTTTGAACACATCCATACAAAGAAGCGCAACAGGTTGGAACATAAGAGACTAAATGATTTAGTTTTTATTCTTTGTAACATGCGTCTTCGTGAAAGGTAATGTTGTATTACTTAAATGTTCAATTCAATAAATTGTTTGACTTGAATTGTTAATATTATTTACTAATTATTTATCTTTGCTTGTTGTAGCCAATTACAAAAAGTAAATAAACAAGAAAGCAAATTTGATCCAATAAGTTTAGTTAATTTTGATATATTAGAATATCTGATGATGAGGATCTTTAGTTAGGAGAAGATGAAGATTATTTAGTTGATGATCCTGAGTATAATTTGTAAAATGTAAATGTATTTCATTTTTTTGATTCAAAATATGTAAATTTGGATGCAATTGTTCAATGTTGAATGCTCAATCTGTACTAAACTTTGCATTATATGAATTTAAATCAATTACTAGATTTTTCCTAATTTTTTTTTGGATTTTTCCTAATTTTCTTGATTTTTTAATTTAGTTTTTGTATTATTTTAATATTAAAGTATGATATGGGCAATACGATACGATATACCCGTATCGTGGAGCCCAGTGATACGCGATACGATATGCATTAGACAACACTGGTATTTTGTGTTAATCTTTACTACTTTACTCTTTTACTTGATTTAATTAGTTATATGTTGTTAATCTTGGTAAAGGTTAACTTAAAGAACATAAAGAGCATTATGCTTTTATTTGGGATATCATAGACAAAAGATGGAACATGAAAATGCATAAGCGATTGCATGTTGCTGCATTATGTCTCAATCTCGAGTTTTTTATGAGTATGAAGAAATAAAATCTAATGCTGAGATTAAAGGTGGCTTGTTTCAAGTTATTAATATATTTATTAACTTGTACGAAGTAAGGAAGAACAATAACAAATCACTCAACTTATGAGTTACCGAAGTGTCTCGAGTAGTTTTGTACTAGAATTAGCTATAAGTTCGAGGGAAAGCATATGCACTAGATAATTAGTTCAAGCAATTTTGCTTTATTTCATTGTTACGATATAATTGGGGTTTTTGAATTTGATTATTTTGCTGCATATATATGTTTTTGTCATAGCTGAATGGTGGATGACTTTTGGCTACAGATGTCCCGAATTGCAAAATTTTGCAATAAGGGTTTTGAGTCTCACTTGGAGTGCCACCTCATGTGAATGCAATTGGAGTACCTTCGAAATGGTAAGAATTATACTTCATAAATAATTTAATAAAATTAAAGTTATTTTTATTAAACCATAGAAGATGTGGTAGTCATATTTCCTACCATACTATTATAGATTCTTTCTCTTATCTTAGATTCAAACAAAGAAGCGGATAGATTATTGTATCAAAAGCTTAATGACTTATCTTTAGTACAATATAATGAAAAACTAAGAATACGGTATGAAGAGAGGAAAGCTATTGCTAATTTTGACCCCATCACGTTGACATTGGTTAAAGATCATGATGAATATCTAATTGATGATGAGTTCGTTAGTGGCAATGAATCACTTATATGACGAGATATTGATACTTACATGGCGAAATATTGATTTGGTATCTATCAAGAGGGAGAGCTATTGCATATATAAGATCAAGGACACGAAAATGACGAAGACGACAAAGTAAAGGATAAGATGCTTATGGAAGAAGAGAAAGAAAAATTTGATTTTGAGGAAACATATGAGTAGCAAGAGGAATTAGAAGAATAAGGATCTTCATCTGAAAATGAATTTGAGTAGTTTCCTTTGAAATATAAAATATATACCTTTTTATTCATCTTAAACAATTAAGTTTATATGGTAATCGCATTTGATGGATGTTATGTTTTGGACTTGTTATTTGTTAACTTGTTAGTTGTTATATTTGATGCATGTTAAAGTTGTTATTGCAAAAGTATTATAAATATTCTCGTCATTTGGTAGATGTTATTTTGATTCTTGAACCTATGATTTTTTGGTGAGTTATATTTTCTTGTAGATCTTGAAGATTTTTTCATGTTTGCATTTATTTCTCTACCCTAATATTATTATATTTTTTTACATGTAAATGTAATTTGTTGCATTGCTCAAATTACATTGGACCATAGTCACCATGCTTGAAGAGATAAGTCCCTAATAATATTCTATTCTTTTTACAGGTTAGTGAAATTTGTTTCATTGCTCAAATTACATTGGACCATAGTCGCCATACTGGAAGAGATAAGTATAATATATATTTCAAATTATATGCATATGCCACATGAAATTTAATATTTGTCTTATTAGAATTTACTTATTTTGTTTGATTCATATTTATGTGTTTCTTGATATTTCTTAGAAACTAAGAATCCATTATATTATATATATTATTTTTTAATCATAAATGAAAGTGTACCGCTAAATCTGCTATATCCCCACTACTGCTATATCTCTCTACTACTATATCCCCGCTAACCCTATATTAGGGTTAACTGCTATTAATAACATAGATCGTGCAGCTTAACACTAAATATGATGTGCTCTTTTTAGACTTGCAAAGCACTTAAATGTAATTGTTTCACATCATCATGTCTACGGTTCGAATCGATACCATATAAAGTGTTAGCATAAGAGTTTAACTTGAAATTGAACTTTATTACTAGTTTTTAAGATTTGTAACACCTAAATAGACTAGTTGTTTAGGTCACATATGCATGGAAATGTTGCAATATGGATTGTGGACATTGTTAAATTGGTGTGCTTTCGTCATACTGATAACAATATGTACTTTGGTTGGAAGAAATTGGACACAACAAAAGTGGAAAAAACCACTGAAGACATTGATTTGCCACATAAATGAAGGTTTGCAATGCCGATGGAAATTTAAGCATATTGCCCTTGATATCATGAGGGTTGAATCTAGGCCACCAACACTTAGTGTTTGAAAAGGCTTCGTTGCCAAACACACACATACATATCATACATACATGGATACATATGTATATTATATATCTATCCATGTGTATATCGTGCACGGCCATAGGATGACCTGGCATAACAATCATCTCTTTTTGTTCACTTATGCTATTATGGAAGAGATCTTGGTTATATGACCTAGTGAACTTGGTAACTCAATCTTGTTGGTTACCCCAGCGTTATTCGTATCGCACCGTATCGTACAATATAATGCGATATGTATCATATCGTAATATTTCACGATACGATACAGGATATGGTATCACTCAACCGCTTATATCGTGTCGTATCGCATGATACGACGACATGTATCGCTCATTTCGTATGATATGCGATATAGCCAGGGACCCTGATCGAACATAAACCTGCAAAAATGCGGGTTTCTGGCTTCTATTCAAGGCTCCTTCCGGTGACTCTCCTCCTCCTTGGTGTTTAAGGCTCCAAAAAAGTGCTTTATGACATCGTATAAGGCTCTCAACCCGGATTGTGGTATATTTTTTGTGTTTTTCGGATTTTTTTTTGTATTTATTGTGTTTTGGTGTTATTTGCATTTTTTTTGAATGACAAAATATGAAGTTATGAAGTGCATAGATATAATTTTTATTGCATTCGTGAAGTGGGAGACACTCTATTTGAGTGTTATGTGAAGATTGGGGATTTATGAAGTGTTTTTAGTTTTAGGTTTTTTATTGGATTGAAATGTTCAATTGAGATGGCAGGAAGGAGTGTTAGGGACTCCCAATCTTGGTCCGATGATTCAGCATGACAGTGGGTTACAATAGTTGATGAAAACAGATTGAAGATAAAATGTTTATTTTGTGAGAATGTTGTTAATGGTGAAATTTCACGATTGAAACATCACCTAACAGGGACTAAGAAAGAAGTTGCTCTTTGAATGTGAAGAGTTAAAAAATTGACAGAAGCTATTAAATGACAATGTCTACACATGATTGAGAACATACATGAGAGGAGACAACATAAGGATGATTTAAAGATGTTTAAGAGGATGATATGCTATTAGATTGAGTGATATAATTCCTTCTCATGGTAGAAAAGAGGTTGGTAGTAGTAGTTCCCGACCATTAACTAGGAGAAGGACGGTTGTTGAAGATTTTACAAGTGGAAGTACTAAAAGAGGAAGGATTAAAGTAAGAGATTTTATTGGTATATAATCATTTTTTCTTCCTAGTATAGTACTTAACCTGGAATTCGTGCTGCTATGATTTCAAAATAACTTCATGATCTGGCAGATCTTCTAATGGGCATATAGTTTTATGATGCATGCATTCCATTTAATGCAGCAAACAATTTTCATTTTCAAGCAATGACAAATGTAATTGCTAACATTAGTCCAGGGTATAAGATACCTCTTATCAAAAATTGAAAGTAAAGCTGTTAGATAAGACTGTCCTTGAAGTGGAAGAATATTGTTCAACTTTGAGAGAGTCATGGAATGGGACTTGATGCACTATCATGGTAGACGAATGAACAGATAGGCGAGGAAGGACTTTGTTAAACTTTTTTTTCTATTATCCTAAAGGACTTATGTTTTTGAGTTCTCTAGACATGTCAGAAGCAAGGCATACTTTAGAGATCCTAAGGCAATAGTTTGATAAGGTGATATTCGAGGTTGGGCTGGAGAATATAGTCCAATTCATTATAGATAATGCAAATAACTATAAAGGAGTTAGAAAGGAGTTAGCAGATACTTACGAGACTTTCTATTGGACACCATGTGCAACCCATTGTTTCCATTGTTTAGATATGATCCTTTAGGATATTGGTGATATGGATGAGATAAAGGCAACAACTGAATGTTGTCAAGATATCACCAAATTTATCTACAACCATGCCTTTGTATTATGTATGATGAGGATATATATAGATGGTGTAGAGCTTTTTTGTACAACTGCAACTTAGTTTGTAACTAATTTATTATCAGTACGTAGCATTGTGCGATAAAAGTAAGCCTTAAAGAAAATGTTTTCCTTAGATGAGTGACAACAATTTGCAGAGTTGCCTCAAAATAAAAGAAATAGAAAGTTAAATGAGATTTCAGAGACAGTCTACAGGAGTACATTTTGGAATGCTATGTTAGACTATTGAGGATTAGATGCCCTTTAGTGAAGGTTTTGAGATTGACTGATAGCAAGGAGAAAACATCTATGGGCTATCTTTACGAGGGCATGGATAGGACAAAAGAAGCTGTTAGAAGCAGTGTTGTCTGACGCGTATCGTATCGTGTATCGCTGGGCTCCACGATACGGGCGTATCGTATCGTATCGTATCGTACTTTAATATTAAAATAATGTAAAAATAATTAAAAATTAATAAAAAATCGAAAAAAATCAAAAAAATCAAGAAAAAATCAGGAAAAATCTGATAATTGCTTTAAATTCATATAATGTAAGTTTAGTACAGATTGAGCATTCAACATTGAACAATTGCATCCAAATTTATATATTTTGAATCCAAAAAATAAAATACAGACATAGTTTACACTTTACAGTACACTACAGTTACATATAATGTTACATTTTACAAATTGTAATCAGGATCATCAACTAAATAATCTTCATCTTCTCCTTGTTGCAGATCCTCATCATCATCAGCCACGCCCACACCTTCTTCAAAATCAAATTCTTCATCTCCATAATGTTGTTGCGCTCCTTCCAAATTAATCCAGGCAACGTCTTCTTCTGTTAGGAGGGCATTTTCTTCAGTGTCTTCCATAACCCAATCTTCTAATATATCAAAATTATCCAAACTTATTGGATCGAACTGACTTTCTTCTCTATTTACTTTTTTTAATTGCCTACGACACAAACAAAGATAAACAATTAGTAAGTAATATTAACAATTGAAAACTGAAGTTAAATAATATCGAATTGAAAATTTGAAAGTAATACAACATTACCTTTCACGAAGGCGCATGTTACAACGAATATAAACCAAATCATTAAGCCTTTTGTGTTCCAACCTGTTGCGCTTTTTGTATGGATGTGTTTAAAAACACTCCAATTTCTTTCACAACCTGTTGCACTACAGGTTTGGCTTAAGACTCTAACTGCAAAATCTCTAAGGTTTGGACAATCACTTCCAAACCTATTCCACCAAACATCTGTAAAAAAAATATAAACATTAGAGACATAATAATCCACAGTAATGTAAGATGCAACTTAAATATGAAAATAAACAATGTACCTGGACGCATCGTAGAGCGGTTGCGAATTGCAACAGGCAAACCCATCAAGTGAAGAGCATTATCATATATCTCCATCTCTCGATGTATCGCATCTACTATGCTCTCATCAGGGACTAATCTGTCGATGCATTCAATGATTCCTCGATTAACCTCACCGTCCCTTTTGAAGGTTGCTGAGTACCTCAATGATGGGTTTAGATAGTAGGCTGCTGCATGATGATGCAATTGTTTATTCCATCTACTATCAATTATTTTCCACACGGGCACATAATCTCTTTTTTTTCCATTAAAGTTATTTCTGATTGCTTCTTTTGCCCTGTCCATGGATTCATAAAGGTAGCCCATAGATGGTTTCTCCTCGCTGTCAGCCAATCTCAAAACTTTCACTAAAGGACAAGTAATTTTCAATAATCTGATACATGCATTCCAAAATGAACTTCTAAAAACCGTTTCTGCAATCTCATTTAACTTTCTGTTCCTTCTGTTTTGTGGCAACTCTGCAAATTGTTGCCACTCGTCTGAGGAGAACATTCTCTTTAAAGCTTGCTTCTGTCTCACAATACTCTGTACAGATAAGAAGTTTGTTGCAAACCGAGTTGCAGCTGTGCGAAGAAGCTCTGCACCTTCTGTGTATCTCCTCATCATACATAAAACAAATGCATGGTTGTAAATAAATTTTGTAATATCTTGGCAACACTCAGTTGCTGCCTTTATTTCATCCATCTCACCGATGTCCTCGAGGATGAGATCTAAACAATGGGCTGCACATGGTGTCCAGTAGAAAGTCCCATAAATATCAGCTAACTCCTTTCCGGCTGCTTTGTAGTTAGCTGCATTATCTGTAATCAATTGAACTACATTTTCTAGCCCAACCTCTTGTATAACCTTATCAAATTCCTCTCGTAGGATCTCTGTAGTGTGCCTCTCCTCTGACATATCTAGAGATCTCAAAAACATGAGTCCTTTAGGACAATATAAAAGAAAGTTTAGCAATGTCCTTCCTCGCCTATCGGTCCATCCATCTGCCATGATAGTGCATCCTGTTTCCTTCCACGATTGTCTCAAAGTCGAACAGTATTGCTGCACTTCAATCACGGTCTGATCTAATATCTTCCCTCTCAACTTCTGATAAGAGGGCATCCTGTATCCTGGACTAATGTTAGCAATTGCATCTGCCATTGCTTGAAAATGAAAACTGTTTGCTGCATTAAATGAAATGCATGTATCATAAAACCATCTGCCCACTGCAAGGTCTGCTTGATCGTGCAGTTGTTCTGAAGCCATAGCAGCACGAATTCCTGGCTGAGCACCAGGTGTAGTGGAAGGAGGAAAGAACGAATGTATGCTAGAAGAAGAAGCTCTTCCTCTACTCCTTCCTGAACTTCCTCTTCTGCCACCTCCAAAGTCTTCAGATGCAACCCTCTTTCCTCTGCTAGGTGCTCGCGAACTGCTACTACCAATATCTGTTCTAGCATCTGAAGGCAAACTATCAGTGAATCCAACTCCAGTGGCAGTAGCATCATCAGCTTCTTTACACATCTGGAAATCATCCTTTTGTTGTCTCCTTTCCTGTATGCTCTCAATCATCTGCAAGCATTGCCATTTAATACCTTCTGGCACACTTCTAACTCTGCCTGTGCATGGAGCAACTTCTTTCCTGGTTCCTGCTAGGTGGTGTTTCAACCTTGAAATTCCACCACTAACCACCTTTTCACAAATAAACATCTGATTTTTAACCTTGAACCCTCAACTGGTATACCCCACTGCCATGCCGGATCATCAGACTTTGAATGAGAGTCTCTACCACCCCTTCCTGCCATCTCAATGGAGTACTTTAATTCAAAAAAAAAACCTGAAAATAAAAGCACTTCGTAAATCCCCCAATCTTCAAATAACACTCAAATCGAGTGTCTCCCACTTCATGAATGCAATAAAAATCGTATACACACACTTAATAACTTCATATTTTGTCATTCAAAAAAAAAAAACTCGAAATAACACAAAAAACAATAAATATAAAGGAAAAAAAGGAAAAAAACATTAAAAATATACCTAAATCCGAGTTTGGAGGCTTGGACGGACACCGTAGGGCACGATTTTAGAGCTTTGAACACCAAGGAGGCGAAAACCGACTCTTAGGGAGCTTGAAGAACTCAAAAAGAGAGGAAACCCGCGATTTTTCGCGGGTTTCCCTCGGCCCGGGACCCTTTATAAGGGTCCTAGGGCGTATCGCTCGTATCGTATGATACGGGCGATACGGGCCGTATCGCACGATACGGTGCGATACGCCCGCACCTGCGATACGGGGGCCCGTATCGTATCGTGGTGGCCCACGATACGATACGTATCGCACCGTATCGTACGATACGGTGCGATACGGACAACACTGGTTAGAAGTAATTTCAATGGAAGAAAGAAGGATTATGTGCCCGTGTGAAACATTATAGATGATAGATGGAACAAACAATTGCATAAGCCTATTTATGCAGCAACATATTACCTAAACCCAACATGCAGGTACTCAACAAGCTTTAAAATGGGCGGTGAGGTTAATCGAGACGTCATTGATTGTATAGACAGATTAGACCCTGATGAGAGTAGAGTAGATGCCATACATCGAGAGATGGAGATCTATAATAATGCTCTAGGTTTGCCTGTAGCAATTCACAACTGCACTAATATGGTAAACTATTTATCTTCATATTTAAGTTTCTTTATAAATGTTTGGTAGAGTAGGTTTGAAAGTGATTGCACAAACCTTAGAGATTCGGGTTGTGAAAGAAATTATAGTGTTTTTGAACACATTCACATAAAAAAGCGCAACATGTTGGAACATAAGCAACTCAATTTAATATTTTGTTTGTTTGACTTTAATGGTATCTTTGTGATAAGAAGATACCATTAAAATTAAAAGGTAAATATTATAGAACAACAATTAAGCCTGCCATGGTTTATGGTTCTGAGTGTTGGGCAATTAATCATCAACATGTACAAAAGATGTCTGTAACAGAAATGAAGATGTTGAGATGGATGAGTGGTCATACAAGAAAAGACCGTATACATAATGAGGTTATTAGAAACAAATTAGGAGTGGCACCAATAGAGAATAAAATGAGAGAACATCGTTTAAGATGGTTTGAACATATAGAAAGAAGATCAAAAGAAGAACCTGTAAGAAGGTTAGAAAAACTAAATTTGGAAAGTATTAAAAGAGGTAGAGGACGACCACAATAAAGAATGATCTAGCTTATTGGGAGTTAACTGCTAACATGGCACACGATAGGGATCTGTGGAAACAAAGAATCTATGTAGCCGACCCCGTCTTGTATGGGAAAAGGCTTAGTTGTTGTTGTTTACTTATCTTTCTTTCTTGCAGGTAATTAAAAAAGTTAAATAGAGAAGAAAACCAATTTGATCCAATAAGTTTGGATAATTTTGATATATTAGAGGAGTGGATTATAGAAGATAATGAAGCAAATGCAGTCCTAACCGAAGAAGACATTACTTGGATTAATTTGGAAGGGGCACATTGAAACCGAAGTTGGTGAGGATCTTTAGCAAGGAAAAGAAAAAGATTATTTAGTTGATGATCTTGATTACAATGTGTAAATGTATTTCATTTTTTGCTTCAAAATATGTAATTATTTTTCAATTATTAAATAGTGAATCATGAATATGTACTAAACTTTTGCATTATATGAATTTTTTACAATTATCGGATTTTTTTTTTGTTTTTTTTACTAATTTTTTAGTATTAAATTATGATACACAACGATACGATACAATATGTATCATGGACCAAAACGATACACGATACGATACGCAGTGTTGTCCAACGCGTATCGTATCGTGTATCGCTGGGCTCCACGATACGGGCGTATCGTATCGTATCGTATCGTATCGTATCGTATCGTATCGTATCGTACTTTAATATTAAAAAACTATAAAAATTATTTAAAAAATCAATAAAATTAGTAAAAATCCGAAAAAAATCAAGAAAATTTTGGAAAATTTTGAAAAAATCTGGTAATTGCTTTAAATTCATATAATGCAAAGTTTAGCACAAATTGAACATTTAATATTGAACAATTGCATCCAAAATTATATATTTTGAATCAAAAAATGAAATACATTTATATTTTACATATTGTAAATTTGTATCAGGATCATTAACTAAATAATCTTCATCTTCTCCTTGATGATGTTGTTGTACTTCAAATTAATTCATGCAATGTCTTCTTCAGTTAGGACTTAGGAGTGCATTTTCTTCGTTATCTTCCATAATTCACTCATGTAATATATCAAAATTAACAAACTGCTATCTTTGTACATGTAGTCATATTTGCTAATTTTCATATGTGAGCAAAACAAAGAGCTCCATTTCTTTGATTATTGAGTCTATGACACCTTAATGATGTTATATTATTACTTGATAATGTCCCCTTTTTCTCTTATTGGAGACTAGCTTTTTAACTAATGCATGAGCTTCATTTCTCACTTCACAGACTGAGTTAAGCCTCACACACATTGATCATGTTCAACTCAATGGAAGTCATGTAACGTGAACCTTAAAATAGTGAAGTTGTGAAATCCCTACTCAATGAACCGAGAGAATTAAATGTTTTTAATTGTTTACGATCTTATGAAATTAGAAACTGTTAGCAAAAATATACCTAAAAGTTGTAACAGAAAGGGAAATGATTTTGTCATAATTTTTTTTTTATACATTATTTTTATTAAATAAATAAAATTATAAACCCAAATTATAAGCATATTGGAGGATGCCTTTAAGGGAAGTGAAGAGAGGGAAAGAGAGGGCAGAAACATGCAAAAAAAATTTGAAAAAAAAAATTTTTTTGAAAAAAAAAAATTTGAAAAAAAAAAATTTTGAAAAAAAAAAAAATTTTGGGCGTATCGCCCGTATCGTGGCTTCCCACGATACGATACGTATCGCACCGTATCGTACGATACGGTGCGATACGGATAACACTGACGATACGTGTCAAACAACATTGGGTTGCCTAGATTTTGTAGAGCAGTTCTTATCTTTCGGCACCATAAGACAAGTTCCAGTTGTTGCATATAGGTCTATATATATATATATATATATATATATATATATATATATATATATATATATATGCATTTGCATTTATGGATGTATGGGTGATAGCTATGTATTACTATGCCTATATGCTCTTTCTGACCAAAGTGTGGATTTTATTTAGTTTTGACAGGGAGTACACTGTTGGGAAGATTCAGTTATGTTAATTCAGCATACTTGTCACTTTTCTTGTTCAGGTTTGTGATACAGTTTCCTTTTTCTCTGGATGTACATGATCTGTGAACTTGGACAAGATTCTCACACCATGTTTCATGTGTTGAATCTGCTTTTTCCTTTTAGTCGTCCATTGATTCTGCATGTGAATTATGTTGCACCCTGTTGCTCTCCCTATTGGCAAATAAAGAACTGTTATATTTTGTATTTGTTACACAAAATCAAGGATGCCATCAGATATTACCATCTTCATCTGCAGGACTATGTTATTGTGCTAGTGAAGAACGGGAAGCATAAAGAAGTTGCAGAGCAGGACCTTCATGTCTTTCTTGGAGATGACTCAAGTTCTTTTGTTTCTTGGTAATGTAAAAAATAATGCCTCAGTTTTTCTGTTATGCACACTGAAGTGTCTTGTAGTTGTGATGTCATCATGACTAAGCTAATCAAGTTGCTTCTGGCTTTCTATACTTTTATTATTACATTGTCTCAGGTTATGGGGTAATCTTTCTTCAAACTTGCATCTTTATGTTGAACCTCGTGAATCGTCTTTTCAAGATGAAGTGCACCAAAGTGAATCGTTGGTTAGTGCACATGAGAATGGGGGCCTGCCTGTGGAGACTGAGCATGTGGAAGAAATGGTGGTGAAAGAAGCTGGTGGCCGTCGCAAAAGGCAATGGAGAGGGCCAACAAGGGATGAGTTGGAGCTACCTCCTCTTCAAACATCCGAACTTGACAACTATTTACCCAAGAATAATGGTTCCCATTCCTCCAGATCTAATGTGCAGAAAGAGCATTATCATCGCAAAGAACAAATTTTGAAAGAGCAAAATCAGCAGATAGAATGAAAAGGCAAGGTTAGGTCATTTCTTTCCTCTAAGAGTCTTTCTTTCTTTCAAAGGTGAACTATATGTTCCACTCATAGACCTTTTGTGACATATTCCCAATAGGGCTGATTGGTTACAAGTAGCAAGCTCTTAGGAACAAGATTAATAACTTGCAGTTACATGTAGCCCGCTTTTATCTGCTATTATTGACTTATGATGGCTTTGATGTTGGGTTTCATGAAATACTCAGTTTGTGTATGTGAATGCACCAATAAATTCTCATGCAAAAATTGTGCATACATACACCCACAGCCACACAAGTATGCACAGATTGAAGGATATGAAAAAGAAACAACCTTCTCTGCGCGTGGTCTTATGACAGTTGGTTTCCTTCCCTGGCTTTAGAGTTCAGACTTTAGGTTCCCCCTAGATTTACCATATTATATGATGCATATAGCTACTAATAGCAAAATTAATGTGATACCTTCCGTATCTTAGAATTTCTTAAAAAATGTTATATGACTGAATTGGGTCTGTTTTAGTATGTTATTACTTCGTCTAAGACCAAAACAGAAACATCTTTTTTCAATTGGTTGGGAAACAAGTTCTCCGTAAGAATCTTTTACTGTACATGGATGAATATGGATCTTGGTGCGTTGCTTCTACAGCTGGAGTGTAATAGGCATGTAATTAAGCAAATTTGAGTTCACATGCTACTCTTCATAGTATCTGATATTTCTGTCTTTTATAGTTTTCTAAAGTTTATAACAATTTTTTGGTTCAAAATAAACAATGATTATAATGGCAAGGTCTGATACTCTATGTATCTCATTAAAGGCCTGACTGATACGGGTAACAATGTGCTACCCACGACCTTCAGTTCTTTAGTGTTAGTTTTAGAGAAGTGCATGAGGCACTTTTATGTTTTGGTTAAAGGTGTGGTAGGCCATCCTTCCTTTGATTTGAAAGTTGAATTTTGAAACAGTGATTACTCTTTCTTGAATATTAAGGGAATTCATTCAACAACAACAACAACAACAACAACAACAACAACAACAACTAAGCCTTTTCCCATACAAGATGGGGTCGGCTACATGGATTCTTTGTTTCCATAGAGCTCTATCATGTGCCATGTTAGCAGTTAAACTCACAATAAGCTAGATCATTCTTTATTGTTTCTTTCCAACACTTTGGTGGTCGTTCTCTACCTCTTTTAATACTTTTCAAATTTAGTTTTTCGTACCTTCTTACATGTTCTTCTTATTATCTTCTTTCTATATGTCCAAACCATCTTAAACGATATTCTCTCATTTTATCCTCTATTGGTGCCACTCCTAATTTGTTTCTAATAACCTCATTATGTATACGGTCTTTTCTTGTATGACCACTCATCCATCTCAACATCTTCATTTCTGTCACATACATCTTTTGTACATGTCGATGGTCAACTGCCCAACACTCAGAACCATAAAACATGGCAGGTCTAATTGTTGCTCTATAATATTTACCTTTTAACTTTAATGGTATCTTCTTATCACAAAGAATACTTGATACTCCTCTCCAATTTAACCAACCAACATTAATTCTATGTGTAACATCTCCATCAATTCTTCCATCACTCTGAAAAATTGACCCTAGGTATTTAAAACTTTCCTTTTGGGGAATGCAATGTGTGCCAATTTTAATTTCTATGTCCTCTGAAGTAACCAAACGATCAAACTTACATTCCATATATTCTGTCTTTGTTCTACTAAGTCAGAGACCTTTGCTTTCTAATGCTTCTCTCCATAGTTCTAATTTTTTATTAACTTTTTCCTTAGACTCCTCCACTAACATAATGTCATCTGCAAATAACATACACCAAGGCACTTCATCTTGAATATGTTTTGTTAACTCATCAATCACCATTATAAATAAGTATGGACTTAAAGTTGACAAACGAAATTCTAAAGTGGCAGGAAAATACAACAGACAAGAAGAGGTCCATTTGAAAGTCCATTCCTAGCAAGTTCCAGAACGTTGGCTTCCTTGGTTTTGCAGAGTTGATTACAGTGTTGCCTGGGCATTCTTCATCTCCAAAGAAAAAACAAAATGGTAGTAGCAATGAAAAGGAGAAGTTGATATTGGGAACTCATGCATGGTGAAGCTCCTCTGCTTGATAATCGCTCGCTGACTCTTTGAAGGAAAGACATAAATGCCTCAAAACTCGATACTCCCGTTGACAGTACAAAACAAGAACAACAACTAAGCCTTTTCCCATACTAGATGGGGTCGGCTACATGGATTCTTTGTTTCCACAGATCCCTATCGTGTGCCATGTTAGCAGTTAACTCACAATTAGCTAGATCATTCTTTATTGTTTCTTTCCAACACTTTTGTGGTCATCCTCTAGCTCTTTTAATACTTTCCAAATTTAGTTTTTCATACCTTCTTACAGGTTCTTCTTTTTATCTTCTTTCTATATGTCCAAACCATCTTAAACGATATTCTCTCATTTTATCCTCTATTGGTGCCACTCCTAATTTGTTTCTAATAACCTCATTATGTATACGGTCTCTTCTTGTATGACCACTCATCCATCTCAACATCTTCATTTCTGTCACAGACATCTTTTGTACATGTTGATGATTAACTGCCCAACACTCAAAACCATAAAACATGGCAGGCCTAATTGCTGCTCCATAATATTTACCTTTTAACTTTAATGGTATCTTCTTATCACAAAGAATACCTGATGCTCCTCTCCATTTTAACCAACCAACATTAATTTTATGCGTAACATCTCCATCTATTCTTCCTGAGTTTTGAACTTTGTTACAACTTGAAAAGTGGAATTCATGAGTTTTGAATAACAAAAGGGCAAAGAAAATGTTTCCTTAATATTTATCCTGAGGGAACTAACCTTTTCTTTTGCGTTCAAGCATTCTTATCCTTTGCAAATGGCTTCACTGATAGAGTGCTCTTTGTAGTATTTGGTTCTCTTTGTCCTTTTAAATGTCAGTGTTGGTTGACTCTAGCGGTAAGTTATGTAATAATCCGATATTATTGTCATTGTGCTAGAAAGTCTGCTCATTGATGCAAATTTATGAAATCTTATCTTTACTGAGAATGAGGTTTCCTTTTCTTTTTTTTTCTTGAAGACTCAGAATTGGTTCTTGTTTTACTTCTTGCAGAAAAATGTAAAGTCTGAAGTTAAGGTTGATGCCCCTCGTCAGCTATTTCAATCTGATGCCCCTCGTCGGTTACTCCAATCTGCTTTCCGTGAGGCTTTCGGCACATCACGATCAATAGATAATTCTCGATCAGAGCCAGCATTAAAGCGTCTTCGATCTGTACTTGCATCAACTACCCGTGAGTCATCTGTAACTGGGGTTCCACTGGTTAATGTAAACAGGCCTATTTCAAAAGTTTTCACGAGTGCTGCAATGAAGGCTGCAACAGAAGCTGCACATGACACTTCAAGAGCTCGACCAAACTGAAATGTTGTCAACATATTGGACCATGGTGCATTTGTAGAAGGCACTTACTATGTAGGCAACCGTGAGATGCCTCAGTCTAAGGAACCGTGCTGTGACTATGATGGGGATTTTCCATGGGACTTTGATCCGCCAGTTCACAGGAGAGGCAAGCCTGGACAACTTACATCAAATGAGTGCAAGAAAGAAATTGAAGGTTCTTTAACAAATCTAGACAGAAATATGGAAGCAGGCTCTGACTTTGATTCTGATAATGATGTTTATGATGATAATAATGTGGGACAAAGTCTTACGGAAATTAACCAAAACTCTTATGCCAGAAACAAGGGCGATAATTCACTTACAATGGAATATAGTGTGACTCCTCAGACAGATGAGGTTCCAAGGAGAAGAAGGCTGAAAGAACAGTCTGCTGCTGTGATAGGAAAACCGACTCACAAGATTGTAAATATTTCTGTAAACGTGAATACCTTACCGCCTCACTTCCATTCAGCCAGTGATGCTCCAAAAGTAGAAGAGCAAATTGGTTTGCAGGATAGAGGAGTCTTCTCTTGCAGGCCTCGCACACAGCTGGTTCAGGAGAAAGAGCACACTGTAGCAAACACAAATGTAAGTCGTCATCTTCTTGAAGATGTTTGGACACTGTTCTCATGAAAATGCAATTGGCATGTTGTACATGGTTGAGATACTTATATACTCACTTTTTTCATAGGCTGATTGGTGAGAATAAAATCCTTGACAATTTAAAGTCCAGCAATACTTGTAGGACATGGAGGGCAGGATATTCTAGCATTGTTCTTGGAAATGCAATTGGCATGTTCTAGATGGCTGAGAGACTTGTACAATCACTTTTTCCAATAATTTCTTTATGAAAATAAAATGGCTGTCAATTTAGGTAAAACCAATTTTTGTAGGATGTAGATGACAAAGAAATTCTTATTTGCCCCTTGTTCCATTGCATACTTTATAAAAATGAAATATTCAGTAACTATATTTCATCTTGTAAGTTAAGAATGTGTTTCATTTTTATTAGGAGATTGAAGGATCTTTTTCGTTCTAGTTACTTGTGATGTTTCTTCAGGTCTTCATACTGTTGCTTACTCATGATGGGAAGAATTCATTTTGTCAACTCAACCAGTCTTCTTAATTGTTTGCTCGGTGAGTTCATTTTTTCCACTTTCGAGCAGGAAAAGACGCATGAAGATGCTCATAAGAAAGAAGAGATTGTACTATGCACTCCTGGTGAGTACTTTGAAACCTTAGGGTGAAGGTATAAACCTTTAAAAGAAGCTATGGTGCTGGAGTTGTTTTTTTAATTCTTTATTCAGTTAGGTTTGGTTGGCTTCATGCTTATCCAGTATCACCTTTTTACTTCAGAATTTGGTTCGGAAGAGTTCGTCTGCTTTTGTGGTTAATCCTTTACTCTACTTGGTCACAGTAGAGATTGGTTTAATTGTTATACCTGGGAATGCTAGGGCCTATAATTTGGCAAAATGTATAACTACCAATAATTCTTAAGTTGATAACCGAACTACCAAAACATTTAACACCACTAAGATTCTATAAATGCCATAAAAATGAAATACGATCAATAATGGAAGCATGTGTTATATACCTGCTCATGTAATACGAAAATGATAACAAATAATTATTGACAATGATCATTTGTTATGTGACAATCGCATAGTCAAACACCTGTTAATATAACATCTCCAAGTAATTAAAGTCATCAAATGCACATACTTGCTAAATTCGCAACAAGCACAACTTCTAAAATTTTTCAATCTTAGATGACATTTTCAATATCACTTCATACAAGGACAAAGTAACACCCCATTACAAGCCTACACTATAAAAAGAATTATATAACTAACTCTTCTAACTAAACTCAATATTAAAAACCAATCCACAAAGTTAATAACACTTAGATAATAAGTATTAGGAAGGATTTGTCACCAAGGACACATCTTTTGGAACCTCTGCATGATTGTCTTATTAACAATGCCAATTTTATTAGATAACAATAGGTAAAAGCAAGTATGTCACTTACAGTAGCAATAGGTAAAAGCAATGCCAATTTAGTAACCGATATACCAAAAAGTAGCTCTTATCTTTTCTTTGTTGTACTAATACTTTTGCAATTTTACTTGTTCCTTTAAGTTGAAGTCTTTGATAATCGTGCATATCCATAATATAGTTATGAAGTTGATGTTGAAGTTGCCAAAGATCATTAGTATAAAAATCATGAGGATAAGAACTTGAAAGTTGAATCTACTTCTCTTTATTGAAAGAAGCTGAACCAACTTCTCTTGAAAGAAGCAAAATTATTACTTTGATTAAGACATGCAATACAAAGAAGCAATTTGGTATTTCTTTTATCAAATCGTTCATCAAGCTCATTTAACACATAAACAATGATAACATTGAATACCTCGTACCGATAATGATGTAAGTTTGTTGGCTCACTTTACCTTAGTCTTACTTGTGCCACTGGCCCTGTGTAGTTATCCTCTATTTTTTTGACCACAATATCATTCTTATCAAAATAAGTTGATCTTTACAACTAATCGCTCACTTCCAATATATCTAAGTTTCAATTCCTTATGAACTTTATCAAGTTCCAATTCAGGTGTTTACATGAACCTCCAATGTAATTCATGATTGTAGAAATAGCATGAAATAGTTTATATACTTCTTTATGTTTCTTAGCAATTATTATAACAACTAATTTAGTTGACGTGCAAAGCAATAAATATATAAAGCTTTTAATCCATTAAACTCACATTTCATATCTCTCGCTCCATTGTATCCTTGACCTCGCTCTGTCGTATCCTTGACCTATTATGAAGCAACACTTAAAACCAATTTTGCAACATTTGTATCATAGCTTTCATAAATGGCGTTGCTGTAGTAGAATAGACATGCACTAAACCAAGTAAGCATTCAATAATATGACCATCTTTATCAATATACCTTACCACCATTGCCACTTGCTCTTTATTAGATATGTCACGGGATTTATCAATTATGATACCTCTTTGCTGATTGTTTCAACAATCTCACCTACAATAGCAATTAAAATATCCCTTTGAATTGAAGGTGCTGTAAGTTTTAAATTTTGAGGTCAATTCTATAATACAACACTCTTCTCATTATGATCAGCAAGAAAGGACAAAAGCTCAACAAAATTTTCTTTATTTGGACTTCCATTATACTCATCATGACCATGAAATGCAAGAGCTTGTTTAAGATGAGCTTCGTAATTCTTCTTTTCTTCTTCTGATTGCCTAACAAAACAAGTATTGATAGATTGCTTCTCATTCATCAAAACTACACTTTTATTCTATCATCATTGTGTACACTACTAATATCGTGTTCACGAAGTCTTTGTTTTTCCTTAAACCATTGAAATACATTCAAAATAAATACTTGTTCACCGTTAGGATATGAAAAAATATAGCAGAACAAACAATATGTTGCATTTTTGTTATACTATACTCCAACCAATCAAACTCATTAAACCAACTACGAATGAAACAATGCTTTTTGCTTCTTTCTTCAATCCATAGAAAATTATGCTTTTTGGTTGGAATGGACCTTTTTGCATATATGCATGTCGAATCTTCTCTTGATCATAATTATTATTATTATAACTTGAAATAGGTGATCTCAAACCAGGATCTATAACTAAATCTTTTACATTTCATTCAAAATTACTAAGTATATCTTCTAAGATCTCTTCACTATGTTTTCTTTGATTTTTCATACTTATGATGGAATGAGTGGTTTCAAAGGAGATATTCTTTTAAAATACTTCTCCACATCTATATGAAGTAAAAACCATCCAAATTAAGAGGAAGAAAATGAAAAGAGTATATGCATTGTATCAAAATATATAAAATAAATTTTGCCTCGGATCTATTCTTTTTTTTTTAACATGTAAGGGATCACCGTTGCATGGTCAGTCCCAAGCCTGGATAAAAGAGGGTTGTGTTAGGCTTCCGATAGCCAACATAAAACTTTGTCGGATTTTTATAGCATGGATTATACAAATTATGAGCATTGCGTTGGGGCGTCCCCCTCTTAGCGACGCACTGCATAGCCCGAATGTAGTGAAAAGTAAGCAAGGGCCTCTATATTTTTGCCCGAATATAGTGAATCAATTGCAGACAGGGTTTCCACATCATGGACGGGTGTGGGTAAAGAAGTTAGTTCCGCTACATTGTCACCCGAATGTAGTGAACAAATTTTAGAGTGGGTCTCCACATTTTTATCATGGACGGATGTGGGGGTTAAGGAAGCTAGTCTTAGATAATAAGATTCGTATTGGTTCTTGGAATATCGAAACATTGTTCGGTAAACTAATGGAGGTGGTAGATACTATGATTCGGAGAAAGATTCATATCCTATGTTTATAAGAGAAAAAGTAGGTTGGAGAAAAATCAAAGTTGATTGAGGATACAAGTTTTAAATTATGGTACTCAGGAAAGTAAAATGCTCAAAACGGAGTTAGTATTATCCTAAATAAAGATTTAAAGGATTGTGTAGTAGACACACAACAATATGGTTTGATGTTGAAATTAGTACTAGGAGCATAGGTTTTAAATATAGTTTGTTCTTATGCACCTAAAGTAGGATTAGAAAATAGTATAAAGACGGCTTTTGGGGAGGAGTTAGATAAGGTGATTCAAAGAATTTCATAAAAGGAGATGATTTGTCTAGGATGAAATTGAAATGGACATGTCGGTAAAGCAACATTAGGATATCAAGGTATTCATGAAAACTATGGTTTTGAGGATATAAACGAGGAAGGTAGGAAGATTTTAAATTTTTCTATGGCATTTGATCTCTTCATAGTCAATAAATCTTTAAAAAATGAGATAAACATTTAATTACTTATAAGAGTGGCTTATCACAAACATAAATTGATTATTTTGTTGTAGGAGAAAAGATAGATCGTGTTGTAAAGATTGCAAGGTAATTTCAGGAGAAAGCTTAACCACCCAACATCAACTTTTAGTTATGGATTTACAAACAACAACAACAACTAAGCCTTTTCCCATACTAGACGGGGTCAACTACATGGATTCTTTGTTTCCACATAGCCCTATAATGTGCCATGTTAGCAGTTAACTCACAATAAGCTAGATCATTCTTTATTGTTTCTTTCCAACACTTTTGTGGTCGTCCTCTACCTCTTTTAATACTTTCCAAATTTAGTTTTTCATACCTTCTTACAAGTTCTTCTTTTGATTTTCTTTCTATATGTCCAAACCATCTTAAACGATATTCTCTCATTTTATCCTCTATTGATGTCACTCCTAATTTGTTTCTAATAACCTTATTATGTATACGGTCTTTTCTTCTATGACCACTCATCCATCTCAATATCTTCATTTCTGTCACAAACATCTTTTGTACATGTTGATGATTAACTGCCCAACACTCAGAACCATAAAATGTGGAAGGTCGAATTGCTGCTCTATAATATTTACCTTTTAACTTTAATGGTATCTTCTTATTAAAAAGAACACCTTATGCTCCTCTCCATTTTAACCAACCAGCATTAATTCTATGCGTAACATCTCCATCAATTCTTCCATCACTCTGCAAAATTGACCCTAGGTATTTAAAATTTTCCTTTTAGGATGTAATGTGTGCCATTTTAATTTATATGTCCTCTGAAGTAACCAAATGATCAAACTTACATTCCATATATTTTGTCTTTGTTCTACTAAGTCGGAGGCCTTTGCTTTCTAATGTTTCTCTCCATAGTTCCAATTTTCTATTAACTTTTTCCTTAGACTCCTCCACTAACACAATGTCATATGCAAATAACATACACCAAGGTACTTCATCTCGAATATGTTTTGTTAACTCATCAATCACCATTATAAATATGTATGGACTTAAAGTTGATCCTTATGTAACCCAATATAACTTCAAAGAAGTCTGTCATTCCTTCATGAGTCCTCACACATGTTTTTGCACCATCATACATGTCTCTTATAAGGTTAATGTATGTCAATGGGATACTTTTTTTTCTTATATATGAATATAAGTGTACTCGCTCTCCATTCCTCGGGCATCTTTTGGTTTCTCCATAATTCCTTAAATAGTCTTGTGAGCCAAGTGATTCCTATTTCTCCTAGTATTTTTCAAACTTCTATAGAAATATTGTCTGATCCTACCGATTTACCACCCTTTATATGTTTGAGCCTCTTTGACTTCATTCTTTTGAATACGTCGGTGAAATTGTGGTTTATATATTTTTCTGATCTGGCTAACTCTCCTAAGCTAATACTAACATCTTTATTTTCATTAAAAAGTTGATAAAAATAGTTTTTTCATCTATTTTTAGTAACATCATTTGCCACTGTCACTAGAATTTTTTTCATCCTCGTCTTTGATGCATCTAGCAGAATTAAGATCTTTAGTTTTCTTAACTCTAACCCTAGCTATCCTAAAAATATCTCTTTCACCCTCTTTTGAGTTGAGTTTTTTATATAAATCTTTCCAAATTTTAGCTTTTGCTTTACTAATGGCCTTTTTCGCTTCCTTCCTTTCTTATAAGCCTTAAAGTTTTACTAGTTTTCTTAGCATAATGTAATTTGTAACATGCCCTCTTTGCCTTGATTTTATTTTGCACTACTTCGCTCCACCACCAAGCTTCTTTTTGTGCTGATACACCTCCCTTAGATTCACCTAGCACATCTTTCGCTACTTTCTTAATATGTATAGTCATATTGTTCCACATATCACAAGGTGTACCAACATAATTCCAAACATCTCATTGAAAAACTTTCTTTTTAATTTATCTTCTTTCTCGCTTTTGAGGTTCCACCATTTAGTCCGAATAGCTTGATGCACTCTTCTTCTTCTTTTTATTTGTAAATCCAATAACTAAAAGTCGATGTTGGGTGGTTAAGCTTTTTCCTGGAATTACCTTGCAATCTTTACAACATGTTCTATCTTTTTTTCAACAAATAAAGTAATCAATTTGTGTTTGTGATAAGCCACTCTTATAAGTAATTAAATGTTCATCTTGTTTTTTGAAGATTGTATTGACTATAAAGAGATCAAATACAACAACAACAACAACTAAGCCTTTTCCCATACTAGACGGGGTCGGCTACATGGATTCTTTGTTTCCACATATCCCTATCGTGTGTCATGTTAGCAGTTAACTCACAATAAGCTAGATCATTCTTTATTGTTTCTTTCCAACACTTTTTTTGGTGGTCCTCTACCTTTTTTAATACTTTCCAAATTTAGTTTTTCTAACCTTCTTACATGTTCTTCTTTTGATCTTATTTCTATATGTTCAAACCATCTTAAACGATATTCTCTCATTTTATCCTCTATTGGTGCACTCCTAATTTGTTTCTAATAACCTCATTATGTATAGAGTCTTATCTTGTATGACCACTCATCCATCTCAACATCTTTTTGTACATGATGATGATTAACTGCCCAACACTAAGAATCATAAAACATGGCAGGCCTAATTGCAGCTCTATAATATTTACCTTTTAACTTTAATGGTATCTTCTTATCACAAAGAATACCTGATGCCAGTGTTGTCTGACGCGTATCGTATCGCATATCGCTGGGTTGTACGATACGGCCGTATCGTAGCGTATCGCCCGTATTGTACTTTATTATTAAAATAATGCAAAAATTAAATAAAAAATCAATAAAAAATAGTAAAAATCCGAAAAAAATCAAGAAAAATCTAGTAATTACTTTAAATTCATATAATGCAAAGTTTCGTACAGATTAAGCATTCAACATTGAAGAATTGCATCCAAATTTACATATTTTGAATAAAAAAATAAAATACATTTACATTTTACAAATTATAATTAGGATCATCAACTAAATAATCTTATCTTCTCCTTGCTACAGATCCTCATTCTCATCATCATCAACAACACCTTCTGCATGGAAATCAAATATCAGCTAACTCCTTTCCAGCTGCTTTGTAATTACCTGCATTATCTGTAATCAGTTGGACTATATTCTCTAGCCTAACCTCGCATATCACCTTATCAAAGTCTTGTCGTAGGATCTCTGCAGTGTGTCTCTCATTTGACATGTGTAGAGATCTTAAAAATATAAGTCCTTTAGGACAGTAGATAAGAAAGTTTAGCAAGGTCATTCCTCGCCTATCTGTCTATCCATCTGCCATGATAGTACAACCTGTCTTATTCCATGACTCTCTCAATGTTGAACTGTATTTTTGCACTTCAATGACGGTCTTATCTAAAATCTTTTCTCTTAACTTCTGATAGGAGAGCATCTTATATCCTGGACCGAAGTTAGCAATTGCATCTACCATTTTTTGAAAATGAAAACTATTTGCTGCATTTAATGGAATGCATGCATCATTAAACTATCTACCCACTACAAGGTTTGCCTGATCATGCAGTTGTTCTGAAGTCATAACAGCACGAATTCCATGTTGAGCACAAGGTGTAGTAGGAGGAAAAAAATGAATGTTTGCTAGAAGGGGTTGTTCCTCTACTCCTTCCTGAACTTCCTCTTCTACCACCTCCAAAGTCTTCAGCAACCCTCTTTTCCTTGCTAGGTGCTCGTGAACTGCTACTACCAATCTCTATTCTAGCATCTGAAGGCAAACTATCAGTGAATCCAAATCCAGTAGCATCATCATCGTCTTCAAACATCTCCAAATCATCCTTTTGTTGTCTACTTTCGTGTATACTCTCAATCATCTGCAGACATTGCCATTTAATACCTTCTGGCAAACTTCTAACTCTGCTTGTGCATGGAGTAACTTCTTTCCTAATACCTGCTAGGTGGTGTTTCAACCTTGAAATTCTACCACTAACAACCCTCTCACAAAATAAACATCTGATCTTTAATGTAGAACCCTCAACTGGTGTACATCACTGCTATGTCGGATCATCAGAACGAGAAGGGGAGTCTCTAACACCCCTTCTTGCCATCTTAATTGAGTACTTTAATTCAATAAAAAACCTGAAAATAAAAGCACTTCGTCAATCCCTAATCGTCAAATAACACTCAAATAGAGTGCTTCCCACTTCATGAATGCAATAAAAATCATATCCACACACTTAATAACTTCATATTTTGTCATTCAGAAAAATAAAAATAAAAAAAACAAAAAAAACAATAAATAAAATGGAAAAAATGAAGAAAAACACTAAAAATATACTTATCGTATAGCACATTTTTGGAGCCTTGAACACCAAGGAGGCGAAGAATGGTTCTTAGGGAGCTTGGAGAGGTCTGAAGAGAGGAAACCCGCAAAAAACACGGGTTTCAGTTCGGTCGTATCGCCCGTATCGCACTATACGGTGTGATAACTTGTGTTTTACAATACACTAGCATGTATTGTATCGTGGTGGCCCACCATACGATACGGTGCGATACAGATAACACTGCCTGATGCTCCTCTCTATTTTAACCAACCAGCATTAATTCTATGCGTAACATCTCCATCAATTCTTCCATCACTCTGAAAAATTGACCCTAGGTATTTAAAACTTTCCTTTTGGGGGATGCAATGTGTGCCAATTTTAATTTCTATATTCTCTGAGGTAACCAAATCATCAAACTTACATTCCATATATTCTGTCTTTGTTCTTTGCTTTCTAATGTTTCTCTCCATAGTTCCAATTTTCTATTAACTTTTTACTTAGACTCCTCCACTAATACAATGTCATCTACAAATAACATACACCAAGGTACTTCATCTTGAATATGTTTTGTTAACTCATCCATCACCGTTATAAATAAGTATGGGCTTAAAGTTGATACTTGATATAACCCAATATTAACTTCAAAGAAGTCTGTCATTCCTTCATGAGTCCTCACACATGTTTTTGCACCATCATGCATGTCTCTTATAAGGTTAATATATGTCAATGGGATACCTTTTTTTCCAAAGTTCTCCAAAAAAACCTCCCTCAGTACCCTATCATAAGCTTTTTCTAAATCAATAAATATCATGTGAAGGTCTTTCTTTTTTGCTCTAAAATGTTCCATAAGACGTCTCAAAAGGTGAATCGCTTCAATAGTAGATTTGTCTGGCATGAATCCAAATTGGTTCTATGTTGTACTTGATACTTGTCTTAACCTACGTTCGATAATTCTTTCTCATAATTTCATAGTATGGCTCATTAACTTGATACCTTGATAATTCACACAATTTTGAATGTCTCCCTTGTTCTTATATGTGGGTATAAGTGTAGTTGCTCTCCATTCCTCGGGCATCTTTTGGTTTTTTCATATTTCATTAAATAGTCTTGTGAGTCAAGTGATTCCTATTTCTCCTAGTATTTTCCAAATTTCTATAGGAATATTATCTGGTCCTACCGATTAACGATTTACCACCCTTCATATGTTTAAGAGCTTCTTTGATTTCATTCTTTTGAATACGTCGGTAGAAATTGTAGTTTATATACTTTTCTGATTTAGCTAACTCTCCTAAGCTAATACTAACATCTTTATTTTCATTAAAAAGATTATAAAAATAGTTTTTCCATCTATTTCTTATATCATCATTTGCCACTAGAATTTTTTCATCCTCGTCTTTTATGCATCTAACATAATTAAGATCTTTGGCTTTCTTATCTCTAGCCCTAGCTATCCTAAAAATATCTCTTTCACCCTCTTTTGAGTATTTTTTATATAAGTCCTTCCAAATCTTAGCTTTTGCTTTACTCACAGCTTTTTTCGCTTCCTTCTTTGCTTTCTTATAAGCCTCTAAAGTTTCACTAGTTTTTAGCATAATGCAATTTGTAACTTGCCCTCTTTGCCTTGATTTTATTTTGTACTACTTCACTCCACCACCAAGCTTCTTTTTGTGCCGGTACACCTTCCTTAGATACCCCTAACACATCCTTCGCCACTTTCCTAATATATATAGCCATATTGTTCGACATATCACAAGGTGTACCAACATAATTCCAAACATCTCCTTGTAGGACTTTCTGTTTAAATATATCTTCTTTCTCGCTTTTGAGGTTCCACCATTTAGTCTAAATAGCTCGATGCACTCTTTTCTTCTTTGTCCATTTTTTTATTTGTAAATCCATAACTAAAAGTTGATGTTGGGTGGTTAAGCTTTCTCCTGGAATTACCTTGCAATCTTTACGACACGCATTATCTTTTTTTCTACAAATAAAGTAATCAAATTGTGTTTGTGATAAGCCTACTCTTATAAGTAATTAAATGTTCATCTCGTTTTTTGAAGATTGTATTGACTGTTAAGTGATCAAATGCCATAGCAAAATTTAAAATCTCCCTACCTTCCTCATTTATATCCCCAAAACCAAAGTTTCCATGAATCCCTTGATATCCTAATGCCTCTTTACGGACATGTCCATTTAAATCTCCTCCTAAACAAATGATCTCCCTTTGTGAAATCTTTTGAAACACCTTATCTAACTCTTCCCAAATAGCTGTCTTTATACTATCTTCTAGTCCTACTTGGGGTGCGTAAGCACAAACTATATTCGAAACCTCTGCTCCTAACACTAATTTTAACGTCATGATTCGGTCACCATATCGTTGTATGTCTACTACACTGTCCTTTAAATCTTTATTTATGATAATACCAATTCGGTTTCGAGCCTTTTCCTTACCTGAGTACCATAATTTAAAACATGTATCCTCTATCTCTTTTGCTTTTTCTCCAACCTATTTTGTCTCTTGTAAACATAGAATATGAATCTTTTTCCGAATCATAGTATCTACCACCTCCATTAGCTTATCGGATAATGTTCCGATATTCCAAGAACCAATACGAATCGTATTATCTAGGACTAGCTTCCTTACCCCCCGCATCCGTCCGGATGAAATTATTCACTACATTCGGGCGGCAATGTAGTGGGACTAACTTCTTTACCCACACCCGTCTATGAAGTGGGAATCCTTTATGCAATTGATTCACTATATTCGGGCGAAAATGTAGTGACCCTTGCTTACTTATCATTGCATTCGGCCTCTATAGCCCGTCACTAGGCGGGGATGCCCCAAAGCAATGCTAAAGGTGATCCATCACATAGGCGGAGTTAACTTTTAGTTATGGATTTACAGGTAAAAAATGGACAAAGAAGAAAATAGTGCATCGAGCTATTTAGACTAAATGGTGGAACCTCAAAAGCGAGAAATAAGTTATATTTAAATAAAAAGTCCTTCGACGAGATGTTTTGAATTATATTGGTACACCTTGTGATATATGTAACAATATGGCTATACATATTAGGAAGGTGGCGAAAGATGTATTAGGTGAATCTAAGGAAGGTATACCGACACAAAAAGAAGCTTGGTGGTGGACTGAAGTGATGCAAGATAAAATCAAGGTAAAGAGGACATGTTACAAACTACATTATACTAAGAGGACTAGTGAAACTTTAGAGACTTATAAGAAAGCAAGAAAAAAGCAAAAAGGGCCGTCAGTGAAGCAAAAGCTAAAATTTGGGAGGATTTATATAAAAAGCTCAACTCAAAAGAGGGTGAAATGTATTTTTAAGATAGCTAGAGCTAGAAATCAGAAAATTAAGGATCTTAATTTTGTTACATGCATAAAAAACGAGGATGAAAAAATTCTAGTGATAAATGGCAAACGATGATATAAAAGATGCAACAACTAAGCCTTTTCCCATACTAGATGGGGTCGGCTAAAACGATGATATAGAAGATAAATGAAAATTTTATTTTATAAGCTTTTTAATGAAAATAAAGATGTTAGTATTAGCTTAGGAGAGTTAGCCAAATCAGAATAGTATATAAACCACAATTTCTACCAACGTATTGAAAAGAATGAAGTCAAAACATATGAAGGTTGGTAAATGTGTAGGACCAAACAATATTTCTATAGAAGTTTGTAAAATCCTAGGAGAGACAGGAATTACTTGGCTAATAAGATTATTTAATGAAATATGGAGAAACCGAAAGATGCCCGAAGAATACAGAGCGAGTACACTTATACCCATATACAAGAACAAGAGAAACGTTTAGAATTGTGCCAATTATCGAGGTATCAGTGAGCCATACTATGAAATTATGGGAAAAAATTATCGAACGTTTTTAAATATATGTAATAGGCACACGGGCCCATAGGGCCCGTGACTCTTGGAGCTAGACGGGGTATCAATGTTGCCCTGTCTTCTTCACAACCAGCTCTATAAATAGAGTTGTAACATACTTCAATTATAAGGTGTCTAGTACAACCTTTGATTTGTGATTTGACTCTCTCGCACTTCACCCTTGTTGCATTTTTTATTTGACATCCATATTTGGATGTTTTGATATCTTGACGACTCAACCAATATTTTGACATTTTGTGATTTCATCGATTCAACATTCGATTATCAACAATTATTTACATGATACCAGAGTCTCGTCTTCGTTTTGAAGAATTTGAGTACATCGAGAAGCATGCCAAGATTGTAAAGTTCGTGAAATCACTTGGGAAAATAACTTGGATGAAGATGATGCTTTCAAGGTATAAGAAAAATACAAGGAAGATCTAAAAACATGAGAAATGATGAATGCAAAAATAACTTGGATTATTTGTCAAAATGTAGATGAAAAACTTAGAAATAGAATTAGTGTTTTCAAAAGTGCTTTTGAAATTTGGGAGTATTTGATCTCTTTGAAGATGATTTTGTTTTTCGAATTGATTTAATGGAAATGATGATAACGCGTAAACAAGGTAATTTAAGCATTAGAGATTATCATAATGAATTTTCGGAATTGTGGACTCAACTTAGAAGTTTTGATAAATTTGGAAAACTTTAAAAAATAGATGAATTTCAAGAGTTTTTAGACAACCAATATTTCTTTTGGTTTATGTGTGGTTTAAGGGATGGATTTGAAAACATAAATCCAACTTAATACATAGAAAACCTATACCAAAAGGACTCTTTTTTCGCTGATCTTGTTATGAAGGAAACAAGATTAAAAAACTTCAATGTTATAAAAGAAGTTGTTCTTGCCACCTTCAAATTGGGAGCAATTATGAAGACATACAAGTCTTTTTATGTGAAAAACTTCGAAAGGACCAAGAGAAGGAGCAAACAAAAAACCCACGAGACTATCGCCAAAGAAGTACACAATATGCCATTATTCCAAGCAAAATGGTCATATCAAAACCACTTGTTGTCTTCTTCGAAAGAAATATAAAAATGTGAGAGTCGTGGAGGACAAATATGGAGGAGCTTTGTCTACCAACATCAATTCAAAGAGAAGGCAATCATTTTCGAAAATGCTCTCTTCACTTATGTCTTGGTTCTTAAACTCGGGCGCTTCTTTTCGTATGACCCATTGTGATAAATCGTTAAACGATTCTCAAGATATCTTTAGAAAACATGAGTTTTTGGCCGATGACACAAAACTTCAAATTGCAAAAAATAGGAATTTTGGAAAAGACAATTTTAAAATTCAAAATGTAAGCTTTATACCTAAACTCAATTTAAACTTACTTTCGGTTGTTCAAATTTGTGATAATAATTGTATAATCACTCTCTCATCCAAGCATTGAGAATCACCTATTGAAGAAGGTGATTGGTCAAGGCCATAGAGAAAGTGGACTATACAAAATATATTGTTTACTTATGCCAAATTTTGAATCTTGTAATGTAGCTCATGATGGTACATTGTGGCATAAACGACTTGGGCATTTCTATATGCATGAGTTATGTATTTTTTTTTTGTTGAAAAAAATTGGGGAACGAAAATTTGAATGTAAAGAATGTGTTCTTGAAAAAATACGTCATCTTTCTTTTGGAGAAATAAATTATGTACCTTGCAAAGCTTTTGAATCAATATATTTTGATGTTTGGGGTCCCGTCTCTGTTGTTTCAAAGAGAGGAGCTCAATATTATCTAATATTTATAGATGACTTTAATCGCTTTACTTAGATATATCTCTTAAAACATAAATCGAAAGCATTTGAAAAATATATAATCTTTTGCAATATGATCAAAAATCAATTTGATTCCACCATTAAGATTTTTAGATTTGATTCATGAGGAGAATACTTGTCAAATGATTTTCAAAAATTTATTAAAACTAATAGAATTTTACAAAAAAAAATGTTGCACTAAAACTCAACAAAATGGCACGGCGAAGAGAAAGCATAGGCATATTGTAGAAACATGTAGAACTATGTTAATTGTTAGTAATTTGCCTAAGTTTTTATGAACAAAAGCTACTCTTATTGCTGTATACCTTATCAATAGAATGCTTTCAACTAAACTTCAAAATATTTCTCCTTTTAAAAAATTATATAATCTCTTTCCTTATTAAGAAAGATTTAGAGTTTTTAGGTGCAAATACTTTGTCTATGCAGACAAAAATGATAAATTGTCTGGATGTGTATTTCTTGGTTATGGAAATAAAAAAAAATGTTATAGATGTTTTGATCCTGTTAATGATAAATTGTATGTTTTGAAAGATGTAAATTTTTTTGAAAATGATTATTAATATAAGTCTAGATCTTTCGAAAGTAATGAAACATCTTTTTCACAAGATTTTTTTAATTTAGAAAAAGATGAGGATAGTGATTCAAAAGCTCATCATGATATATCTCATGAGTCTATTGATGTTCAAGATGGAACTACTGACGTACAATCCATCATAGAATTGTTTCAAATGCATTATACTAGACGACATAGAGGGTCTAACAACACACGTTTATAACTTAGAATTTTAAAACCTCCTTGACGTTTTGTATCCTATGAATCTTTTGAACCTTAACAAAAAAATTTGATTGCAACTCTTCATAAGTAAAAGAACCTAAATTCTTTCATCAAGCTAAGGGTTTTCCGGAATGGAAAGCTGCTATGAATGATGAACTTAGAACCTTAGACAAAGCTTAAACATGAACAGTTATACCTAAGCCTAAGGATAAAAAGGTTATTGGATGTCGATGGGTTTATAAAATTAAAACTCATAGTAATGGTAATATTGAAAGATATAATGCCAGACTAGTAGCCAAGGGTGATGCTCAAAGACACTCCAATTCCTTTCACAACCCGTTGCACTACAGGTTTGGCTCAAAACTCTTACTTTAAAATCTCTAAGGTTTGGGCAATCACTTTTAAACATATTCCACGAAACATCCGTAGAAAAAGACAAACATTGGGGACTTAATCCACAATAATATAAGATTTAAGATACTTAAATACGAAGATAAACAATTTACATGAGCGTATATTAGCGTGGTTGCGAATTGCTACAGGCAAACCTATTAAGTGAAGAGCATTATCATAGATCTCTATCTCTCGATATATAGCATTTGCTCTACTCTCATAAGGACTAATCTGTCTATACAATCAATAATGCCTCGATTAACCTCACCGTCCCTTTTGAAGCTTATTGAGTACCTGAATGATGGGTTTAGGTAATATGTTGTTGCATGAATATGATGATGCAATTATTTGTTCCATCAATTATCTGTAATGTTTCACACGGGCACATAATCCCTCTTTCTTCCATTAAAATTATTTCTAGTAGCTTCTTTTGTTCTATCCATGGCTTCGTAAAGGTAGTCCATAGATGATTTCTCCTTGTTATCAACCAATCTCAAAACCTTCACTAAAGGATATGTAATCCTCATTAGTCTAACACATGCATTCCAAAATGTACTCTCGTAGACTGTCTCTGAAATCTCATTCAACTTTCAATTTCTTTTATTTTGAGGTAACTCTGCAAATTATTGCCACTCATCTGAAGAGAACATTCTCTTCAAGGCTTGCTTCTGTCTCAATACTCGCTGTACGAAGAAGCTCTACACCATCTGTATATCTCCTCATTATACATAATACTCTGTACAAAGGCATTATTTTAAGGCTTACTTTTATCGTAGTAAATATAAGAAATTAGTTGCAAACCAAGTTTCAGTTGTACAAAAAAGCTCTACACCATTTGTAAATCTCCTCACCATTTGATCTTCAGTTTGAAACCCTCAAATGTTGTACCCCACTGCCATGTCGGGTCATTAGACCGAGATTGAGAGTTCCTAACACCCCTTTTTTTCATGAGCATCTCAATTAAATGAAAAACCTAAAAATAAAAGCACTTCATAAATCCCCAATCTTCACATAACACTCAAATACAGTGTCTCCCACTTCACGAATGCAATAAAAATCATATCCACAAACTTCATAACGTCATATTTCGTCATTGAAAAAAATATAAATAACACCAAAAAATAACAAATACAAAGAAAAAATCTCAAAAAAATACAAAATGTATATCACAATCTGAGTTGGGGCTTTCGCGGACGTCGTAGAGCACTTTCTTTTGAGCCTTGAACACCAAGGATGGGAAAGAGTGCATTGGGAGCTGTGAACACACGACAATGGAACCAAACGGAAGCTTAGAAACCCGCAAAACTGTGTTGGGGACCTGTAATGCAAAAGTGTGGGTTTCTATTCAGGCATATCGTTGAATTACACGATACGACATGATAACCTATATTATGCGATATAGGTTACTGTATCGTATCATGGCATCCCACGATACATTGCGATACAGATAACAACTACTATTGGAATTCTCATAACTCTTAGTGCTGTTCAAAATTGGGATATATATCAACTTGAAGTTTAAAATACCTTTTTGAATGGATATTTAACTAAAGATGTTTATATGACTCCTCTCGGATTTGATATTCCCTAGGATTATGTTCTTAAATTACAAAAGGTGTTTTATGGTCTGAAACAAGTCCCCAAGGCTTGGTTTGATCGATTTAAAAAATTCATGCATCTGCGTAACTTTATTTCTTATTATTCTAACACTGCTTTGTTTGTATGAAAGACAGATGCAAGTATTATTATTTTACTTTTATATGTGAATGATATGATCATCACTGAGAGCGATAAAGCAGGGATTATAGAGGTTAAATATAACCTTCACCTCGAATTTGATATGAAAAATTTAGGTCTTCTTAACTATTTTTTGGGTATTGAAATTATTAGAAACAATTGCGGATACTTTGTCTTAAACTAAATTTGCAAATGATATAATTGAAAGATGGTATCACAGAAGACAAAATTGATGATACTCCTAAAGTTCTTGGTACTACGTTAAGATCCACCGAAGGAGAAAAATTCGATGAACCCACCCCCTACAGACAACTCATAGTATTACCCATCCTTATATTTCTTATGCAGCACATACAACTAGTCAATTTCATCAAGCACCTACCATTGTTCATATGTGTATTGTTATGCGAATTATTAGATATGTGAAAAATTCTAAAAACAAGGGGTACTCTTAACTTCTTCCTCGTCTTTTGATTTATCTGTGTATACTGATACTTATTGGGGTGGAGATGTCAACAACAGACATTCTATGATTGGTTTTTGTGTTTTTTTAGGTGAATCAATCATCTTATAGATCTAGACTTGCCCTGGCCACTCTGGCTCGTGACTCTTGGAGCTAGACTAGCTCGGGCCACTAGGGCCTGTGGCCATAGCCCAACTCTCAACGGCTAGTCAATGACAAGCCTCAATCAACTAGTTGTTGGAGGCTAGCTGCCTCCAACGTCTAATCCCTTCTTCTCCCTTATGCAATGCTGCCCTGGATCTTCTTTACAACTTGCTCTATAAATAGAGTTGTAACATACTTCAATAATAAGTTGTCTAGTACAACATTTGATTTGTGATTTGACTCTCGCTCTTGACTCTTGTTGCATTTTTTATTTGTAACATCCATATTTGGATGCTTTGATATCTTGGCTACTCAACCAACACTTTGATGTTTTGTGACTTTGCCGATTCAACATTCGATTATCAACAATTATTTACGACAAGTATTGAGTACAGTGGAGAACCAATTTGGATTCATAAAAGGCAGATCTACTATTGAAGTGATTCACCTTTTGAGACATCTTATGGAACATTTTAGAGCAAAAAATAAAGACCTTAACGTGATATTTATTGATCTAGAAAAAACTTACGATATGGTATGAAGGGATGTTCTTTGGAGAACCTTGGAAAAAAGAGGTATACCATTTACATACATAAACCTTATAAGAGACATGTACGATGGTGAAAAACATGTGTGAGGACTCATGAAGGAATGACAAACTTTTTTGAAGTTAATATTGAATTATATCAGGGATCAACTTTAAGTCCATACTTATTTATAATAGTGATTGATGAGTTAACAAAATATATTAAAGATGAAGACTGAACTACCTTGGTGTATGTTAGTTGCATATGACATTGTGTTATTGGAGGAGTCTAAGAAAAAATCTAATAGAAAATTGGAACTATGGAGAAAAACATTAGAAAGTAAAAGCTTCTTACTGAGTAGAACAAAGACATAAAGACATAATATATGGAACGTAAGTTTGATCATTTGGTTAATTTAGAGGATATAGAAATTAAAATTGGCACACATTGCATCCTCGAAAGGAAAGTTTTAAATATCTAGGGTCAATTTTTCGGAGTGATAGAAGAATTGATAGAGATGTTACACATAGAATTAATGTAGGTTGTTTAAAATCGAGAAGAGCATTAAGTATTCTTTGTGACAAGAAGATACCATTAAAATTTAAAAGTATGAAAAACTAGATTTTGAAAGTATTAAAAGAGGTAGATGACAACCACAAAAGTATTGGAAAGAAACAATAAAGATTGATCTAGCTTATGTTGAGTTAACTACTAACATGACACATGATAGGGTTATGTGGAAACAAAGAATCCATGTAGCTTATCCCGTCTAGTATGTGAAAAGGCTTAGTTGTTGTATCTATTCTTTTTTTAAACAAATAGAGCGGAAGCTACTAATTTTCTCAAATAGCAAATAATACATAATTCTCTAAAAAAAAAGAGACATGTGATTCATGTTCTAGAAAGAAGTGCCTCTACGAGCAAAGTTTATATATGCAAAGGAACTGATGAGAAAACAGCTAAGTACATTATCACATCACATGTGTCTTTGGCTTCGGCCTCCCATTGTACCAAAGGAACTGATGAGAAAACATCGAAGTACACTATATTAAGGCGTAATCGTTGTAATGAAGGCGATGCTTTAATATAATTAAGGAAGATTGATGAACGGATAGCTTCACAATGTAACAATCACGTAGCCTTATAAAAGGTTATAACCGAGAGCAACAAGTGCATACGAACAAGATAACGAACACAAAATAAACTTGAATAAATAATCTTTATTCACTAGCCACGAAAGGCTTGAATTTACAATGATTTACAAGAGTATTTATAGAGAAAATAAGTAAAAGAGAGTGAGAGAGAGTGAAGAGATAAGAGAAGGAAAGAGAGGGGGGCTGGCTGCAGCCAGCCCCCAACCTGGCCCTGATGGCCCAGTGGGCCAGGGCCTGCCAGGCCGGGCCAAAGTGCCCAGGCCATTTTACTAACAATCGTTTCTTTCAATTTTAAAATGTGATATTGGTTTACAGGGTTTGCTGTTGTTTGCTGAATCTGATCAACGCAAAACTCTATACTGTGTTTTTGGGGGAAGGCAATTAAGAGGATTTGTGGAAATGCCTCAACAGATCTCCAATTCTATTAAGTGGGTTTCAAGATTGGATGGCATAAGAAGGAACTTGTTACATGAAGCCTTGTAAATACTCAACAATGATGATGTCTTCTCCATCTAGGAAGTGCTAAAATCAGTCCATATAGGAATTTGTCCAAAGGAAACACATGGAATTAACCGTTAAGTACTTGGGCTTTAATCATATGCTAGTTTTGGACTTCAAATGATCCCAATGGTGGCACATAATGTGTTAGTTTTTACGGAAAACATTAATTGGGAGACATTGAAAACCAATTTGGGCACTTAACTACTGGCAATCGTGATTCACGATTCCAGACATAGCATGTTGCAGACTTGTGGTCTCTGAATATGGCAACAATCTCAAGGGACATAAACAGAAGGAAGTGCTCTCCTCTCTTTTTCTCTCACACACACCTAGTTGGTGTATGATTTTCCACAAGGAGTTACCTGATATCAAACGACATATAACAAAAATGGCGACTAAGAATATAAATAATACTGTAACAAGTTCATACTTTACCTTGAAGGGCCACTGATGGTGACGGATGGAAGTGAATCAAGTGATGGCTTAATCGAGAGAGGGAGAGACGGGATGGTTAGAGCCCAGATGGGAGATGGTTTCCACCGGCGGACCGCGGACGGAAGTGATGAACAGAGATTTGGAGAGACCCAAGTGGAGGCCAGAGCTGCGCGCAAAAGAGAGAGGAATTAGGGCTGGGACAGATCGATCAAGCCTCAGCCTGAGGCCCTGATGGATTGAGTTGGTTCGGATCAGATTTGAAAATCTGATGCAAGTCGAGTCCATTACTAATAACCAAAAAAGGTCCAGATTTTTAATTTTTGGGGGTGGATGGCTACAAGTTTACCATTTTATTGTAACTACCTTTCCTTTTCTAAAATTCAGGGGGGGGGGCAAATTTTAAATTGTTTTAAAATTTCAAGCACCACTGCAATTTTTTCAAAATTCCTGGTGGGCAACCGCCCCCCCAGGGCATAATGTAGGTCCACCCTTGTTACTAAGTCGTGATCAGGATATTACAAACAGGTCTGATGCGTGACTGAACACTCGACAATGCCAGCCTGCCTGACATGCTTTATACATGTACTAGGAGGCTGGGTGGTGTTTGTAACCTACTTTCTCTTCTCAAGCTTTCATGTATTACTAGTTCAAACATGAATTTATGATCAAGACGTCAAATTTATGATTTATCATTTATTGGTCAAATTCTCAAGATTATGGTTGTTTATGATTCGTTCATCTGTATGTCAATGCTGATAGCTACTACTTTTTATTGCTTAGTATCCCTTTGTTTCTGTTTTAAGCTCATGTAAGCTGAGCTTGTCCTTTTATTATCTGTAGGCTCTCATAGTACAATTCGATCTTCAGATGATGTTGAATCTCGAAGCATATATGTCAGTAACGTAAGAAGCTTCTCACTTTATCTTTCTGGATGTAGTAATGCTGCTTGTAATCATGACAATGTCTGATCTTTGGCAACTCGTCACTTTCAGGTTCACTTCGGAACGACAAAAGATTTGCTTTCTACACATTTTAACAAATGTGGAGAAGTGCAGAAGGTTGTCATTGTGATGGATGCTGCAACAGGTCAACCTACAGGGTAACTATTGTTATTATCTTTTCTGATTTGTTTGGGTAAACTGCTACTGTTAGTTCTTATTTACTCTGCTTGGAAACAGCTCTGCTTATGTGAAATTTATGCGCAAGGAATCTGCGGAGCTTGCATTATCCTTGAGCGGGACATATTTTATGTCACGCATCCTCAAAGTAAGTACCAAGCTTGCTTGCTTCCCTCAAACATGAATCCTTCTGGCGTCTTTGAAATTCTATTGATTAGAAGATTAACAGTTAGTCACCTAATTGGCTCTTTGATCATTCTATATGAGACATACCACTAATCAACAACTAAGCCTTTTCCCATACTAGATGGAGTCGGCTACATGGATTCTTTATTTCTATAGAGCCCTATCATGTGTCATGCTAGCAGTTAACTCAATATAAACTAGATCGTTCTTTATAGTTTCTTTCCAACACTTTTGTAGTCGTCCTCTTCCTCTTTTAACATTTTCACAATCTAATTTTTCATATCTTCTTACGGGAGCGTTCTTTGGTCGTCTTTTCACATGTCCAAACCATCTTAAACGATTTTCTCTCATTTTATCCCATATTGGTGCTACTTTCAATTGGTTTCTAATAACCTCATTATGTATACGTTCTTTACTTGTGTGACCACTCATCCATCTTAACATATTCATTTCTGCTATAGACATCTTTTGCACATGTTACGATTAACTGTTCAACACTTAGAACCATAAAACATAGCAGGTCTAATTGTTGCTTTATAATATTTACCTTTTAACTTTAATAGTATCTTCTTATCACACATAATACCTCATGTCCCTCTCCATTTTAACCAACCAGTATTAATTATATACATAACATCTCCATCAATTTTTTCATCACTTTGAAAAGTTGACCCTAGGTATTTAAAACTTTCCTTGCGAGGGATGTATTGTGTCCCAGTCTTAATTTCTATTTCTTTTGAAGTACCCAAATGATCAAACTTACATTTCATATATTTTGTCTTTGTTCTACTAAGTTAGAAGCCTTTACCTTCTAATGTTTCTCTCCATAGTTCCAATTTGCTATTAACTTTTTCCTTAGACTTATCCACTAACACAATATCATCGGCAAATAACATACACCATGGTACTTCATCTTGAATTTGTTAACTCATCAATGACCAATGTAAATAAATATGGACTTATAGTTGTTCCCTGATGAAACCCAATATTAACTTGAAAGGAGTTTGTCATTCCTTCATGAGTCTTGACACAAGTTTTTGCACCATCGTAAATGCTTCTTATAAGATTTATGTCTGTCAATGGGATGCCTCTCTTTTCCAAGGTTTTCCAAGGAACATCTCTTGGTACCTTATCGTAAGCCTTTTCTAGATCAATAAATATCATGTGAAAGTTCTTTTTGGCTCTAAAATGTTTCATAAGACGTCTCAATAGGTGAATCGCTTCAATAGTAGATCTGGTGGACATGTAGACATACCACTCATCAAATGTCATAAATATTGAAGTTGTTTCTTTCTTCAAGAATGCATCAAAGATATTTGTGGTTTGAGAAGGGCTGTGAATGGCTTGACATGGATCTCGGTTATAGCATGGGAAATGGGAGGTGGCTATAGTAAGGTCGAGTTTAACATGTTGAATAAAAGAAAGGCTTTATGGATAAATTTTACAGTTAGCAAAAGGTAGTGAAATATGATACGACAATACCTTTTACAGATAGGTGTTCCCTGTGCTCTTATCTTCCACTAATCACAATGAATCATGGAGAATTTTCTCTCATATTCTTTATATTTTCTTAGGGTGCAAAACAGGTAATTGACTTTAATAAACTAAGAAAAGAGTTCCTTTCTTTTGTCTTTCCAGCTCGTTTATCTCTTAAGATGCGAAAGCTAAACAAAGTCTACATGTTTTTGCATCTTTAGAGTCTGCTAGTTCTTTATCAGTTGACTGCTTCTCGCAGTATGGTTAACATTTTGTATTCAGGCAGAAGTATTATTGGAAGTACTAATCACATTTCTAGGGATAGTCAATTTTCTTGTTTAACTGTACTTGCAGAGGCTTTAATGCTTTCCATGCTTGTAACCTTTTTTGGGAATGACGGGCAAAGCACACAGAGAAACGTTTTCTTTCTTGTTAAAAGATCTTGAACCATTATCTGCCCACAAAAAATACAATTCCCTTCAAGCCAGACATAATTTTGCCTACAAGGTTTTTTTTCTTGAAAGGGGCTTCAAGTGCCATCTTAATTCGATGACAGTAGGACAAGATTACATCTCTGACAGAAGTTATTAAATTTGTTAAATAGAACTATTACACCCAATGTTAGTCTGTAATCACTTTTATTACTTTCATTTTGGGCGGTTAACGTTGATACTGGTATCAGTTTTAAGGGCTTATCATGGTGGTGCTTTCTATTTGCTCTACTTGATGTGAACTTGTGTTGTTTGGTCAAACAGGTTGTTCCAAGGAATTCCGTACCCCAAGAGGCTGCTCAAATGATACCATGGTCATCTGGGTTTTACCGACCCAGCCTGTACTCTTCTAGGCCGATACCTAGTCTCCAATTTGTGAGAGGCATGTCGGGTATGTATGCCAGGCCACCTCCTTTGAAGGTTGGTCCTCATAGTTTACAGTGGAAGCGCGATTCTCCATCAAATCTAAATACGGCAAATAGTGGATTTTCTGCGGGAACACCATCTGCTACTACACCTTTGGTTGCCACTCCAAGGAGATCATTGACATATATCCGAACTCCAAAGTGAATCGAAACCGGCTGGCGATTCTTTTACAGATTTAAAGCTTCCTTTGATGGATCTTCGTTTTGTTATCTTTGTTAGTCAGGAGACAAAGTTATCAAGCTGAGGAAGAAGAGGCTGAAAGCTGTGCGAAAGTTTTCCTCCTTACCATCGAGGCACTGGTAGCAAAGTTGAAAGCATGTGTATATTGAAGGGTACTCTTTCGATCGGTTTCATATTACAGCAATAAATAACTTTTTGACATGATGGATATTGTTGCTTTGTCAGGTTACAAGAGATAAAAGGGAGAGGTTTGTTTGGTGGTCATGGGTTGTATAGCGGGCTTCCTCGCCACGATGTAGATATTGCCTCTGGTTATCTGTTCACTACACAATGTAAGAGTTGATTGTCTCCGCTGGACTGGTGACAGCCCGGTCTTAGCTTCTAATCCTGCGGGGTTTAGGCTTTTATGCTCAGAAGAAAGGTGTTGGTGTTCAAGAAACATCTGGAACCAAATTGCAGTTTGGTTTGGTTCTAAATGTTGGAACGGTTTGGTTCTAACAAAAAAAAAAAGTTGGCGATTCCTTTCATGATTTCAGTGCTGGAACTGAACCATGAGAACCGAGCTGAGCCAAGGTGAACTTCAATAATGCAAAAAGCAGTTGCCGTTTATGATGGATGACTTTAGTCTCTTATCGAGTTAGGAACACTCTGAAGAATGCATTGAGCACTATAAAAGTTATTGAACAAATTGAACACTAAAAGCCATTGAAGAGGTACCCAACAAGACGTACCTTTCTCGTCCTTTTGAATAAGATCTGAGTGTAGTATATGTTTTTGTCATTTAATTTCTGATTCATGGTGCCCCGCCCATTGTAACTTGCTATCTGGCCCCTTGACCATCGCCCATGCATTGCACTACAGCAGGAACTATGGTTTGGAGCCAAACTGAATTAGAACTGTCGGTTTGGTTTGGTTTGGTTCAGTTTTCACCACATTGTGGCTTGATTCGGTTTTCAAAATATCAGGAACCTCGAGTAGTGGTTTGGTTCAAGTTTGAGGCTAGAACTAAACGAAACCGAATTGTGAATACCCTACCAGAAGACCCAATGACTAGAGATGGTATAGAACTGCATTTTGATGTCCTTATGCAATTTCTGATTTTAATGGAGATGCACTAAGAGCCGCAAATACGATTGATGGCTTGGGTTACTTTGCTTCGGGTGAAGGGCAGGCCGAACTTAACCTTTTCTCTGGTTCTTTTTCAAAACCCAGACCCAGCCTTGATGAAAGTTCGGGTCAACTCAACCCGACTCTGGTAGCCCATCAATAATAAGTCCGGTCTAGTATCAGACTTTGTCAAGGCTTGAAAGCAATGGATGGTCTCTCTATATATATAGAGAGAGTGAAAGTATGAAAGAGCATAATCCATGCATGTGTACTCATCAATCCTCAAATATACTTAAAGATCACAACTACTCGATCGGTAAGATCAATAGCACTAAAATCTTTAAATAAAAAGCAAAATAGTGTCAAGTGCATCAAATATACTATGTAAAAGTATAATAGTATTTTTTTATAATATAAAACTTAACCTTTGATTTGATAGTTGTATGCACAAATGTGTGGAGTTATCATGTTCGCTCTTTCTTTCTTTATAAATAAATAAATATATATATATGTGTGTGTGTGTGTGTGTGTGTGTTTGTAATGTCTGTGTTCCATATGCAGTTGCGTTTCAGATCGCATCTGGTTGAAGAAAATGCAGGAGGCACGTCGACTGCTTAAAGATGATCGATTACGTGAGGCGGCAACTGGCTGGTATTATATACGGAATGAAAGAAATGCAGCGTGGAAATGGGAGATAACCCAAAGCTCCCCAATTCAGTAGTTTAGAAGTCCAAATGAGTTTCCAAACAAGTCGGAGGGTCTACAATTCAAAAGCGGATCATGCGAGTTGCAGCCGAGAGATCTCAAAGCAGAAAAAATCGCCTATGGGCTGTGGAATGTTCTGTAATAAGAGAGAATGCCTCAAAGGGTATTGGAATTGTTTGTTGTTTGTGATTGGAGAGGTAATTTTATTGCAGTTACGGGACGTGGCAGATCTCTCGAGGGCGATCTTATTGCTGCTAAAGTTCCTATTGGCTGATTTTCAAAATATATTTGGTGAAGGTTATGGTTGCAGTCATGTTGTGGCATTAAGAGGCATTTTAGTAATAATTACATTAATTAGTAAAACATGTAGTGATTGTCACTTATGAGCATTTGCATACACCTTTTGGCATTAAGAGCTACGCACTTTAGTGATAATTGTGCCCATTAGTAGCACATGTGGTCATAATTTATATGCATTTATCAACTATGTTATGGCATTAAAAACCACATTCTTGAGAGGCAAGTATGCTCATTAGTAGCATATCATGAGTTACATCTTCATCATGTCTATATATAGTGGTATTTTAAAAAGATTCATCTAACTTTTTCTCCCATAGTGAGTCATTTCCTATTTAGTGTTTCAAGAGAGTTTGGAAGCTTTATTGTAGTGCTAATTGGATTTGCAACATATCATCTTTGCTTTGCCGGTTTGTCAAAGATTTAGTTGTATTAGACAACCGAGGTCTTCATTATATACTGAAGGTGTTTACTGTGATCAATTGCATTTGATTATTTGATGTTGGTAGAAAATAAATAGAGATTTTAAAAAATCTAGTGAAAACAATAAATGATAGAGACACCAACCTTAAGGAAAAGAAATGTCGATGCTACCGTTATAGAAAGCCCAATCATTATAAGAATGGATGCCGATACTTGAAAATTTTGAACAAAGACAAGAGTTATAATTTTTCTAAGAACACTCCGGCTGTTGTCATATTTGAACTAAATATGACAAAAGACATTGGATCTTGGTGAGTATACTGGTTCTACTTGTTATGTGTAAAAAAAACAAAGTTTTTTCAAAATATTAGTAGAAGAAGATGAACCGGTTTTATACATGGGCAATGCTTCTACGGCTCAAGTGAAACGAAAGAAACCACTGAACTCGAATTTACTTGGGTAAAGTTCTTACTCTTAAGGATTTGCTCTATGTACCGTAAAAAAATTTGGTGTCGGTTCTCTTACTTAATAAGCATGGATTTAAAAGTGTATTTGAGGGGGATAAATTTATTTTTTTTAAGCGAGACATATTGGGAAGGGTTATCTATTTGAGGCTATATTAAAGTTGAAATTCAATAACAAAGATGTTGTTTCTTCTTATATTGTTGATTTTTTTCATTTGGGGCATGTGAACTTTATAAAATTATATGAAATGACTAAATCGGATTTGATTCCAAAATTGGTAAGTCAATGCATTCATATTCTACTTGCATTCGTACCAACATCACTATACTTCCATTTACAAGAATTGAAAGAAGTTCCAAAAATTTGGATTTCATTCACTTACATGTTTGTAATTTTCATGGTTGGCCAATAATAGAAAAAATGATATTTTACAACTTTCATTCATGATTATACTAGAATTTGCTATATATATTTGATGTATGTAAAGAATGAAGTTTTGGAAAAGTTTAAGATTTTAAAAACTCAAGTAGAGTTTCAACTTGAATTTTTGATTAAATGTTTGATAACCAATAGAAGAGGGGAATACTATAATCCTATTTATTTTGTATCTATATGAATCATACATTAAACTATGACTCCTTATTCTCTTATATATTTTAAAATTCCAGATTATGAACCTTCTTAGTTTATGATAGTCACTAAAAACATGTACCCGATCAAACCTAGTGTGAGGGCTTGGTCTTGGTTTTGGTTGCTTTTGGACAAGATGGTGAAGCTCATTAATCTGGCCAACGTTTGTATGATACCAAAAGACCTTAAGATCATATTATGAATTATCCCTCCAACTCTCCTTTCCTCCTTACTCTTCGTCCACATGTTTTCTCATTATTTAATCTGCAATTGGTAAAGCATAGGCCTTCCCATGATTGAGATTCTTTATAGTTATGTGTGGAAGTCTCGTTATGAATTTCTACACAACATAGACAGCGGGAAATCACTGGTCAAAACCAACAGTTTGAGAAGAAGCACATGCAGGCGCACCCACATTCTTTTAACATTTCATGTATCACTTCTCACTTGATGTGCGCGCGCGAGAGAGAGAGGGAGGGAGAATTTAAATGGATCCAAATGTTTTCAGTGACAATAGTAGAAAACTAAGTTTCAGTTTCTCTTCGGGGTTTTTTGGGCATGCAGGGACGCGGTAGGCTCACAGCTAGATGCACACCATGGGTATCAAACTCGTTGCAGCCTTCAAAGGCCTTGGTACCGCCCCTTTGCTAGTTAGGTTAGATGCACCTGCAGCCCCACAAGACTGGATTAATTGTCATGCAATGTTCAGTGTTTTAACAGAACAACCTTCAAATTCCATCTTCTAAATTTAGTTGACCTCATGTAAACACATAAAAATTTTCATAATAAAAAAATCTACTTTTGATTCACAAAAAGTTGTTTTAAATATCAAAGTAAAATGATTGTATGATTCTCGAATCATTGGGTCTAGGTCTGCTTTACAATAAATCAAATCAAATATGAGGTTGTTGTTCAAGAAAATATAAAGAAAGGAAAATTCTCGCAAACAACACTTTCCATTATTGTGAAATTGTTGAAGTTACCAAAATTTGAAAATATGTGAATAGAAAGGCTGAATAAAAAAGGAGCAACCAATGCTTTTCATTCATCTCAAATTGTTGAAGTTACCATTCTACTTGCCTTTGTATGACCAAGAAATTCTCTACTTCTCATTTACAACATGCCTAAGAAGGAAACACAACCCATGCAAATACTAAAAATTATAGCTAGCTTTTTATTTTTATTGTTTTGCTTTCCCAAAATGAGAAATATTGTATCAATTTTTTTTCCAAGATGCCCTAAGGAAAACTATAAATAGGGTATTTATCATCATTGTAAAGGGGCAAGAGAAGAGAGTGAAAAATAATTAAAAAGTTATCTAACAATATTTAAGAGCAATAAAGAGTTTTCCTTCTTCCCCTCTCTCTTTTTCTTTTCCTTTATGGTGTGTTGCGAGAGCGCTCAATTAAGAGGAGGGATCGATCAATTACAATTCTCTAAGTGGTAGCATGAAACTTTAGGTTTTGATCTTTTTTTTTTGCATGAATGTCTTATTGAAATAGTACAGGTTGTATCATGTCTTGCTTTCCTGCTTACTGATAACATTATATGGTCTACATATATATCATCTATGTATTTTTATTATTCAATATATTAGGCACAATATTCATCCCATACACATATGCATACACATTAATATTTCTCTTGGGCCAATATATTGACATCTACTAGCACGCAGAGGTTGATCATATCTCATCGGAGGTAGAAAACCACCAGTTAAACCTTAATTGAGTCCCACATTTCGTATTTAAAATTTAATATTGAAGAATTGTATTGTAAGTCTTTTCTTTATTAGAACCAATATTTGCATACACCTCACATTATGTGCATTATTGAAAAGAAGAAAAAAAATCAAGGCTTACAAAGAAACCAAGACATATGGTACCAACCACAACATTTTCCAAAATAAATGTGAGCATATGGCACCAGTACAGTAGATTTCTTTGGTGATTCCTAAAATCGCTATTTTCGTAGTAAAAATCACCAGAAAAGCTTTTTCGTATGGTTCAGACCATCAAAAATAGGTTAAAAGCCTCATAAAAAGACTGCCAAAAGTATGACCATGGGCAAAAATAAACAAAAACCGTCTAACATACGTGGACAACTGCCAAAAATAATTTATGCATGATGTCGAAACCACCGAAAAAAGTGTATTTCCCTCAACTGTCCAAACCACCGGAAATGTTTGGTTGAACGGTTGAAAATAAGTAAACCACCGAAATAAGTTTTCTAAAACCATTAAGAAACTTTTTTCCGATTGTCCAACTACTGGAAATAGTATTTCACGTACCTCCCTATTATACTAACCATCAAGAAAATCCCTTTTTTTACTAATGTTTGAAACTCAGTACGTCAGTGATCACACAGCTTGCCAATTAGATTTTTTCCCAAGAATATTGTATTATTTTTTCCCAAGAATATATATATAGAGAGAGAGAATGATTGGATCCTGCCTATACAACGATGTTGTTCATTAATGTTTGATCATTGCTTTTTAGGAGTATAAGTACAATAACATTGTCTTTCATCATTTTTTAAAACTCTTGAACTTTTTAAAATTATACTCATACTGCTGAAAAACAATAGGTAGACATAAGTGAGCATGTCGGAGGTGACAAGATCCAATTTTCCTATATGTGTGTGTGTGTATATATATATATATATAACATTGTGCTTCATCCTATGTATGTATGACCGGGTGGTACAAGGTAGTTAAATGATGAAATATGTGCAAAAATTAAGAATGTCTCAATCTATAATGGTGAAATAAAAATTTTACTTGATATTATATGTGAAAACTTTACATTTTAACTTTAACAAGCAGCTCGTATTTGGCTCATCCAACTCTGCTCGTGCTCGGTACATGGCTTGGCTCAAACTAACTAATTAGACATACATGATAGGTTGTTAATGATCAAGCCATGATGACCCTTTGGTTCATTAGGCTTTTTTACATGCCTGAATTATGTGATTAACAGATCAAGATAGATCAGACGACTCCATGCTATGAATTGTATAGCTAAATAACTTGGGGAAAGATGCTTGCAACCAATTAAAACAGTTATTTCTTTTTCCTTCTTCGGTACAATGGGAGGCCGAAGCAGATCCACGCCTGGGGTATCAAACTTATGGCCTTCCCTGTGAGTCGACTGCCTAGTGAGGTGAGCACGCTCTTTGTGCTGAATTTAACTTTTTATTAACGCTTCATTCTGCATTCCGACTAGTGTACTTTTAATTGCCGTTAAGAACCGAAAGATCTTTGCTAATGTATAGTGTACCTGCTAAAGATGCATCGAAAATCTTATTTCTAATGATTGGCATAAATTAGCAATTTCCTTTTGCTGACACTTTTTTTGTACGATAATTTGTTAGTAGGCATTAAATCCTTGTCTTGAATTTCACTCCATTGATTGTCTTAATTCTCCAATATATGATGTGTACGTAGACAACTATTTAATGATTGAGCTGCCATATTTACTTCGTTCCATGGGAAAGCTTGTTTTAGTACGTATCTGTCCATGGTCTTTTGCGTACTGTGTTTAGTGGGCTTTCATGTACAGCGGGTCTTGGGCAGACCCTACCAGATATGCACACTCAGGGCGTCGAACTCAGGACCCTGTTTGATGGTTTTTTCATATCACAATAACAGGGGAAATGGAAATAAATTATTAAGAAGCCAATATTATTAACGGAGTTCTTAATAATTTGACTCTAATAAGATTAATGAGGGAAAGCTTCTTTTATAGATAAATGTAATTCGTCACAAGATAGCACAATGACGGATAAGAGTTCATCTAGACATTGGAATGGGCAGTTCCAAACTACTGGCTCTAGTTTTCTTTGAACCAGGAACCAAAACCAAACCAAGATTAGGCCAATTCTAGTTCTCATTCCGATTGAGGCCTAAACTACCTCAACCGGAGAAAAACCAATTAAAATTTTTGAAATTCAAAAAAATTAAAAAATATACATAGAACAAGTGGCATGGAACTACTTGTGCCATTTCCGTGGAAAGTGTTGACGTCAAAAAAAAACATGAGGATATGTAGCATAAGACAGTGAATTTCGAACAAGGAAGGGATACATGGGTCATGAAGGACCACAACCTTGAGTGTGTGAGACAGGCCTATCACCTCGAGTTGCTCTTACTGATTATGGGGTCATTTGGCACACCCCAATGAGTGTGATGACGAAAGAATGGTATAAACCAAGATGTGGAGAGTCATTGAGGATCACCCCCCATAAGCTTGGTACAATATTGTTGTTTTAGTAAAAGCCTATAAATAGACAAGATAGATATGAAGAAATCAATGATACAACCGCAAGTCTTTCTTCTTTTACTTTCCCTAGGAGTAGAAGTAATATAGTTCATTCATCTTCCTGAGTACATTGAGTACCTACGCAACCCCATTGGCAACCAAGATACTTACAGTCGAATTCTCGAGGACCCATTTCATGGCCTAATACCTTATTCAATCATGTTTCCTTTTTGAGAACAAAAGTTCAAGTTCTCTAGCATACCCTTTGTCTTATGGCATTCTACTTACATGTAATGTGTTCTGGCATTTGTGTGGAGTTGTCTCTTTTGGACAGCAACACATCTTTGATACCCCCGGTGGGACTCACACGCTTACTTATAAGGTTGCCTAGTTTATGTCAACTTGATTCGGTCAAGTTTATTTTATGGCATCTTCCAGCACAAACATTGATCATTCATCACCGCCACCAAGCCAAAGCTTCCTGGCTCCTGACCAAATAATCCAGAGTATCATTCTCCACCCCAACAAAGAGAGAACATATTGGTTATATCTCATGTTTAATTAAATAAAGATATTGTTCTCGAACAACTTCAACCATCAATTAGTGATTGCTTACAAGGGTAGTTTGGGGATCTTCAAATGACCATGTTCTGCCAGATGACACAAACCAAACCTGTCATGATCTCTAATCAACTAGCTATCATCCGAGATCATAACTTGTTAACCAATAAACAGAGACAGGCTACAAAAGTCTTAGCTCAAATGACATTTCAGAGAACGTCAATGTTTGGTACCTATATAGAGAGCCATAATATCCAAGGACCATCCGTAGCTTGAGGACTTGACTTGTAATATGGATTAGTCAATATCGCTAGGTGATCACCTAAGCTTTCACTCTCAATTTCATCTTTTCAAACAACAACTACTACTCAATCCTATGTTACCTCGACACCGTCTAATATGTCATGGCTACTTATCAAATACAATGAGATACATTTCTAAGATCTTGTCTTATGATTCCCCCAATTGCTCCAAGTTTCATGACATCTCAAACAAAATGGGTATTCCACCACCAATACAACCACTAGAATTTGGGTCTCAAATTCCCTCACCTCATGTCACATATAATCTTTAATGATTGCCATTCCAAAACCTTATCAGGTATCGTTTCTGCCAGCAAAGTGTTGATTTGCACCCGGTAATCAAATGTTGAATCAACCTCTAGAGATAAAAGATACCCTGATGAATTGAGACGATTATTGACCTAGTTCAAAATGCTTTTGGAATAGAGCTACAAACTCCTGATACGAGAAATACATGAAGGCTCATCACTTTAAAGTAGGAGATCTCGTATTAAAAACTATACACCAAAGTGGCCCGCATCCTCTTAGAAAGTGGCAACCCAATTGGGAAGGTCCCTATGTCATAAAAAGGACAAACACCAACAATGCATATTGGCTAATTGATGCTGAGGGGAGACACTTGGTAGACCCTACAAATGCCCAATATCTAAAAAAATATCATGTCTAGAGTCTACCACCAATTTTTTTGTAATGATTTTGTAAAAATCATCTTTAGTTTCTTGAAGAGGTACCGTCTTGGGCTGGGTCTTCCCCAACCTTTTCGTCCAAACTCCTTCTCACATTTCTAGACTTCGTTTAGATTGATTTTTTATATTTCAAGCTTGGATTTCTGATGATTTGATTGATGCTCTTGACTTGGTATTTGATGCTTCGGGCATGAAGTCTGCTTCTGGCCTGGGCTCTCCTTTTGCCTTTTGATCCTGCTTTTGTCAGGCCAGACTGAATTCTAGGCTTTTGAACCTGTTTTTGAGGCTGCTTTTGATCAGGCTCCACTTGTTGGATTTGGCTTTTTACAAAATTGGGGCTTGGCTCGAGTTTAAGAAATTTATATTTTGAACGGGTTTTCAAACAGAAGTTTAAAGCTTTTGCAACTCCTAGGTTTTGAAAAACTCAAATTTTGGTTTTGAAATGGATTATCAAACTAGGTGTTTGTTTTGACAAATCATTTGATTTTGGGGTGTTTATAATGGGTAAGTTGGGTAAATGGCAGCTCCTATGTCTCCTAGGTAGGAATTAGTGCTCTATAAAGAGGTGTGTTTTCAAAATCACTAAATAACATTTCAAAAATCTTTATTTTACAAGATAAGGCATAGTCGAAAACAATAAAATATTTTCAAATAGTATGTGCTATTACGAAATAGGGCATATTTGATTAAATTGAGTATCTAAGGGGATAAGTTGTTCCCCTATCTCATTCTCTCCAAAAAAATTGGCAAAGGCCCAATACCTCGAAAGCCAAAATGTAAGATAGAAAAAAAAAAGAAACAAAAAGAAAAGGAAGGAAAAAAAATCAGCCTCCACTATAGAGGTCTTCTCATAAAAGAGAAAGAAAACCAAAAGCTCAAAGAGCGAAGAGTCTTTCCTCAAAATTTTCTCGTTATACCAAGGGACACTTCAGAAGGGGCCATGGGAATTCTCCCTGTACCCCATACCATTTATCCCAAAGGAGAAAAGTCTATTATTATAATCCTAAAGTAAGAATAAAACCTACCAATTTGGAACTCATTTTGTTTGAGGATTAGGCCTTATAGTGTGAAAAATTTTGAAATGTTGTTAAACTTTTCCAACAATAAAATCCTCTACAAGAGTAATGGAGAATCAAAACCGATGTTAAGAAAAATATAGGAGATGAAAGTTTTGTCAAATAGAAACTAAGGTAGATTACTCATCAAAAATGTTTTTTACAAAACCCAAGGTATCAAGCAAATGAGCATAGAGGCCATCCCACTTAGGGCAGCTACCCTTCGTGAAATCTCACCAAGCTCCCAAAATAGTTTGTGGAGGTGTCCAACACTTGATTCATCCATTGCATCTCTCGCATCTCATGCATATATGCATCCATAATAGCCTTGTTCATATATGGTCCCCATATTGGTCAACTACCATCCATGTTGAGTCATCTTTGGCTAGAAGTCCTCGTCGCATTAGGATAGCTCATGTTCAAGAAGTGAGTCCCTTAACAAAGAATGGGAAAGTTCATTAAATCTTGACTAAACTCAAATTAACTATATTATTTAGAAAAAAAAATAGAAGTATTATTCTTTTTAATTAACTAAATAAATCTAACTAATGACACAGAGGGGCATCTATAAACACCTAAAATTTTTCAAACAAATTTTGTTTTCTTCAAAAGTTCTTTATAAGTAAAGTTGTGGTCATTGGTTTTTTAAGTTTATTTTCAACAAAGACACCTTAAGCAAGCTCATTTCCAACCAAAAATTTTGTGAGAACTTTAAAATGAAGTTACTTTGAGCCCCACCAAAAAAATTGAATTATGACAAAACTAAAAAATAACTATTTTACCCATAAGGCTATACTAGCAAAATTTTGAAGTTTCAAGTATATTTATTTCAAAGAAAGAGTTGCAAAAGTTAAAAAATGGGCATCTAGAATCAAAATAAGTTTTAACAGCAAAATATTTATAAAATAACTGTTTTACCCCTAAAGAATAACGAATTATCTCCTATAAGAACTTAATCGTTTAAGTAGCTTGTTAGTTTCAATTTATACCTCGTTTATAAATATTTGAAACTTTTGTAAAGCTTTATATTTACTTTAAGCAAATAAATATAATAATATCTACTGCAATTATTAACAAATGTGATAAAATATATTTTGTTATCCCTAGTATATATTCTATTGAATTTATAAATATCAGTGTTTACCAAATTCAAAAATTCGGATTTCCTATCTGTAAACACCCAAAAAAATCTTTCAAAACAAATTTATTTTTTATCTTTCAGAATTTTTGTCTTTTCCAAAGAAAAATTACAGTTTTAGATCTTTTAAGGGTTTTGAAATAAAGATACCTTAAACAAACTCATTTCCATGTCAAAATTTTATAGCAACCTCAAAATAAGACTATATTGCATCCCTCTCAAAGAAATCCAATTTTGACAAAATCTCAAATAAGTGACTACTTTGCCCTTACGACCAAATTGGCAGGATTTTGCTCTTTCAAATGATGACCTTCAAAGAAAGAACAGTTTCAAACAATTTTCCTAAAAGAAATAAATGAAAATGAGACATTTAGAATCAAACCCAAAATGTTTGTAAAATGCTCAAATTTATAAAATTTCAAAACTCCTAAAATTCAAAATCAAACTAAATCCAAACCAGACCTCAAAAACTCGCTCGATCATAGATAGTATTATTCAAAGACCCTACACCGATGGGTTAAAGTGGTTTAAGACCCTACACCATCAAAATGGTTAAAGTGGTCTGATATCCTACACTCAACAAAGGGTTAAAGTGGTTGAAATAGTAAAGACTAACTCACGGAGCAAAAGCAGGTCAATCATGCAAACAAAAACTGGGAATGAAACTCAGTTGTTTTTCAAAAATAATATTTGAAAATTTCATTAGACTTGATGTTTTCAAATATAAAAGAAATGGTTTTAAAAAAAATGTTTGAAACTATACCTGTCATATCTGAAACTCGAATCAGAAGGAGGTAAATTCTCCAAAAAGAGGATATTGTAAGAACCAAAGAAAGACCACAATGATTCTAAAAAAGTAACTTAACAAATGCGACCCATCCTGATTTTGGTAAGTTATTCACCGGCTCATCTTGAGAAATGGTAAGTTCAGCAACGACCAAGCACCTGTCAAATTCAGCCTCCTCTGCTCACAAATTCGACAGCAACTGGAAGAGAAAGGAAAGCCATCAGCGCCATCTCTGGTGGTTTGCATGAGTTTGGAAAGTTTGGAACTTTTCTTGAAGAACTCGTTGATGCTTTGCTGCTGGAAGGGAAGGTCTTGTGCAAGTTGCTCGTTGCCATTTGGGACAAGGTCATTCCAGGCAACTTACCAACCTCATGGGCAGCATTGGTCCATACGTCCTTTACCCTTGACTTAAATAGTCGAATGATTATCTAAGGTCACATATGGCTTCGCAAGATACAAACAAAAACTAATCAGTACCAACGTGAATATTAGCCCAGTGTATATAATCTGTTTCTAATAAATAAAAAGGAGTTGGAGATTAAGAGATAGATACCCCTCACTAGTAGGGGTAGTGGTCTCCATGTTGACTATAGTTCTTTTAGCGGTCATAGGCCTTTTTGCTTTCTTTAAGGGACAATCCATCACCCAATGTCTTACTAGAAAGATAGCATAGTTTGTTCTTCGATTTTTCAATCTTAGTCTTTGGTTTATGCTTTGCTTATTTTTCTTATGATCACTAGGTTATTTTCTTTCGATTGTTAGGTTTGGTCTACAAATACATATATAAGAAACCAATACATAACAATTATTAATATGTCTCAATCAATAACACTCAAAGATCCAAAGTAAGCTATAAACAAACCGTACGGAAAACACAAGCAAACGATAATCAGAAAATAAAACTTATCTATGCGAGTCATCCTTGTGGAATTGCCTTAGAGAAATCATCGCCCCTCTATAGAGTACGAACGGGTATCTGTGGTTTTCTCATACGATAAAACATATACAATCCAAAGCCACATACCTTGCTTTGAGTTGACTTCGACCACGCCTCAGTCGCCCTTGGTCGAAGATGAAGGATGACAAGGAGCAGTCACCACAGGCAGAAGACACTATGGCTAGAGAGAAACAAAGAAGAGAGTTTTAATCGCATTCATCTTGATTAGGGAGTTGTAATCCCTTATTTATAGGTTGTGTGATGAATTACGTATCATGGATTTGATCCAAACGACGCACCTCTCTGTCCTGTGGCTCCTAAAATGAACTTATGTTCATTGGATGCTATGGGTGAGATTGGTCCAATGATGTCAAATGCTCACATGGTGAAGGGTCACAGGCTAACAATGGAATGCAATGAAGATGATGGAATGTGAATGGTGTGTCCATGCACTTGTCATTTATGGCACTTTCTAACATAGTCGTGACAATCTTGTTTCTAGGTGGATCAAAACTAACCTTCTCTAAATATTTTCATGGCCATCATATTGGAGTTGACATGACCTCCACATTCTCAATCGTGGAATTCATGTAGGATAGTCTTAGCCTCTTTATGATCAATACAACACAATAAGATGTTTGAAAAACTCTTTTTGTAAAGAACCCCTCCTAGGATAACATATCGTGTTGAGATTTTCTGAATGAAAGCTTTATCTTTAAAAGAAGCAAATTTCGAAAAATTCTCCATTTTCTAAAAGTTTTCAATGTCTTGAAACCAAGGAATTTCTTCTTGATTTTGGTCACTTTGGCAAATCTCAAAATCTTAGATTGATGGAGTGGGTAGGTGTAGGATCTCAAGGGTTTGAGCACCTAGGGTGGGAATGATCCTAGGGAAGAGAGAGCATCAACCAAAGTGTTGTCTTCTCTACTAATGTGGGTGAGTGTGCATGATATGAATGAATTAACCAGTTTGGTGGCCAATTCGTGGTATGGAATGAATTTTTCATTTTTGACTTGCCAAATTTTCGAAACTTGGTTTATCATAAGCGTAGAATCTCCAAAGACTTCAATGCATGATACCCCTAGATTTTGTAAAATTTTTAGGCCTTGTATGAGTGCCTCATATTCAACCACATTATTGGAGCAAGAAAAATCTAATCGAAATGACATTGAGATTTTTCCCTTTTCAGGGGATATGAGGATAATACCTACCATTGATCCTTGTCGATTTCTTGCCCCATCAAAATACATTATCCATACTTGATTCTCATCACAATAATTTGGTAAAACATTAAAATTCCATTTGTTTGTCAATATACCCTCATCGAGCATTTCATCAAGTATGGGATATGTATCTTTAACAGGTAGATCAACCATATGATCGGCTAAAGCTTGAACCATAATGGAGTTTTGATGGTAAAATTTTAAATCATACTCCATTAAGAGGAGTTACCATTTACCTAGCCTACCTGTTAGGATAAGTTTTTCAAACATATGCTTGACAGGGTCAAGTTTAGATACTATCCGAATTTCATGATTTAAGAAATAGTGTCTAAATTTTTGGAATGCCTATACCAAGGCCAAATACATTTTCTCCATGGCTTGATAATTTCTTTTATATGCCAATAGAGTTTTTTAAATGTAGTAAATGACATACTTTTTAAAACTATTATCTTCATATTGAGTAAGTAAAGCACCCAATGCATTTTTATAAATGAAAAGATATAAAAGCAAATGTTTTCCTGGCTTTAGAGGTTTTAAAATTGGAGGATTTATGAAATAAGTTTTCAATCTTTCAAAAGCTTCTTGACATTTGAAATCCCAATCAAATTTGACACCTTTCCTTAAGAGCCTATTAAAGGATTCGTATCTTGTTTCTAAATTTGAGATAAATCTCCTAATAGCTTGGAGTTGACCTTGGAGGCTTCGAACTTGGGTCAAATTGAAGGGTGGAGGCATGTCTATGATGGCTCGACATTTAGAGGGGTCAACTTCTATACCCCTTTGGCTAACCATAAACCCTAAACATTTCCCAGATTCCAATCCAAACACACATTTTTGAGGGTTTAGTTTCACTTTGTAAAGTCTAAGTCTTTAAAAAACGTTTTACAAAGATTTTATGTGTGTACAATGGGTTTTTATTTTACAAAGATTTTATGTGTGTACAACGTTTCACATATACTTCCAAAAGTTCATGAATTTGATCATGGAAAATAGTCATCATGGCTCTTTGGTATGTGGGACCGGCATTTTTCAAGCCAAAAGGCATGACAAAGTAACAGTATGTGCATTATCTTCTTGAGTGGCTTTGTTTAAATTTCTAAAATCGATGCAAATTCAAAATTTCCATTGGATTTTCAAACAACAACAATGTTTGAAAGCTAATAAGAATAAACAATGAGTTTTATAAAACCAACCTTTAAAAGATCTTCTAAACCCTCTTTAACTTGGAGATGTACATCAGGATGTATTTTTCTATTCTGTTTCATAAGTTTGACATTTGGTTCTAGAGGTAGATGATGTTCCAATATTCTTGGGTCTAATTCAGGCATGTTTGAATAGGTCCATGAAAACACATCTATGTATGATTTAAGGAATGCAATGAATGATGATCTTTCATATTCATGCAAGCAAGTTCCTATTTTGACATACTTTGGGTTAGACTCAGTTTCTATATTGACCTCTAAAAAGTCACCTCCTACAGAACTTAAGGTTTTTCTAAGTCAAAGATTTTATGGAATTCACGAAGCTCGAATGTTTTATTATCCTTATGGATGAAGGGATCTACCCCTTTGCTTTGGTCACTCTCATGTTATTTGGTTTCTTGATAATGATTATTTACAAAAGGACTAGACTCAGGTTTTGGAAAAATCGATTTTTGGGTTTGTACATAATTTTGAAAGCTGGTTTTTTTATAATTTTCTTTGACTTTTTGACTTTTTTTTGCTTTTTCAAGGCAAATACTAGGAGAAGAAATGTAAAAGACATTCTTTTTGGATTTTTGAGGATTTTCTATTGTTTTAGGATTTTGAGAATTTTCTAAAATTTTTTAGATTTTTGTTTTGAAAAATGGGGTCTTCCATCAAGCTTACAAAGAAAATACTATGAATTAGATTCTAAATAGAAGGTCTAAGCCATAGGTTTCGGTGTTAGTGGGCTCTAGGATAGCCTTGACCCAAGTGGTCTTAGGTGGTGGTTCAGGGGTATCAATGGGTCATATCCAAACCCATATCGACCCAAGCTTGGTGAGAGTATGAGAGGTTCCAACCTCCCTTGGCCTTTTGTTCCTAGATGTAGGATTGCCTTTTTGATCGCCTCCTTTATGTCAACTTACCTAATGGCTAGACCTACACTATGGTAAGCTAATCCTGTTGAAATTGGTTGGACTTATGGTAAGTTGCCTTGTTAATCATGCTGAAAATCGGCTGGACTTGCTATGGTAAGTTGCCTTGTTCAATCCTATTGTAGTCAGCAAGCCCATGGCTGTCTAATGGCCCATCAAATCGGGCACCAAGGCTGCTTTGTTGCTGGCCGGATTCTCTCACAGCCACCAAAACTCGGATGCCCAATTCACCATCAGCCTCAACGTCATTCCCATTTTCTGTTTTATCTTGTTCACCTTGATTTTCTGATGTATCATGGTCATCCTCAGATTCTTGGTATGATTGATCTCTCATGGCAGCACCTAATGTTGATCTTCCTTCCCGTCGAGGTAAATGTTTGGTCTCATGGATTTTCTTATGCCTTGATGGGGTTGACAGCAAATCTTGATTAGCAGCAATAAGAGACTTTCTCCTAGCAAAAAGTATTGTGGTCTCATTAAGTTATCATCCTTTGAGTCAGAATTATCAGTTTCATAATCTTCAAGAGTGATAGAGCTCTTCCTTTTTCTGGTTGAGTGGCAAAGATTACCCATATTGGAAGTCGACGACTGCACTGTCCTGTTTCCTGATCGTAACACTTTCTCTATATCAGAAGCTGTCGTAGGCTGATTAGCCTTATTTTTCTTAGAAGCAGAATCTAGTGGACGGTTACCAGGGCGCAACATCTTGGCTATTTGAGAAGCTGCAGTCCGACGTTTGGTCTTATTCTTCTTTCTATTTGGTGGATTGTAGTCTACCATTAATATACCTTGTGTGAGTTGTTATTACTTTTATAATGTCTACATATTTATATTTATAGTGAGTATTGATTTTGAAATGTACAATAATACTAAAATTTAAAATTACATGAGATATGAGCGATGTGACTAAAAAAATCTCTTCATTTTCTGCTCGTTGTATGTGTACGGTCATCCTTGTGTGATATGGCTTTATGTTTCCTACATGATATAGTAACACTACACCCTTCCACTTGTGTTTTATGAGTCATATCTACATTAAAAAAAATCAATTAGTCAAATAAGAGGTGCTCGAAACATGAGAGACACAACTCTTACCGAGTGAGACATGTGGTTAGGTTGTGCCTCTCAGTAAGGGAGATTGATAATGGGGTTGTGTTTCCCACCAATAGAGACTAGCACACCAGGCACGTCTCTCGCATAGGGGAGATGTGCATGCTCGGGTCTCAAAGCGGAAATCCAATGGGTTATTTTAGCATGATTTCAGCCGAAACAACTATCAAAACAACAAAAAAATGTTAAAATATACCAAATCAATGATATACCTCAAAAAATCACTGAATCCCTCTTCAAATCAGTCCCTTATTTTTTCTTTTGTTTTTCTTCTTCTTTCTTTGTTTTCTTCTTCTTTCTCTCCAACTCAATCCAAAGCAATATGTGAAAGTATTTGTGCGTTCGAGTAGTGGGTCGTAAATGCTCATTCATTTTTTTAAAACGTGCTTGCTAGAAGAAGGTTATATGTAATAAAAAGTAAGAAACTTTTTGTCATCCTCATTTTTATTCCTAAAAACATATTGTTTTTCCTTGTACTCTAAAGCCTTCTTTACCCATATGTTCATTCATAGTTCTTCTTAGACAAACTATTTCTCTCCATTGAGCTCTTTGGATTACCTTATTTAGCTACTACAAAATTCCCTTTATACTCTTTCTTCCAAATAAAACTCTAGATTCATAGGTTAAGTATAAATTAGATATAACAATCCTTTTCTTAATGTTAACTTAATCATTATAAGCAATGTTATAAAAATTATACCATATCAATACTTGAATCAATATGATTCAGGTACTTGCATCGCCAAACACTATTATCATAACATATCGGGATGTATCGTATGATATGCTACAATATGAGCATTGTATCATACGATACACCTCTGATACTATACAAGTTTTAAAAAGCATATTTTTAAAATTAAGGCTTGGGTGTGTTTAAACTCTCTCTAGGACAACTTTTTTGACTCCTCTTGCATGTCTATCCCTTCTTATCTTTAAAACCAACTCATTTCTCCCTAAATATTCTATATGTATTTTACATTCATTAAGTCATCAATCCTAAGTTTAAAAAAAAGGCATGAGAACAATATATACATGTGATTTAGTTTATTTTCATGTTGAATATATTGTCTCTCGGTATGTTACATATTCTAGATTTTTTTCATGATTTTAAATTTTTTATGCTTTTTTAAAAATAATTAAAAAACACCTATATCCTACCATATCATATGATATGGTACGATACATATATATTGGTGCCCCATGTGATACAGGTTCCGATACAATATTTAAAATATTGGTTATAAGTCTATCTCTATATCACACTTATTTTCTGCTACTAATTTTCAAATTCTTATTTACGAGGATGCTTGCTCCATTTTGAGCTTTCTCTTTGCCAGAATAGTGTAATTTGAAGTTTGTTACCAAATCTCCATAACATTCTCTCTAGTCCTCTTTGTCTCCTATTTTGTTATAAAAGCGGATCTTTTCTTTGTTGTAATATGAACTACCTCCAATATCGTGTTAGTTAACGTCCAAATAATTTAAGAAGCAAGACATATTAATCTCATTTTTCTTGCACTAGTTCAAATTAACCCGTCATCAATTCAAGCTAGAATATCGGGACCCTTCTTCCATTATGTTGGGACTAGTTTACTTATTCCATCCTTGATGCAAAACCATCAATGTAATCTGACTGGCCATGTTGAGAGATCCTTGCATAAAATTCACTACATTTGGGCCCTCCCAGATTCCCAGTGACGGCTTCTATGCTGTGGACGGTCTTTCCTTTGATATTTCGTGTAACACTTTATTCTCATCAGTCAGGCTAAGCTCTATTACATAGAACTGATTGTGATAATCCATTACACAGCCCACTAATTGCAACGGATATACAGATAATTTTTCACTCTATTGACACAGTGAAATCGAGAGTGGTACATGACAACCTAGAAGAAAAATTCATATTTTGATAAGTCTATGCACCCATGATTTTAAAGTTAGTTGCTCCCTCACCTATAGTCACATCCATGTGACAGTTCGATTCTCAAACATCAATACGTAAAAGTGCTGTTGAATGTGAGAGACAGTGAAAGTCTGGATATGTAAACATATATGGAGGCTATTTGAGAAAATATTTGTGACACCAGTATCAGATAAAATGAGAGATGCTTAAAGTGGTGTGGGCATTTGGGGGAGGAGGCTACAGCTTCAGTGAGGTGTGAAAATTTTGACGGTGAAGAAAGCCTCAAAGTGTGCTCAAAACAATAAAACAAGTGCTACTCTTTTTGGAGTTGAGTGCCAATACAACACGATCAAGCATAAACAGTGAAAAGAACCCACGTAGCTGACTCCAGTTTGTGGGAGAGGAGGCTAGTTTTGTTTTGATAGTTATTGAAATATATTTGCATAATAAATCATCGAGCTACATCTCTATTGGCGAATAATATAATGTTTCTGTTTTATATGTAATATAGGTGAACAATGCATGGCATGCTTATCTAATATTAATTATATTTATACAAGAAAAAGTAAAAGGAAAAGAAGTGTTAGTCAAGAGAATCATATGGAAGATGTCTAATGTTATTAGAAAAGAAAAAAAAGTATTAGAATATTTCAAAACAGCTGAAATTGCAACCGTCAAAGCACTCTTTCAGTTCAATTATGGTTCCACCTCCCATGAAACTAGAACCCGAAATCACAATTCAAGGCACTCTTTCAGTCCAGTTTTATAAGGATTTGTTTTCTCGAAAAATTGTTACAGTTTTTGGTTTTCCCGGTTTTCGGCTTCAAAAATAAACTCTAACTGAACCCGCCGTTATGAACCATAACAGAAACCAGGTGAGGCCCGGTTCATTTGCAGTTCATGGTTCTGAGCAAACCAAAACTAGTTCTTGTTCTGCCTTTTCAGTTTCCCAGAATCGACCATACCTAGCTTAAAATACGATGGATCGTACTGAAACCAGCATGATTAGTTTCTTACCTGGCTACGGATTTGGATTCAGTTTCAGAGTCAAAGATGACGATAACGTGAGGCTGATAGACATGCATATTAAGCTGAATGTAGACAATTAGGACAATTGAATTACATGATATTACAGTTAAGGAGGCTGTACGATAGCATTCAAAAGAGTGAAATTTCTGTTGAAAGATACGGTTGAATATATATATATATATATATATATATAGAGAGAGAGAGAGAGAGAGGTCTTAATCGTATAATGTTGTTTGGTACCTAATCTTACACAAATGTCTTCACCGTTGATCTCTCAAATCAACAGTAAATATTTGAATCAAATATACTTTGGTACTTTGCATTTATCGTACCATGTACATTAAATCCAATGTGATTTAAATCTCCATCGAGATCAAAGATGAACGGTGAAAATATTTGTGCAAGATTAAGCTTTGAACATGCAGCTAAAACTCCCTATATATATAAACAACTCAGTTACCAAATAACAATTTCTCCTTTCTTTTTTTCTATAGGCAAGATGGGTTAAGGAGATCCGTACCAGATTATAGATACAATATGTACAGCGCTTTGAACATGCAGCTAAAACTCCCTATTATAAACAACTCAGTTACCAAATAACAATTTCTCCTTTCTTTTTTTCTATAGGCAAGATGGGTTAAGGCAGATCCGTACCAGATTATAGATACAATATGTACAGTGAATCCACAAAGATCCCATCTGCGGTTAATCCCATCAAAACGAAACAAACTGCTCTACTCTATCCCGTAAATATTGTTGTCGAAATCCATCACTAATCGACATTCAGCAAGAGATCAATGCAGAACAGTCAAACGGCAACATTTAGTGGTTGAAAATATAGATAGCCGAATATTGACATTCGAGAACATGAACAAATGGATGCTTGACAGTTAAATTCTTGCAGACGACATAATCTAATATCGAGATTCAACATGGCAACAATAAATGATAACTGAGTGTCGGCATTTGCCATCGACACCGCTTGAAAGATAATGATCGGATAATGGCTGTTTGGCAATGACCGCCGAGCTCAACAAAAACTTGTATAAACATAATACAATTGAATCTCATCGTTAGATTGAAATGAACTCAAGTTTGTCTGAAAGAGAGACATGTATTCGTGGCCAGAACTCTATAAGAATATTCTGCAGCTAAGAGGCTTTCGGGAGGGGGGGGGTGTACAACAGGGAGGCCGAAGGCAGATGCATGCCCTGGGCATTGAACTCATGAACTTTAACTTGTCTGTCAGCCCTAGCCAGGTGAGTCGTTGCTGGTTGTGCAAGAGGCGTTTTAATTTTTACACCAAAACTATACAAGTATGCCATACAGAAACTTTTGACGGCTAGCTAGAGAATTTTGGAAGATACTTGTTAGGCTCACAAATATTGGCATAATCAGCAGCTATTTCAAGAATTTTATGGTTAAACGTATTATGAAATCGTTCAAGATTATTTAAAATTTTGTCATATAAAATACAGAGACATGTGTCAACTAAAAATGGTTTGAAATACATTATTGAAGGGAACAGCCAGTTGAGAAACGAAAAGAGATAAAAAAAGGTCTCAATCCCAAAATGATCCAATTTTGTTGGACGCATTTCCATGAGAAAATCGTTTACGCATGGTTCCCGTACCTATAGATGATCAAGTCAACTCAGAAAACCATGGTGGAATCAAGGAATGGTGCGTTGATACAGAGGCAGTGCTCCCAATGCTTCACGCTCTGCACGCTCTTTCTTCACCTGCACAAGGCAAATAAAATCAATATTTTTCAGATTACACACTCAACTAGAAAGTCACTGCCGAAATTGCCAGTATATCAAACAATTCAAAGCATTTAAATTCATAAACAATGTTGAGTAACTAAAATATGGAGAATTCAACAAATTCACCAAAGAAAAGATTCTCATATCCAGCAAATGTAGAAATTGAACAATACTTACGAGGGCTAGCATTTCCTGCAGGTAGCTCCTAAAGGGTGTCTGCAAGGCCTGCTCAACAGAAATTTAGACATTAAAGCTGATGACAGGAGAATGTGGAAAAGACTTAATATGCAATTAGGCAAATAGCACATGGATGATTAATTGCAAAGTGAGGTTAGATAACAAGGAAAAACAGAAAAGAAATACTTGGTTGGTAGTCGTGAACTCATCATTAAAAAAAATAACTCATATTGATGCATTGACACCTTAATCCTAGACAAGCCTTCTTACTAGGCAGGGTCAGTTAGAAGATGCAACAAGAGGACTTCCTAGGAGGTCGCCCGTGGCTGTACATTCTTCTGTACGCTCCCCATGTCTATATAGTTTGTTTACAGTAGTAAGTGTGTCCGCAGTTGCTTAATAATATAGACAAAAACATGTTCGTTAATTTAGAAATAGTTTTTCTTTCACCCTTCATAGGTATGGAAGCTTGAGACCAAGGTCCATAGGTAGATTGATCACATAAATGATACAAGAGTGTCACATAGCATCTTCAACTTACTGTGAGAGCCCTTAAATAAAGTAACAATAGCTAGTTCATGTTTCCATTTACGGAATAGTGCCTTTACCTACTTTTACAGTAGTGCCACACAATTTGCCTCATGTACATGCTCAGTATCCCGGTCAACATGACAGTGAAAAAAAGCAGATCCTAGGAATACAATATATATATATATATATATATATATATATATATATATATATATATATATATATATATATATATATATAATATCAAGGTGAAGAAAGTTGGTGCATCTTATTTTCTTTTACCATTGTTTTGGTCAATGAGATGAGGGAAGAAGCCAATAGGGATGTCAAATTTTGAGAGAAACCTTGAAAAGCAAGGGTCTTTGCACTTCCTACACAAAGAGCATGCACGTTGAATGCAAAGTTCAATATGACAGTTCAAATGTCATGGATCTGAAAATTGGAAGAGATTGGGAATAAGGATGATTTTAATTACTCACAATTGGTGCTTTAGCAAGACAGAAAGTTTGATGGAGATGTCACAGAATTGGTTGGATAAAATGTAGAAGTGCATCAAGTATTCTTTGTGGCATAAAGATACCATTCAAAGTGAAAGGCAAATATTATATAGTGTACAGCCTAGCGATGTTAGCCAGCTCCAACTGTAGGTACTCATCACTCAGAGATATAAAAGCTATATTTGGCTAAAATAATGTTGAAGTAGATATGTGGTTCAGAGAAATGGGAAATCTTTTCAAAACAAAATTGCAACGGTGACTGGTTTGATGGTCTAGAAGTTACGACATTGGACTCTCAGTGCAGTAACCATAGTTCAAATCTCTATGGAATCATGTTTATTGAACACACTGGTAACTAAGAATCCACTTAGCCTACTCCACTCAGTGTGGGAGAAGCCTTAGATTTGTCTTTTGGATACATGTGTGGTTGTATAAGCAAAGGGAACTCTATAATGAGACTATAAGAAAAAAACTAGTGCGGCATTAATACAACATAAGATGAGAGAGCATGATCTGAAGGGGTTAGGACATCTGCAGAGGCTGCCGATGGAGCTCCATTGCAAATACGTGAGAAATTGGAAGATGTACACTACAAAAGAGGTCACGGAAGGGCTAAAACATAATATTGCTCTTCTGAATTTACATGCACTTAGTGCTGCGATATCAAGATGGTGACCGATAAACCATGCACTGAATACTACCTCGTGTGGAAGAAAAGTTTGGTTTTGTTTTTGCTTTGACAGGAAATATGATTGGCTGAGCAGAGCATAGAGACCATGCCACTACTGGCAGCATCATGGTTAGCATGAAGGGTGTCAGAATGTATACAGAATTTACATTAGTTTCACATGGGCTCAAAACAAAAGGTTTCTCTTTTCATCATAAAACAAGAGAGATACTTTTAAAGTGGTTATGGCATCTAGAGACACTGGAAATAGAGCTTCAGTGCAAAGATGCGAGAATTAGGAGGATGTACATCACCAAAGAGGTTGTGGACAGGCTAAAACACAACCATGCTATTACAGGTTCACTTAATGGCGTAACATATTAAAATGGAACATGGTGACTAATAATCCATGTACTCGAGGCCACCCAGTGTCAGGAAAGGCTTGATTTTGGTTTTGGTTTGATAGGAGATATAATTGTATGGGCAGAGCATAGAGATCAGAGATTGTGCTACTGCTGGCTGCATTATGGTTAGCATGAACGATGCGAGACTAGTGTTATCCGTATCATACGATACGGTGCGATACGTATCGTACCACCACGATACGATACACCTATATGTATCACAAATGAGCATTTATCGCTCCGTATCGTGCGATACAGGCCCGTATCGCACGATATGCCCAAAAAAAATCAATTTTTTTTAAGGTTTCTAGCCTCTCTTTGTCTCTCTTCACTTCTCTCCAAGGCATCCTCTAATATGCTTGTTTGGGATTGCAAGCTATGTATGTAACATGTAAATTCGGGTTAGTTTATAAGAATTTTATTGAATAAGAATAATTTACAACAACAACAACAACAACTAAGCCTTTTCCCATACTAGACGGGGTCGGCTACATGGATTCTTTGTTTCCACAGATCCCTATCGTGTGCCATGTTAGCAGTTAACTCCCAATAAGCTAGATCATTCTTTATTGTTTCTTTCCAACACTTTTGTGGTCGTCCTCTACCTCTTTTAATACTTTCCAAATTTAGGTTTTCTAACCTTCTTACAGGTTCTTCTTTTGATCTTCTTTCTATATGTCCAAACCATCTTAAACGATGTTCTCTCATTTTATCATCTATTGGTGCCACTCCTAATTTGTTTCTAATAACCTCATTATGTATACGGTCTTTCTTGTATGACCACTCATCCATCTCAACATCTTCATTTCTGTCACAGACATCTTTTGTACATGTTGATGATTACTGCCCAACACTCAGAACCATAAAACATGGCAGGCCTAACTGCTGCTCTATAATATTTACCTTTTAATTTTAATGGTATCTTCTTATCACAAAGAATACCTGATGCTCCTCTCCATTTTAACCAACCAGCATTAATTCTATGTGTAACATCTCCATCAATTCTTCCATCACTTTGAAAAATTGACCCTAAGTATTTAAAACTTTCCTTTTGGGGAATGCAATGTGTGCCAATTTTAATTTCTATGTCCTCTGAAATAGCCAAATGATCAAACTTACATTCCATATATTCTGTCTTTGTTCTACTAAGTCGGAGGCCTTTGTTTTCTAATGTTTCTCTCCATAGTTCCAATTTTCTATTAACTTTTTCCTTAGACTCCTCCACTAATACAATGTCATCTGCAAATAACATACACCAAGGTACTTCATCTTGAATATGTTTTGTTAACTCATCCATCACCATTATAAATAAGTATGGACTTAAAGTTGATCCTTGATGTAACCCAATATTAACTTCAAAGAAGTCTGTCGTTCCTTCATGAGTCCTCACACATGTTTTTGCACCATCATACATGTCTCTTATAAGGTTAATATATGTCAATGGGATACCTCTTTTTCCAAAGTTCTCCAAAGAACCTCCCTCGGTACCCTATCATAAGCTTTTTCTAAATCAATAAATATCATGTGAAGGTCTTTCTTTTTTGCTCTAAAATGTTCCATAAGACGTCTCAAAAGGTGAATCGCTTCAATAGTAGATCTACCTGGCATAAATCCAAATTGGTTCTCCGTTGTACTTGATACTTGTCTTAACCTACGTTCAATAATTCTTTCCCATAATTTCATAGTATGACTCATTAACTTGATACCTCGATAATTCGCACAATTTTGAATGTCTCCCTTGTTCTTATATACGGGTATAAGTGTACTTGCTCTCCATTCCTCGGGCATCTTTTGGTTTTTCCATATTTCATTAAATAGTCTTGTGAGCCAAGTGATTCCTATTTCTCCTAGTATTTTCCAAACTTCTATAGGAATATTATCTGGTCCTACCGATTTACCACTCTTCATATGTTTAAGAGCCTCTTTGACTTCATTCTTTTGAATACGTCGGTAGAAATTGTGGTTTATATACTTTTCTGACTTGGCTAAATCTCCTAAACTAATACTAACATCTTTATTTTCATTAAAAAGATTATAAAAATAGTTTTTCCATCTATTTCTTATATCATCATTTGCCACTAGAATTTTTTCATCCTCGTCTTTTATGCATCTAACATAATTAAGATCTTTAGTTTTCTTATCTCTAGCCCTAGCTATCCTAAAAATATCTCTTTCACCCTCTTTTGAGTTGAGTTTTTTATACAAGTCCTCCCAAATCTTAGCTTTTGCTTCACTAACGGCCTTTTTTGCTTCCTTCTTTGCTTTCTTATAAGCTTCTAAAGTTTCACTAGTTTTCTGAGCATAATGTAATTTGTAACATGCCCTCTTTGCCTTGATTTTGTTTTGTACTACTTCACTCCACCACCAAGCTTCTTTTTGTTCCGGTACACTTCCCTTAGATACCCCTAACACATCTTTCGCCACTTTCCTAATATGTATAGCCATATTGTTCCACATATCAGAGGGTGTGCCAACATAATTCCAAACATCTCCTTGAAGGACTTTTTGTTTAAATATATCTTCTTTCTCACTTTTGAGGTTCCACCATTTAGTCCGAATAGCTCGATGCACTCTTTTCTTCTTTGTCCATTTTTTTATTTGTAAATCCATAACTAAAAGTCGATGTTGGGTGGTTAAGCTTTCTCCTGGAATTACCTTACAATCTTTACAACACGCTCTATCTTTTTTTCTACAAATAAAGTAATCAATTTGTGTTTGTGATAAGCCACTCTTATAAGTAATTAAATGTTCATCTCGTTTTTTGAAGATTGTATTGACTATAAAGAGATCAAATGACATAGCAAAATTTAAAATCTCCCTACCTTCCTCGTTTATATCCCCATAACCAAAGTTTCCATGAATCCCTTGATATCCTAATGCCTCTTTACCGACATGTCCATTTAAATCTCCTCCTAAACAAATCATCTCCCTTTGTGGAATCTTTTGAAACACCTTATCTAACTCTTCCCAAAAAACTGTCTTTATACTATCTTCTAGTCCTACTTGGGGTGCGTAAGCACAAACTATATTCAAAACCTCTACTCCTAACACTAATTTCAATGTCATGATTCGGTCACCATATCGTTGTATGTCTACTACACTCTCCTTTAAATCTTTATTTATGATAATACCAACTCCGTTTCGGGCCTTTTCTTTACCTGAGTACCATAATTTAAAACCTGTATCCTCTATCTCCTTTGCTTTTTCTCCAACCCATTTTGTCTCTTGTAAACATAGAATATGAATCTTTCTCCGAATCATAGTATCTACCACCTCCATTAGCTTACCCGATAATGTTCCGATATTCCAAGAACCAATACGAATCTTATTTTCTAGGACTAGCTTCCTTACCCCCCGCATCCGTCCATAATCAAAATGCGGAGACCCTCTCTAAAAATTTTTCACTACATTCGGGCGGCAATGTAGCGGGACTAACTTCTTTACCCACACCCGTCCATGATGTGGGAACCCTCTCTGCAACTGAATAAGAATAATTTATGAACAAATAAAAATTGTGACAAAATCATTTCCCTTTTTGTTGCCAACTTTTAGGTATATTTGTGCAACCAGTTTCTAATTTCATGAAATCACAAATAATGAAAAACAATTTCGTTGTCTCGGTTCATTGAGTGGGCATTTCACAACTTCACTATTTTAGGGTTCACCTTACATGACTTCCATTGAGTTGAACATGATCAGCATGTGTGAGGCTTAACTCGGTCTGTGAAGAAAGAAATGGAGCTCAAGCATTAGTTAAAAAGCTAGTCTCGAGTAAGAGAAAAAGAGGATATCATCAAGTAATAATATCACATCAATGAGGTGTCATAGACTCTATAATCAAAGAAATGGAACTCATCGTTTTGCTCACATATGAAAATTAACAAATATGACAACTACATGTACAAAGATAGCAGTTTGTTAATTTTGATATATTAGATGAGTGGATTATGGAATATAACAAAGAAAATGCACTCCTTACCGAAGAAGGCATTGCATGGATTAATTTGAAAGGATTGCAAGTTGCAACAACATCATGAAGGAGATAAAGATTTTGAATTTCAAGCAGAAGGTGGTGATGATGAGGACAAGGATCTTCAACAAGGAGAAGACTAAGATTATTTAGTTGATGATCCTGATTACAATATGTAAAATGTAAATGTATTTCATTTTTTGCTTCAAAATATGTAAATTTGGATGCAATTATTCAATGTTGAATGCTCAATATGTACTAAACTTTGCATTATATGAATTCAAAGCAATTACCAGATTTTTCCTATTTTTTCTTGATTTTTTCTGATTTTTCCGGATTTTTACTAATTTTTCTTGATTTTTTAAATATTTTTCTATTTTTTTAATATTAATGTACGATACGATACGATACGCCCGTATCGTGGAGCCCAGCGATACGCGATATGATACGCGTCAGACAACACTGTGCAATACTATAAAGTTATTTTTCATGTAGTTGCACACGGGGTTCTCCTCGATGACCCGAAGGAACCTTTTCATGTGGATTTGGTGAAGCTCTATCCTTCTCAATAAAAGAGGACAGTTCACCCTTGCTAAAACATTTTTCTCACTTTTTTGTGGCACATAACAGTTTACAGAGATGATGATTTAGCTTAGTATTTCATCCATAATTATGAGACAATCTGGAAGCAGAATTGCAGAAGCAGGAAAGTTATCAAAATGCTCAATTTGCAAACCATTTCAAGCTAATATATGGTTGTACTATCACCGAAGCAAGATAATTAATTGAAGTTTGTCACCAAGGATTAAACTAAATTTAGAACAACATGATACTTTCAGCACAAGCTTAACTACTGAAATGATGGCAGTTTTAAGTGACTTCCAGCTGCAGGCAGTGTTGTTGGTATAATAGTATCATACAACACATATCATATCTAAGGAAATTTCAAAACAGATACTCAACTGTATCATGAAACACTAGAGCATCGGTCCATATCATAGTTACAAACACTGGACCGATATTGTACAATATGGCTGTATCATGATATCTATGATACAACCAATACGGCTGTCTTGGACTCAAAACCCCCTTGCTTTTCAATTTTTTCTCAGGTCAGAGCGTTTTATTTTCACCTTCATTTTAAAGTCAGGCATGGTCAATTTTCCATAGCAATGGCAAAGTTGACGGAGATGTTACGCATAGAATTAGTTCAGGTTAATTAAAATGGAGAGGTGCATTAGGTATTCTTTGTGACAGGAAGATTCCATTAAAGTTGAAAGGAAAATATTATAGAGTAGCAATTAGATCCACTATGTTATATGGGTTTGAGTGTTGGTCAGTTAATCATCATGTACAAAATATGACTGCGGCAGAAATAAATATGCTAAGATGGATGTGTGGTCACACAAGGAAGGATTGTATACTTAATGAGGTTATCAAAAATAAGTTGGGAGTGGCACTAATAGATGATAAAATGAATGAAAATCGTTTAAGATGGTTCAAACATGTGGAAAGGTAATCAAAGGAAGCTCCGATAAGGTGCGAGAAACTAAAGGCCGAAAATGTTAAAAGAGGAAAAGATAGACCACAAAAGTGTTGAAAGGAAACAATAAAGAATGAGCTTATGTTATCAAGCTCTATGGAAACAAAGAATCCATGTAGCCGATCCAATCTAAAATGGGAAAATGCTTAGTTGTTGTATTTTCATGCATGGAGGGGTGAGATTTTCCTATGGTTAGGTTGTTAGTTTCTTATGAATATGAATCATGATCCAGCATTGTTATCATTGTTACTAAGCGTTTTCTACAGATAATTAATTTTTTCCTTTATTTTTAAAGATTTTTAGTTTAATTTAAAAAATAGAAACTTTGTACGATTTTTGGGGACTTCTTCAACATTTATTAAGTATGATATGCATCACCTTTATCATGTCAGTCAAGCAGGTTGTTACGCATCGACACTTACATCACTGGCTGCAGGAGCATACTCAAGGGATTCTAACATAGAGATTTTGAACTAAGAAATGAATCCTAGTGAATTTCAAGTAAGAAGATATTCACAATAAAGAAAGCCTTATCCAAAGAGAATATATGACGAAATACCAAGACTTGTGAAGTAACAAGTTCATGTACCAGCTGGAAGCAACCAGCAAAAAAGACTTGCATTGATCTGTTGGAGGATCATTCCTTACTATGCAAATGAACCACCGGACAGTGCATTACAGAAACCCATAGAATCATAGACAGACAGCTAGAAAGAAGTGCTTATGTGCAGAAGCACCACTTAAGCCAATAAAACCACTCCAAAAAAACAGACCGCTTCATAATCACTCAAGTTGATGTATGAAGATGAGAGTTTCTTTCGAAATTAAGCAGCAAACAAGGTCTACTGGGTGCTAATTCTAGAAAACTGCAGGAAATGAAAACAATAAAATAGGAAAAAATGAATAGGAAACACAAAAGTGAATCTCATTGATCAAAAGCTCTCATCAATAATGGCCTATGGTTCATCTTTGTAGATGAACCTTCAGAATTTAACTAAAAACCTAATTTAGATCATTTCATAATCAAGATAGATCCTATCCCAATATATATTTATATATAACGAAAACAAGTTATCCAAAATAAATAAATAACGAATAAAGGTTGGATATGGTGTTGTAAGTATTACTTTATATCAGTCATATATCAATCATTACTATTGACCTTTTTTTGGTGTACTCATTACTATTGACATTTGTGATAAAGTAAGCATGAGCATGGCAAATGTCCCCTACTGTGATTGTACTGTTGATATCATGATCAAACTTTGATGAGGTACACTCACGTTCAATACAGGAACTGCCTTAAATCTCAGCACAAGTTTTCCAAGAAGCATATTAACAGTGCAGTGTATGGGCTAAAGCATAGTTTGTTCGGAATGTACAATAAGGATTTCCTCAACACAGTCCATGATTTTTTTGAAGCCATTTGGTGGTTATACCGTTAAGTTGGCCAACTTATAGGAGATAAGGCAAGAGAAGAGAATGAAATGGTGTGGAGGCAAGGTATGTCAACCCTGAGAGGTAAATGATGTGATTATGCCACACCCTTTGATCCTTCAAGAGGAACCTAATAGTATAAGAGCAGAAGTTGGTAGTCCTATGTCAAAGAGTTAAGGGAGTTATGTAGGTGGTATTACATAGTAAAAGAGTATAGGCAGGGGCTCCAAACATGCGGTATAGAATAACAGGACCTTTTGGATAAGGAACATTTGTTAAAGCTTTTTCCCTTCTAAGGTAATTGTTCCTCCAATATTTGCACTTCTATATGAGTGCCATTGTAAAGGGATGATCTTTTTAAGTATGGATTTCTTTCTACAAATTCATTTCATTATCAAGGGCTATTGAAACTTGATAATGAAAGCGATCACCCTTGCATTGTCGGTCCCAAGCCCGGATAAAGGAGGAGGGTTATGTTAGGCTTCCGACAGCCAGCATAAAACTTCGTCCGATTTTTATAACATGGATTACAAAAATTATGAGCATTGTTTTGGGGTGTCCCCGCCTAGCGACGTGCTGCAGAGCCCGAATGCAGTAATAAGTAAGCAAGGGTCACTACATTTTCACCCGAATTTAGTGAATCAATTGCAGAGAGTGTTCCCACATCATGGATGGGTGTGGGTAAAGAAGTTAGCCCCGCTACATTGCCGTCCGAATATAGTGAAAAATTTTCAGAGAGGGTCTCCGCATTTTGATTATGGACGAATGCGGGGGGTAAGAAAGCTAGTCCTAGATAATAAGATTCGTATTGGTTCTTGGAATATCGGAACATTATCCAGTAAGCTAATGGAGGTGGTAGATACTATGATTCGGAGAAAGATTCATATTCTATGTTTATAAGAGACAAAATGGGTTCGAGAAAAAGCAAAGGAGATAGTGAATATAGGTTTTAAATTATGGTACGCAGGTAAAGAAAAGGCTCAAAACGGAGTTGGTAACAACAACAACAACAACTAAGGCTTTTCCCATACTAGATGGGGTCGGCTACATGGATTCTTTGTTTCCACAGATCCCTATCGTGTGCCATGTTAGGATAGTGTAGTAGACTTACAACGATATGGTGACCGAATCATGACATTGAAATTAGTGTTAGGAGCAGAGGTTTTGAATATAGTTTGTGCTTACGCACCCCAAGTAGGACTAGAAGATAGTATAAAGACAGCTTTTTGAGAAGAGTTAGATAAGGTGATTCAAAAGATTCCACAAAGGGAGATAATGTGTTTAGGAGGAGACTTAAATGGACATGTCGGTAAAGATGCATTAGGATATCAAGGGATTCATGAAAACTTTGGTTTTGGGGATATAAATGAGGAAGGTAGGGAGATTTTAAATTTTGCTATGGCATTTGATCTCTTTATAGTCAATACAATCTTCAAAAAACGAGATGAACATTTAATTACTTATAAGAGTGGCTTATCACAAACACAAATTGATTACTTTATTTGTAGAAAAAAAGATACAACGTGTTGTAAAGATTGCAAGGTAATTCCAGGAGAAAGCTTAACCACCCAACATCGACTTTTAGTTATGGATTTACAAATAAAAAAATGGACAAAGAAGAAAAGAGTGCATCGAGCTATTCGGACTAAACGGTGGAACCTCAAAAGTGAGAAAGAAGATATATTTAAACAAAAAGTCCTTCAAGAAGATGTTTGGAATTATGTTGGTACACCATGTGATATGTGGAACAATATGGCTATACATATTAGGAAAGTGGCGAAAGATGTGTTAGGGGTATCTAAGGGAGGTGTACCGGCACAAAAAGAAGCTTGGTGGTGGAGTGAAGTAGTACAAAATAAAATCAAGACAAAGAGGGTATGTTACAAATTATATTATGCTAAGAAAACTAGTGAAACTTTAGAGTCTTATAAGAAAGCAAAGAAGGAAGCGAAAAAAGGCCGTGAGTGAAGCAAAAGCTAAAATTTGGGAGGACTTATATAAAAAACTCAACTCAAAAGAGGGTGAAAGAGATATTTTTAAGATAGCTAGGGCTAGAGATAAGAAAACTAAAGATCTTAATTATGTTAGATGCATCAAAGACGAGGATGAGAAAATTCGAGTGGCAAATGATGATATAAGAAATAGATGGAAAAACTATTTTTATAATCTTTTTAATGAAAATAAAGATGTTAGTATTAGCTCAGGAGAGTTAGCCAAATCAGAAAATTATATAAACCACAATTTTTACCGACGTATTCAAAAGAATGAAGTCAAAGAGGCTCTTAAACATATGAAGGATGGTAAATCGGTAGGACCAGATAATATTCCTATAGAAGTTTGGAAAATACTAGGAGAAATAGGAGTCACTTGGCTCACCAGACTATTTAATGAAATATGAAAAAACCAAAAGATGCCCGAGGAATGGAGAGCAAGTACACTTATACCCATATATAAGAACAAGGGAGACATTCAAGATTGTGTGAATTATCGAGGTATCAAGTTAATGAGCCATACTATGAAATTATGGGAAAAAATTATCGAACGTAGGTTAAGACAAGTATCATGTACAACAGAGAACCAATTTGGATTCATGCCAAATAGATCTACTATTGAAGCGATTCACCTTTTGAGACGTCTTATGGAACATTTTAGAGCAAAAAAGAAAGACCTTCGCATGATATTTATTGATCTAGAAAAAGCTTATGATAGGGTACCGAGGGAGGTTCTTTGGAGAACTTTGGAAAAAAGAGGTATCCCATTGATATATATTAACCTTATAAGAGACATGTATGATGGTGCAAAAACATGTGTGAGGACTCATGAAGGAACGACAGACTTCTTTGAAGTTAATATTGGGTTACATCAAGGATCAACTTTAAGTCCATACTTATTTATAATGGTGATTGATGAGTTAACAACACATATTCAAGATGAAGTACCTTGGTGTATGTTATTTGCAGATAACATTATGTTAGTGGAAGAGTCTAAGGAAAAAGTTAATAGAAAATTGGAACTATGGAGAGAAACATTAGAAAGTAAAGGCTTCCGACTTAGTAGAACAAAGACAAAATATATGGAATGTAAGTTTGATCATTTGGTTACTTTAGAGGACATAGAAATTAAAATTGGCACACATTGCATCCCCCAAAAGGAACGTTTTAAATACCTAAGGTCAATTTTTCAGAGTGATGGAAGAATTGGTGGAGATGTTACGCATAGAATTAATGCTGGTTGGTTAAAATGGAGAGGAACATCAGGTATTCTTTGTGATAAGAAGATACCATTAAAGTTAAAAGGTAAATATTATAGAGCAGCAATTAGGCCTGCCATGTTTTATGGTTCTAAGTGTTGGGCAATTAATCATCAACATGTACAAAAGATGTTTGTGACACAAATGAAGATGTTGAGATGGATGAGTGGTCATACAAGAAAAGATTGTATACATAATGAGGTTATTAGAAACAAATTAGGAGTGACACCAATAGAGGATAAAATGAGAGAATATCGTTTAAGATGGTTTGAACATATAGAAAGAAGATCAAAAGAAAAACCTGTAAGAAGGTTAGAAAAACTAAATTTGGAAAGTATTAAAAGAGGTAGAGGACGACCACAAAAGTGTTGGAAAGAAACAATAAAGAAAGATCTAGTTTATTGTGAGTTAACTGCTAACATGGCATATGATAGGGATCTGTGGAAACAAAGAATCCATGTAGCCGACCCCGTCTAGTATGGAAAAAGGCTTATTTGTTGTTGATCAAGGGTTACTGAATTATGATATTATGATGAGAGCAATTTTGAAAGAAATGGGGTGTGGCATCATGGCTCATTGATGGTCAGTTGATAAGCAAACGACATTATTGATCTTTGTTGTTTGCTATCCAGAAGGCATCAAGTTTAGAATCATAGCACACTTACTTCTTGGGAGGTGAATGAAAATGCTAATTGGAAAAAAGGCAAGATAATGTAGATGTGGTTCTTAGTGATTGATTTGGGGATTCCTACACGCTTGTGTTGGGAATCACAGTCCGCTTAGTTCTTGAGATTAGTAGATAGCAAAAATAGATTCGCTACTAATGGATTATTTGAGTAAGCTCTGTGAATCCTATTAACAAAGAAAGGAATCTGCTATGGATAATCTGTTGCACAGCACAAAACCATTAAGCCCATGTTGGAAAACATAAATTAGAGATGGGCCACCTGACCACATCATCCCCTCTAGGTTGTAATATGTCGAAATGAGTCCTGCATTGAGGTACGTTCAGATACTTCAAATGGATAATGTGGTAACCAATGGATACATAGACTAGATGGTCTTCTATTAGATATCATAGCTAAGAGCTTTGGAGTTAGCATGTTGAGCCAATTAGAAAGCAATAAAAACTTGAGATGTCTTTCAGCAAATTACAAAAAAATAAACCATGTTGGCCCCATAGAAGGCTTAGTGACGTTGTCTTTGACTCTTTCTACATCATAACATACAGCTATGTGGGAGGTACTTGAGTTAAAGACGTAAAGGTGTGGCAATCTGTTTTCAATAGTTCAGCAAATCACTAGTTCTCTTCAATAGTTAGTGACATTGTTTTCAATGAATTATCATGTCACAGACATTAGAAAGTTTCCAAAAGTTATTGCTTGGTTTAGTTTTGATCATGTATCGTATGATATCCTCTGTATCTATGTCAATCTGATAATCTGAGATGCCATTTCCAAACATTTTGTGTTGTATCACCAGGAAAACATGACACTTTCATCTGTTAATAGCTCAACATCGGTTGCAATCAACTGAACTTTGTCAACTAAATACCGAATTACTACAGTCCTGTTGCTTGCTGCCTCTAGTCATGCACAGAAAGATTCCCTAGTACTCCAGAGGAACCCGCCCAATCGGCATATTGAAAATTCCAATCTTCGTGTGGCCGTTAACTCTATACATCACTCCATGTCCTGGAGTAGTTTTAAAGTATATAAGTATATGAAAAAATGTATCCATATGCTGCTTGGAAGAAGACTGCATAAATCGACTTACTATACTCACTGCATATGCTATATCAGGGCGAATAATTGTTAAATAGATTAGTTTTCTAATCAAATGTTGAAATCTAACTGCATCTACTTTATCGATCCCATCTTCAATTTGCAATTTATGGTTTACCTCCATAGGAGTATGAATTGGTTTACAATCTTTCATCTTAACTTCTCATAATAAATCCAACGTATACTTTCTTTTATTTTAGAAAATATTAGTACTTGAAGGAATGACAGACTTCTTTGAAGTTAATATTGGGTTACATCAAGGATCAACTTTAAGTCCATACTTATTTATAATGGTGATTGATGAGTTAACAACACATATTCAAGATGAAGTACCTTGGTGTATGTTATTTGCAGATGACATTATGTTAGTGGAAGAGTCTAAGGAAAAAGTTAATAGAAAATTGGAACTATGGAGAGAAACATTAGAAAGTAAAGGCTTCCGACTTAGTAGAACAAAGACAGAATATATTGAATGTAAATTTGATCATTTGGTTACTTTAGAGGACATAGAAATTAAAATTGGCACACATTGCATCTCCAAAAAAAAGTTTTAAATACCTAGAGTCAATTTTTTAGAGTGATGGAAGAATTGATGGACATGTTACGCATAGAATTAATGCTGATTGGTTAAAATAGAGAGGAGAATCAAGTATTCTTTATGATAAGAAGATACCATTAAAGTTAAAAGGTAAATATTATAGAGCAGTAATTAGACCTGCCATGTTTTATGGTTCTAAATATTGAGTAGTTAATCATCAATATGTACAAAAGATGTCTGTGACAAAAATGAAGATGTTGAGATGGATGAGTGGTCATACAAGAAAAGACCGTATACATAATGAGGTTATTAAAAATAAATTATGTGTGGAACCAATAGAGGATAAAATGAGAGAATATCATTTAATGTGGTTTGGACATATAGAAAGAAGATCAAAAGAAGAACCTAGAAGAAGGTATGAAAAACTAGATTTTAAAAGAATTAAAAGAGGTAGAGGATGACCACAAAAGTGTTGGAAAGAAACAATAAGGAATGATCTAGCTTATTGTGAGTTAACTGCTAACATGGCACATGATAGGGTTATGTGGAAACAAAGAATCCATGTAGCCAACCCCGTCTAGTATGGGAAAAGGCTTAGCTGTTGTTGTTGTATTAGTACCTGAGTATACCACTTCATTGAGTAAGAAGTAGTGTAGCTTTCCAAGGTCCTTGATGTCAAATAATAAATGGAGTTCTTGCTTTAGTCTTTGAATTTATTCAATATCATCACCAATCATGATTATGTCATCAACATAGAGAGGTAATAATATCAATTTTACTCCCTTCTTAATGAATAATATATGATCACTTACACTCTTCTTATAACCCAAACTGACAATGAATTTTTCGAACCATGTTATAGGGGATTCTCGTATAAAGTCGTGCACCTTAGAGAAAACAGTCTACCACTTGAAATACTTCAGCGCAGAGTGCATAAGGAAACCACCCAGTCTTTTGGGAATTGAATTCATGTAAAGTTCAAAGAGACTTACCCAGAAACTAAACATCAATATGCAACAAGACTAAATTTAATTTCCCAGGAAATCGAAATCAAGATCCGATAGCTCTAGTACTGAGCCAATTTAAATAAATAATCATAAAGGTCTCGACAGTTCAGTTTACGAAGACTAGCGCCTACCCACTAGGATATTGTCATAGTTTAGGCTGAGGAAATCGGAATCAAGATCCGAAAGCTTCGGTATTCGTCCATTTTCAATAAATAATCATAAAGATCACCATAGAAACAAACCCTACTTACCGATTTCAATTTACATAGATTAACTGTTATTCGCTAGGTTATTATTAGTTTAAGGACAATCTCTAAAGTTCAAAGTTTGAAAAGAAAAAAAATTAAATAGGCAGACATGAATGTGATATTCCGGTTGAGAGTAGTTGACAAAGGACCATCAAGAAGAACGACAAAATCGAGAGGAGGAAAACTCGTACCTGTAACTCTTCGGGAAGGTACTCATGCTTCATCGAAAGGTCCATGGCGCGCTTAAGACGTTGGGTCCTGGCATCGACAACTTCCCGTGGGAGGCGAGAGAGGGCTTCCTGGATATCGAGGTCGAACTTGGGGTCGTATAAATCATCGTATCGAAGACCTTAAGAATAAGAAATCGTTACATCAGTACGCACGAGCGAGACAGAGAGAGAGAGAGACGGGGAAAGTACCATATTTCTTGAGGCGTTTGCTGATGGCTTTGCAGTGTTGCGCGGCAAACCAGTTGCGTGATGGATTCAGGAATGCCTTCAAGAACGCATCCATGGTTGGATCTCTCTCTCTCTCTCTCTCTCTCTCTGCCCAAAGTTCTTGGTGGTACACAAATGTAAGTGGACGCGTCTTATATGGTATTTCTGCTGAAACTTGTCCGTATTTTGTTACCCATTATCAATCAGCAGCACGGATTTGTATCGTATCTTATTGTCATAAGGTACATTATATGCTATTGTATTTTTACGGTTTTCAGTTCGGCTTCTTAATTTAATTTTTGCTTTCAAGTTAGCTTTCCTGAAATAAAAAAAGGTAGTATACGTACCGTATATGGTACCCCATAATCCGAAACCAATGTCATTCTCACAACCTGTTTTTCCCAAAGTCCTTAATTATAGCACTCAGGGCGCTGTAGTGACGTGGTTGCTGGTAGGGAGTTCGATTCTCAAAGGCTGTGTGTTAGGCTTTGGCCTCTTCTAGTAACAAAAAAAAAAACAATAAAGGAAATCCATTATAGGCAGGACTCTCACTCTCACTACCCCAATAAAAAGTTCGATTTCCAAGGTATGTATGCACCCGTTAGACTTCGGCCTCTTGTTGTAATCAAACGCCTTTAATTATATGCACGCATGGCTGGGTAGAGGTAAAGGTATCAAAATGGACCTAGCTCGGGGGATCTTCTTGGCCCGACCCAGAGAAATGGTGAGCTGGGCGCGATTTTCTGGCCCACAGTTCAAATATAGACTTTTAGGCTTGTATTGTTCGATTGAGGCTGCTGCATTCGCCTTGTCCATCAATAGGTCCACCACGCTTTAACCATTTATCAACAAATACAAAGGTTTACCTGAGTTTACGACCAGATGAACACTTCGTCATACACATAGTACATGCTCAATATAGTTAAGGTCACCAACCAAACGTAAATGTGTGAGGAGGAAACAAGGTCAGCTGATCTATGAGCAGCAGCTCGGGTTCTTTATTTTCTTACACAAGTTGCTTATACAACAACAACATCTAAGCCTTTTCCCATACTAGACAGGGTCTGCTACATGGATTCTTTGTTTCTACATAGCCCTATCATATGCAATGTTAGCAGTTAACAAACAATATGTTAGATCATTCTTTATTGTTTCTTTCCAACACTTTTGTGATCGTCCTCTACCTCTTTTAATACTTTCAAAATCTAGTTTTTCACACCTTCTTACACGTTCTTCTTTTGATCTTCTTTTTATATGTCCAAACCACCTTAAACAATATTCTCTCATTTTATCCTCTATTGGTGCCGCACATAATTTATTTTTAATAGCCTCATTATGTATACAGTCTTTCCTTGTATGACCATTCATCCATCTCAACATATTTATTTCTATCACTGACATTTTTTGTACATTTTGATGATTAACTACCCAACACTGAACCATAAAACATGGCAGGTCTAATTGCTATTCTATAGTATTTACCTTTTAACTTTAATGATATCTTCTTATCATAAAGAATACTTGATGCTCCTCTCCATTTTAACCAACTAATATTAATTCTACGAGTAACATCTCCATCAATTCTTCCATCACTCGAAAAAAATTGACCCTAGTTATTTAAAACTTTTCTTTTGAGGGATGGAATGTGTGCCAATTTTAATTTCTCTGTCCTCTGAACTAACGCAAGCTACTTATATCCAATAAAAAAATAGTAAAATAAATTTAACCAGTAGCGGATCCATAAACGTGTTTCGGGCAGTATGGACTTTATGTTCAATTAGGATGGGCTTTAAAAATAATAATTTTATTGAAAAGTTTAATATGTAATTAAAAAATTTCAAAATTTCTAATAGAGTGGTTTTCCTATCCTGCAAGAGTGTGGATCCACCACTGAATTTAACCTTTAAAAAGGAGATGCCACAATAAATAAATTCTTTCTTGGTTTGTTGTAAAATGCTAGAAATTCTTTGTTACTTTTAATTGTAGGATTTTGCATGTAGTTTATAATTAAATTTATTCTTAAATAATATAAACTATGTTCAAGATTTTATGGGTAATAGCTTTTAGCCATTTAAGGTTGTTATTTACCATCAATATTTTCAAGGTAAGAAAAGCAGACGGTTTAGACAGTCAATGCGTCTATTCTAAATCGTTTATTTTTGAAAGTGATACGATCGAACTTTTTTTTTTTACAAAGGGAGGCCGGTCGAAGGGTAACACGCATGCAACTCCGAGAATCGAACTCAACTCTCACTGGCAACGGAGGAGTCAGAGAGCCCATGGCAGTTGAGTTAATGCTCTGGACTACCGTCAAACAATCGTTGAAGTGATATACCGATATATCCGACCCGGAATGGACTCTTGTGTCCAATATCCGGAACTGGATCCAGTTGGATCTCCACAATAATTGACAAATCCACCAATATCCTTATTGGTAAGAGCGGAGGTAAGGTGTTAATTGACAAGCTAGCAAGTTCTCAAAGTACTCCAAGATTGGCATGATCCATAGGGAACGACTCAATCCAAGGCACATGAGCGGGGATTACCCGGTTCAGTTGGGTTTGGGTATAACAAAATCCAGCACACCTTTGACCAGGTATGGATCGTTTATGGGATAAGAAGTACTCAACTTGTAGGCAACCCTAATTATATATAAATATAAAGAAAAAGTATATCGCATATATATAATATACAACGTATGTGTATGTGCGCATGCATGGGAGAAAGTATTTTAACCATTTGACCATAAAAAAATTATAAATGTACAAGTGACTTTGACTTTAGTTCAAAATACTCCTGAGCTCAGAGAATTTTACTGGAATTGGAGTGGGGTGTGCTCGACATGCGTTATATATATAACAACAAGTAAGCTTTTTTTTTTCTCATACTAAAGTCGGCCATCAATTCTTTGTTTCCATAAGTCATTCTTTAGTCTCTTATATCTTTTTGCATAAGTTTTCTTTCATAGATTTTCCACGTGTTTAGACCATTTTAAACAATCATTATATAATCAATGTTTTTTTATTTTGTTTTTGATAGTCTCATTATAAGTATGGTCTTTTCCATCTCAACATATTCATTTCTACCACAAATATCATTTCCACATGATGACCATTAACTTCTCAACAATTAATACCATATAACATAAAAGTTTGGTTGCAATAATATTACATTTCAACTTTGATAGTATCTTTTTATTATATAGATCGTCTTTATCCAACTTTCAATTTTAACTACTTTGCATTAATTCTACGTGCGACATCTCTATCAATTATTTTGACATATGAAAAAAACTGTTATGGTTTAAATTTTTTCTTAACTTTTTTCTTAAACTTATCTACTAAAACAATGTCTCCTATGAATAACATATACTAAGGTATTTCATCTTCAACATACTTTATTAACTCATTGATAATCAATGTAAATAATACAAACTTAAAGCTAATCATTAATATAATCTAATATTAATTTCAAAGAAAGATTTTAATATAATTTCTCATATATGTATGTGTATTATCTTATATATCTCTTATAAGTTCATCAGTGAGATACTTCTCTTAAGTTTTATATATATAATGTAGAGATTCCTCTCTATAAATGAAATATTTATAATGAGATGCAACCATTAAAAATTAAAAGATAGAGACATAATAGTTATCTATACGCCTTTCTCAAAATTTTAATACTTTGTTAAATTCATTTTTTAGTAATTTGTATACCTTAGATTCTCCAAGAAATCCTCCTCTTTCTCTCTCTGCTGTCAACATCATGAACATACTTGTTGGCCAGAAAAAACAAGAATTGAACAACAATCATGCCAATTGTTACTTTCAACGTCTGCATTTGAAAGGCCAGATATCCCCGGAGGTCGCACAATTCCTTGCGTATCCGGATCGGCTGGCGAACCGATTGTTGGACTTGCCACTCTTTATGTGGTTGAAGTGAGAGGCAGCAAACCGCAACGCAGAGAGAGAGAGAGAGAGAGAGAGAGAGAGAGAGAGAGAGAGAGAGATGCCGACAATCTTGAGGTTATACCCGAGCTCCACAGGAGCACGCCGGCGACTTTCTTTTTACTCTATCCTTACAATCCCAGCAAGAGAAAACCTTTAATCTCAAGTATCAAAGCCCACCAACAGAACCATTACGACGTTCTCGGACTCCCTCTCCATGCCTTCCTGCCAGACATCAAACGGAAGTACCGCTCCTTGGCTCCGAAGGTCTTTCTCTCTCTCTCTCTCTCTCTCTCTCTCTCTCAAGGGCTTATTGCATCAAACTGTTCTCTATTCTCTTGTTGGAAAGCACGAATATCTTTTTGGTACTCGGAGAAATTTCAACTGAAGGCTTCGTTTATGATCAATGGTTGAAGAGTTTCTTCATCTTTGCAATTCATATTTCTCTGGTTTATACGCCAGGATGTGATTTTGGATGGGTTTTCATCAGGCTGGTAGTCATCAAATGGCTTGTTTACTACCATCAATGTTATCACGATATTTTAATTGGTAGACATGTTCTATTCGTGGATCATTGAGCAACCCGTTCATAAACAGTTTCAATTCTGTGACATAATTTTGCTTGTGTAGCCCATTTCAGTTCGGATGTTAGCCGATATATGGTTGGCATTCCAACCAGGCTTGCACGTAAATCCTCAAATTTTCGTGTATACGCGCCGTAGGGAATAGTGGACTGTAAATGCTGAAAGCATGTCTGTAGAATGCTGCAAGAACTAGAATGTTGAAATTACAAGCCTTGTTTGTGATGGTGACATTTTTGTTATATTTGGAATGGATGACAATTAGCGACCGAGCTAATCGAATTATCTTTACCAAATCAAGAAAATTCTGTTTTATATTTCTGGTGTTATTTGTTTACAGATATATAAAGGTGAAAACATAGTAAACAAGATAGCACAAATGAAGACACACCATTGATCAGAGTGAATCATACCAACAACAACTAAGTCTTTTCCCTGGACGGGGTATGCTATGTGGATTCATTTTTCCCATATAGAGTTTGATACTGTTCCATGCTAACAGTTAACTCAACCGGAGCTATATTCGTTTATTATCTTTCCACGTGTTCAAACCATCTTAAATAAATTTTTCTTGTTTTATCATCTATTTATATCACTCTCAATTTGTCTATGCTAACATTATACACATATTGTCTTTCTTTATATGATTGCATCATCATTTCAACCCCTTCATTTCTGCCATATACATCTTTTGTACATGTTGTTATTAATTATCCACAATATGTATCATAAATATAATGGGTCTACCTGTTCATCTATAATTTTACGATATTTTCTTATCACGTAGAATACTTGAGGTACCCTCTATTTTAAACAACCGTGTGACATCTACATCAATTTATCCATCTCTTTAGAAAATTGAGGTTGGGTACTTAGAACTTTCCATTTGATCAAACTTACATCGAAAGGGCCAAGGCACCAGGCCACCAATGGCCAAGAGGCCCCTGACTATCTATAGCCCCTTCACTGCTCCTCTTTTCTTCACTCTCCCTTCTTTCTATAAATCTCCCTAATGTACACTCTTGTATTCCAACAAGTTGGTTGATTAATAATATTCATCTTTTACTATTTACAATGTGTCTTCATTACACTTTGGTGAGATTATAGCATTTTCTAAGGTTTTGTGATAGTTACATTGTAGTGATATTTATTCATTGATCTTTCATTGCTATATTAAAGTATCATCTTCATTATATGGTATCAAAGTCATTCTCGATCGTGCGAATGTCGTTTGTCGCCTTGAGAAGTATACTTATAGTGTTCTTGACTTTATTGTAAGTTTACCCATTTATATTTATTTTCTCCTTGAAATATGGATGAGAAATTAGGGTTAACTTTCATTTAACACCATCAAATTACAAAACATGGGTCAAATCTATGGAAAATTATTTATATTTTAAAAAATTATGGGTTATGTAAGTATTTTGATGGTAGAACCCTCCATTAGAACCATGTTTGAGTAAAAGGAAGAATATGAAGGAGGTCATCAAACGGTCCTATGAGTACTTATGGATAATGTAAATGAGTACACTAGGGACACTTTGGTCGACTTTACTAATGCTAAAGAAGCATGAGAATATTTTAAAAATCTCATATTCAAAACAATGTTGCTCATAAAATGACATTACGAGATAAATTAATATCTCTTAGATAAGGATATAAAGGGGTAAACTAATTTTTTGGTGAATATTCCAATATATAGAATCAATTGTATGGATATAAAAGGAAATGTACATAATGTCTTAGTGAAAGACAATGAGGACTTTGTGTATCAAGGTAAAATCATCCATCATCTATCGAAAACCCTTTCCAATTATTAAAGAGGTTATTACTGATCTTCAAATGGCGAAAATAATAATGAATGAAACTAGCCTTCAAAGAGATTCTGTCCTAGCCACATCTAGACCTAGAGAAAATGTCAAGACATATCACCCTCTTCATTTTAAAATTGAAGGGTCAAGTGAGGAAAGAAGAGAAGTCATTTGTCACTTTTGGAGAGAGGTTGGCCATATCAAGCCAAATTGCCTTAAATTGAAAAAGAAAGCGGCTATAGTAGAAGGACAAACATCCGCTTTCATCTTTGCACTTCAAGAAAAAGTGGAGCTACTTGAAGCTCAAATAAAAGAAAAAGCTATAAATAGAGTTGTTTGCTCTTCTTCAACTAAAAAAACTCAAGATATGACTACTTGGTTCTTGATTCGAGTGCTTCTTTTTATATGACTTGTAATAAGAAAATTTTAAATTAATGTGTTAAGAAGTCCCTATCTAGTATTTATACTACAGATGAAATCAAATTAAATATTAATAATATTAGTGATCTTCAAAACAAAAATTTTAAAATTTCCAAAATAAGTTTTGTTCCAAAGCTAAATTTGAACTTCTTTTCTATATCTCAAATTATGGATGGCAATTGTGTTATAATTTTTTCATCCACGGGATGTATTGTACAGTATCACCTATCGAAGAAGGTGATTGTGCATGACCATAAGTAAGGCAAACTTTATATCATAGATTATTTGTATAGTATAAGATATATTAATGTTTTATCAAATGATGCTCTTCTTTGGCACAAGAGATTATGACATCTTAATATTCAAAAGTTGTATCAATGTTCTCTTAGAATAAAGGCTATTGAGCATTTTTCTTGAAAAGATTGTGTATTTGGTAAAATGCAACACCTCCTGTTATTGAACAAAATGTATATTATCACAAGATCTTTTGAAAATGTTTATTCAGATGTTTGGGGTCTTGTACTCATTATGTCTAAAAGAGGTATTTCATCATATGTTATTTTTATTGGCGATTTCACTAGATATACATGGGTGTATCTTTTAAAAGTCAAATCCAATGTTTTTTAAAATTTGTTATTTTTCATAAGCTTGTGAAAAATTAATTTGACTTTGAAATTAAGATTTTCAGAACGGACTCGGGAGGGGAGTTTATGCCTAAAAAAATTCAAAACTATCTTAACAAATTTAAAATTATTCATCAATCTTCTTATACTAAGACCCCTATAAAATGAAATTTCAGAACGTAAACATTGTTATATTCTAGAAACCATAAGAACATTACTCTTATCTAATAGGGTTTCTAAAATTTTTTGGACAGAAGCAATCATGACCTCTATTTATTTGATTAATCGTATGCTTTCTTCCGTTTTACAAAACATGTCTCTTGTAGAAAACTTTTTAAAATTCTTCTCAACTACTTTAGACTAAGAATTTTTTAATCCAAATGGTTTGTTTATATTGACAAAAATAATAAATTATCCTATCGTGTCATAGAATGTGTATTTTTGGGGTATAAAATAAATAAAAAAGAATATAGATGTTATGATTATAAAAATGACAAACTCTGAGTATCTAGAGATGTCAAATTTTTTGAACATAAATATATGTTTAAAGTATGGATGATGTTAGTTTTATTGACGATTCTACTTATTTCTTTTTAAATGATGTTTTATGAAATGATGTGATAAATCTAGAAAATGATTAAGATGAACATACTTCGTCAAGGTATTTTGTTATTCCTTTTAATCAACATTACTCTAGATGACCTTCTCATGCTACTGAACCTATACTTAGAAAATTCAGTCGGGATTCCAGACCCCCTAAACGGTTTGTTTCTTATGATAATTTTTCATCAAGACATAGAGCTCTCTTTACTACTATTTTTGCTATAAAGGATCCCAAAATCTTTAAAGAAACACAATGATCACAAGTATGGATTCAAGCTATGAATGAGGAATTAGATGTCTTATATAGAGCTCAAACTTGAAATGTTATTTATAGATCTCAAAATAAAAAACTATAGGATGTAGGTAGGTGTATAAGATTAAGACTAATAATGATGGTTCTCTTGACCACTATAAAGCTAGATTAGTTGCAAAAGGTTACTCTCAAGAATATGGGATTGACTATGAGAAAACCTTTGCCCCTATAGTTAGGATGACCATTGTCAGAACTCTTATAGTTGTTTGTACTGTAAGTAGTGGAACATCTATCAATTAGATGTAAAAAATGATTTTTTAAATTATTAGCTAAATGAAGAGGTATATACGGAGCCTCCTCTTTATCTTAATATTTCAACCCACCAAGTCTTATAATTGAAAAGAGCATTGTATTGTCTCAAACAAGTACCTAAAACTTAGTTTGAATGATTAAATTTATGGTCTTGCATGGTTTTACTATCTGTTATAGTAACATAACCTTATTTATAAGAAAATTTATTGCAGGTATTATTATTATTGTACTCTACGTAGATGACATGATCATTACACGTAATGATGATTTCAAGATACAACAGATCAAACAAGAACTTGATAAGATGTTTGAGATGAAGGATTTTGGACAACTATCTTACTTTATTGGCATTGAGGTAACTAAAGATGTTAGAGGTTTCTTTTTATCTTAAACTAAATTTACTAATAATGTTGTTCTTAGATCAAGACCTACAGATGATAAAATTATCGATACCGCAGAAGTGATCAATCCGAAAATGTGACTTGTTAATGGAGAACCATTTAGAGATCTTACCCCTTACATATAGATGATTGGAGCACTTACATATCTCACCATAACACAACCTGACATTACTTATGCAGTACACATTGTAAGTTAGTTCCAACATACACCTACATCTGTACATACGAGTGCAATTATGAGAATTATCTGATATGTTTGGTAAACCACGATTAAGGGAGTATTTTTATCATATTTATCTTTACTTCAGTTAATTGCATATACTGATGCAAATTAGGGTGGTGGACAATGGACGCTGAACTCAAGAGCGAGCTCACACTATAGGAAGGTAAAGGAGATGAAATTCTTCGAAGAGAGAGCGAACGACAAATTGAAGGGGTACTGTCAGGATGGTGGTGACATGGCCAACTACAAGGAAGTGATGCTTGCTTCCGGTTATATGGAAAAGCTTCCTTCCAACATCTAGGAAGACGAAGAATCTAGTGAGGCACGCAGAATCATCGCACCAGCTGCCCTCCTCATCGTAATCGCCGCCTTCACAGTCGATACTGTCGCTACGGCTATCCAACCACCACAACCAACGATTTGCTTCTATCGATTAGGCTCTAATACCTTGTTAGAAAATATATAAAATTCTTGTTTTCATTTTATTTAAAAATCAAATAATTTATATACAATCAGCCATACAAGGCTTGTTTACAATGTTACACATGATGTATTTATATACACAAGAATTTGTCGTTAGCCAGCATCCAATGGAGTCGTTGGATGTTTGGTGGTTGTGATGGGCAGGCCCAACTGGACCTATTGACCTTGGTCCTTATGGTGTGGCCTTGGTGGCTTGTGTCCGCGGAGACCTGATTACAAATAAAAACTTATGGGCCCTATTGGCCACGCCTATTACATTTTAACACATATTGCTTTTCTCGAGCAAAATGCTGATATGATAAAAACGTCGATTTCCATGGTGGTTGCAATCTCTTTTACCTTACTCAGTTCTGGAGAAGGTTTCGTTTTCGTTTTGGTTTTGTTGTTGGAAAAGATTCCCGGTCTAAAAATCTTTTAGTGGGATACGCTCTTAAGTGACGAGGCTTGGTGCATTTGCCTTTCTATTGAAGTGTCTTATGGTTAATGGACAACTCAAATAGGCATACTCATCTAGCTAGAGAGTTGGCTGGGAAGATGTAGGTCACCAATTCCATGCCCAGGGTGTGCATGTGGTAAGGGTATGCAAATCCCATCTAGCCAATAGAAAAGGAAAATTCATGCTTGATCTTAATTCTTGAGCTTATTTCTTTCCATTCTGAGTCTCTTTACCAGGTTCTTTCTAGTGAAAAGATCAGATATGGTTATGATAAACATCTAAAACAGCGGATCTATACTGGACAACCATCAAGAAACTGGACTCAACAGTATTGTTTTCAGTTAGGATGCTTGGACCCCAGCTAGGTCTTGCTCTCTGCACGGTGAGCACTATGCTTGATGAGCAGTTGGATAATGGATACAAGTTGGCGTACTTGGCTTTTTGTGTTCTTGGCGGCCGTGGTGGCGTTCTGCTCACACTTTGCCTATCATTTGCGAGTTGGTTATGTGGGAAAACAAGCAAAAACCTTGTTACATCAGTTGTTGTGGCAATGTGGATATGCACCGATCTTGCAAGGTTCGTTCCACTTCCACAGGGGGCTGTTCTGACTTTATTGTACATGTCAATTAAACTACGGGTCGAGCTAAGCTAAATGTGTGAAAGAGAAAACATGGGAAATTGTTGTTTTAGTTGATCATACATTTGTTTATTACTTGTGAATATTTTGTAAATTTAGCATTGTTTCTGATATAAATCATGTGGGAGTCGTTTGAAATTCTTTCCTTGCTTGGGACGAAAGGTTAAGCCTTCGCGATGAAGAGAATATTGCACGTAAAAGACCTCGACTTGTCTACTTTCCTCTCAAGTACCCTGAGCAAATAATCCTTCATTTACCTAAATCTTCTTTTATGGAAAATAAAACTAAAATGGCCATACATTCACCTTGAATACCCGAAACCAATTACTATGGGAGAGCATTAGGGATCTTTTAATGAGAAAAAATGTCATTTAGTGAGATTTTACAAACTGAACCGGCGCTTGACATGTTCGCTCTGACTTACATGGTTTAATGAACTAGCATGAATGAGCTAGGCACGAACACAACTGAGCCAAACTAGGACTTGTTTAGTTGATTTACCAACCCTTGTCCTGACTCTGTGAAGAGGAGAATCATGGAGCCCAAGCTCCACACAGAAGGATATTTTAAATAAGCACAGTGGTAAGCAGCATGTTTTCTATTGGCAAGCTGGCATTAAGACATATCCTTGCTATTCTATGAACGGCCCCACATATCGAACTTGGGCCTTCAACTTGAAGGTTCTTCTGGGTTGACACCTAGACAGAAGAGCAGTAGCTCGAGTAAGCAAGAACCTTCGATAGGGTATATGAGAGGATGGAGGGGTCGGGCAATAGAAATCGAGCTTGGTCTCTCTTCATGTGTCTTAACACAATCCGAAGTCCCGATGCCAGTGCTCAACTGATTGATCACTGGAGTCTACAATCGAAAGTAAGGTTTCTAGAGAAGGGCAGAATAACTTAAAATTAGTAATGCTGAAAGTATTTTCACCAAATTTTAACGTTCAGTGGTTCAACACTTGTTATGCACGGTATGAAGTCTCTCTCTCTCTCTCTCTCTGAGTAGAGGGAAGCAAAAGAGGGCTCGGTTAAGGATAAGTGTCCCTTGTATTACAAACATATGGTTTACAGGTAGCAGAGTTTAATTAAATGCAACATTATCAGAAGGATTAACAAGGAAAACGTAGTTCCTCCCCCTCTCAGATCCCCATTTTTCATCCCACACCAACGCCCTAACCCCTAATCTCCATCACCCCAATCTTCACATCGATGCCTTAGAACTTCGCTGAAGAATTTCTTCATACTAACTTCGACGGCAAATCATAGATGTACATTTTTCTCCGCGTTCAAGAACAACATGGATTATATACGCCCTAAGCATAGTTAAGCCATTGGAAAGAACAGGAGACGAACCAGCTATGATTCCTTCTTTGCGATTTCACCACCATCCGATCTTAAATTCCTCCAGAGGTACTTACCGCTTGCCATATCAACGAAGATCCAGAATCCGGCGATTAGCGCCGAAGGCAACTAGAACAAAGAAATCAAACCAAAACTCATTTTTCAGGATTTCAACAAAATTGAAAAAGGAAAAACATCTATCGAGGATTTGCACACCAAAATCAGTTTTCAAGAATAAAAATTGTTCAAAAGATGAGAAAAATGAAACTGACACAGTGCCTTACAGATTTGTTCAATGAGAAGGGGCAACAATTTCCAATGGTCGCAACGGTACATGAAAATTTCAATTCGCTGTGCGAGTTTTCGTCGAGAAAAGGGAATCGACAAGCACCGAAGATTCGCAAAACGCGAAAAGCGGTCGCAAGAAAACGAATTCGCTCAAGATCTCAATGGGGAAAGAACTATAGAGGTCCCGATTATTCCGAAAATTCTATCAGGATCCAGCGCAAGTGAAATCCAGAAACTTCGATTATAAAAAAGATAAAGAAATCAAGAAAACGAAAATAAAAGACGTCACATCGGGATCTCGACTGACCTTCTTGAGAGAGCAGACGGGCTCCTCACTCGTCTCCTGGTTGTCCACGAGTTCGCCAGAGTCCTCCTTGGGCGTAGACCAGAAGGATTTCCACGCGAAGTACCCAGCGAGAGTCGCTGAGAGGAAGACAAGAATGAAACGGAGAGGGCACATTCTGGACGGCTGGTAGAGAATGACCCAACAGACGAACCGAATCTCCTCCTCCTCCTCCTATGCCTCTCTCTCCTCGATGGCCGGAACCCGTCGAAATCGCCGGGAAAAAGTTTCCGGATTTAGTGTCCCGGGATGCAAGAAATCGGACACCAGAAATTCTCGGCGGATTTCAGACGATCGCCCGTGGACGCGGTGTCCAATTAACGGCTACCGTAAGGCCTCCAAATCCGCGATTTCTATACGCGCTGGGCTTCCGCCTACAGTGGGCGCCGGGATTATTTAATTACTATTTTGCCCGTTTCATCGGCGAGGTATGTGGTCTGCGATGTGGGCTCGAGACGGCAATTCGTGTTCCGCGTTGTGTTCGCACTGTGTGATTTCGTGTAAAAGCGAATATGAGCTTTTCATGTCTGAAGTTACTAGAGATTTCATGTTTGCTTCATGTCATATTACTTTGACTTCGTCTTAAAACAGGCCAATCAATCCCAATTTGATCTTGTTTGGGTGAATACAAGGCATATTTTTCAGGTCATACTCGTGTAGGCTTTCGTTTATTGTATAAGTTACTAACAATTTCAGGTTTCCTGCAATCTTATATTATATTCGTGTCAAAATAGGTCAACTCGAGCTGGATCAATAACTACTTTCGGTTTCTCATGCTGCTGCTTCAGATGGACACGAACACAACTTTTTCAGGTTGGTCTCGTGCATAACGTAGTGTTTTAGAGCTGTTGATGTATAGAAATTAAAGGCCAGATAGATTTTTTATTTGGTCGAAATGGATGCTTAAGACCAAATGGCGACCACAATTGTTGAAATTTTTGTGAAAGACAAAGGGTGGTAATTAGGCATGGGGGTGGAAGAGACTTTGGATCTTTTTGAACCGGTTCGTGTCAAAGAAGTTCAAATCTTCGACCTTTCTAGATGGTGAATAAGCGGACGAGTCACGGATTAGGTGACCTAACCTGAATCAATGCAATGACGCAACCAACAGGGTTTTGGACCGGAATCAATCTGTACCAAATCCTTTTGGGTCCAGATTTGGTAGGTCTGGTGGTTTTTCTACACTAGTTCGAAAGGTCCGATTAGTATTTGAAAGAGGACGGGTTAAACCAAAACGAAGCCTTTTACCATACTAAGTGGGTACACCACATAGATTCTTAGTTGCTATTTGGTCGATCTTGTATCATATTAGCATTTAACTGGAAAGGATAATGATAGATGAAATGCCTTTTCAGGTTTGTTCGGATGTGATTATCATCAGATAAACAATCAGTTCAAGTATAACATATGGTTCTTTGTTTTCTTTAGAGTATGGGATGCCAATTTCCATCCGCCCTGTCCCTGCATGGAGCCAGTTTTCAAGGGAAAAGCCCCCCAAGCTGCTGCACAGGGCAAGGTAGAGATAGGGGTCAAGGTAAACCTCCATTGCCCATATATATATATATATATATATATATATATATATATATATATATATATATATATATATATATATATATATATATAGAGAGATAGAGAGATAGATAGAGAGAGAGAGAGAGAGAGAGAGAGAGAGAGAGAGAGAGAGAGAGAGAGAGAGAGAGAGAGAGAGAGAGAGAGAGAGAGAGAGAGAGAGAGATGTGCATTCATGTTTATTATATATACATATATGTTATATATACACTAAGTAAATGTTACATGCATGTACTTGTAATCGCATAATTTGGAATATCATAAAGTGAATGTATGTTTTATGTAAAATATATGATATAAATTGTTTCTTTTATTTACCTTTTATAAGTTGAAGCACGGTGGAGCAGGTTATACTGGAGAGGTGTGGGGTTTGATCTCCAAGACCCGTGGGGCTGGGCAGGGTGGGGTGAAAACCTCGCCCCACTGCCATCCCTAATCACCCTCATACAGAAGATGACAACGACCCCCACGACTAATCTAGTTTGAGGCTGGGCAGGGTGTGAGTAAACCTCTCCTAGCACTCGTTTTCTCCTTTCACAAGACTCAGAACTCATGCCGTGCTTAAGGTTTTACTCATGGCATACATGTTGGGACCCCGACCTGTGAACTGAATGTTGTGCTTGCTTCACTTTGAAAAGGGATTCCTCAAGAAATGGGTTTGATGGAGTAAGAAATAGAAAAAAAAATATTAACCAACTTCAAATCTGCCACAACAAGTACGGTTGATAAGGGGAGAAAGTCAGGAACTCATCACTTAACCTTGAAGGCCTAGATAAGAGAACAAGAAATTTGTAACTCCTTTTCATTCAGAAAATGAGTATATATGTTGTAAGGTCCTCCACCATCTTTTGTAACTGTAGAAAAGGCAAACAGATCCATGGGTATATGGGGTTAGTTCCATAAACAACTTCAAAAGGAGAGTGACCGGTAAAACTGTGCACAATCCGGTTGTACACAAATTCGACCAAGGAAAGGCACTCATCCCAATTTCAATTGTTTTGGAGAATAACTAATCTTAAGATAGCTCGCAATGTGTGATTCACCATCTCCGTTTGAACATAAGTATGAGGATGACACGTTGTACTATACAACAATTTTGTACCCAAATGCTTCCCTAATGATCTCCAAAAATAGCTGACAAACTTAGAATCATAATCAAATACGATAATGCATGGTACTCCATGAAGACAAAGTACTTCTTTGAAAAACAAATCTGCAACATGCTTAGTGTCATCTGATTTGTTACAAGGAATAAAGTGAGTCATTTTCGAATATCGATCTACAACTACAAATATAGCATCCTTTCCCCTTTGAGTGTATGGAAGACTAAGTACAAAATTTATATTGACATCAACCTACCGTTTCTTTGGAATGGTGAGTGACATGCATAAACCTTGAGTAGTTGAATCAATACACTTAGCTACACCACACCTTTTGATAATCTGATGAATATCTTTTATCATGCTTGGCCAAAAAATTGTTGTTTTAGTAACTCTAAGGTCTTCTTTTCTTCGAGATGTCGTGCTAATCCTTCGCTATGTGCTTCTCTCATTAAGAGCTCTCAAATGGAGCCATTTGAGATACATAACCTACCAAACCTGTAAAGATAATTGTTATGAAGGTGATATCTCAATTATGCCCGATTAGTGTTTTCCATAAAGGGTGATAGTTTGGGATCCGATTGATATTGGTCCTTTATGGAATTGAGTCCCCAAACCTTATAGTATACCATGGATAGTAAGGCATGCCTTCTTGATAAGGCATATGCCACTACATTCAACTTTCCCTTTTATGTTTAAGTAGATAAGGAAAAGTCTCCAAATATTCTACCTATTTAGCATGCATGTTGTTCAACTTGCTTTGGCCTTGAATGAACTTGAGTGTAACATGATCAATGTGCAAAATAAACTCTTTCGAAAGCAAATAATGTTGCTAAGTTTGCAAAGTATGAATCAGAACAAAAAACTCTTTATCATTCATTCGTTCTTCAAACAATTAGAGGGGTGCTGCAATAATGCTAAAAATCTTTATAAAGCGCCTATAGATTGATGCTTAGCCGTGAAAGCTACACACATCACTGACTTTTGTTGGTGTCGGCCACTCTTTGATTGCGGATATTTTAGATAGGTCTATTTTCACTCCATTTTGAGAGACAACGAAACTTGATATCTACAAAATATACACTTCTTTAAATTTGCAGCCAACTTATTTTCTCTCAACAGGTCTATCATCAAAATATACAATAACAAACTTACCAATATGAGGCCTTAGGGTTTATTAATCTAATGAAGGTGTTAGGCGCATTTATGAGGCCAAATGGCATCACTAGCCACTCGTACAACTCGAATTTAGTTTTGAGTGTTGCCTTTAATTCATCTCCCACTCGGATACAAATTTGATGGTATCCACTCTTCAAATCTATCTTGAAAAACAACTTAGCACCATAAAATTTATCTAGCAAATCATCAAGTCTAGGTATGAGATACCTATACTTAATGGTGATTTTAAAGACATGACTATTTGTACATAGTCTCATGGAACCATCCTTCTTGGGTACAAGTAGGCCAGGAACAACAAGCGGGCTCATAGATTCACAGATGTATCCTTGCTTGAGTAACTCTTCCACACACCTCTGCAACTCCATGGTATCTTTAGAATTTCTCCTGTAAGTTGGTTTATTCGGAAGGGATGCATCGGATAGCAAGTCAATGTGATGTTCTATTTCTCTGAATGGGGTAACCTTGGTGAGAGTTCAGTTGAGAATAAATCCTTATAATCTGTTTGCAATTGATGAACCTCTATTGGCACATTTTCACCTTTATCTGATGACGTTAACTTAGTAAATAACAAATAAGAAGGTTGCTTGAGTTTAAGTGTTTTTTTTGCAATTCGGTGGGAAACAAACAGATTCTCCATAGTTTCAGTTGGTTGAACAAGAACTCCTTTGGGGTTTTTTTCATCTTTGATAAATATATAAGTATTATGAAATTCATCATGTGTAATATGACTATCAAATTGGCAAGGATGACTTAATAATAAATGACATGCATTCATGAGAATAACATCATAGATGACCTCATCTTTATATAATCTTCTGATAGAAAAGGGGATTGAAACCTAGTGAGTTATCATGAGCTCTTCTTTATTGTCCAACCATTGCAACTTGTATGGTTTAGGGTAATGTATTTTGAAAAGCTGAAATTTAGATACCAATTTTGTAGATGTGACATTCTTGCAACTCCCTCCATCCATAATAAGCGAGTAGATCTTTTCATGAATAGTATAATGAGAGTGGAAGATAGTTTCCCTTTGATCCGAATTGATGGTAGCCTTTGCTTGGAGAATTCTACGCACCATCAATAATTCACCCTCATGTGTACCTTGTATTTCTTTCAAATCTGTCTCTAGTTCACTTTCACTCTCAATTTCTTCTTTCGTGCCTTTGATGATCATCACCTTTTTATTGGAGCATTGTGAGGCAATGTATAATCTTCCCAAGCATTTAATGAAGTCTCTTGTCCTTGAAGGAGATTGAATATCAGGATTTTTATCATGCTCTTTCATCGCTTGAGTTGGTAGGATTGTTGTAGGGCTGTCATTACATTTTTGTATCGTGTCCCTTGAGGCTATGTTGGAAGTTCCTCTCTTTGTCAAGTTTGTGTGGTTTCTATTTGTACCTCTCTTAATTTGTCGTTCAATTTTCACAATGATCTTGAAGACATCTTCCAAACTCACAAAAAACTGGAGCTCCACAATATCAACTATGTCTCTATTTCTTCAATATGAGTATTTCAAAGTTTTTAATACAATCCTCTATGAACACTCCTCCCTATCTGAGATTTTGTAGGCATAAATAAAACTCTTGACTATAATACTTTGGCACAAATCTCATTAATCTTTTCATAAGTCTCCAACTTCTAACCTTTTCTTCACCATCCCGTCGCCATAGGTCTTTGGTGCTCTTCTACCATAAGTTTGCATATTATGTAAACTCCATTGCGGCAAGCTTAACATTCTTTTGTTTAGAATAACTATAAAACTAATAAATCTATCTACCTTTTGTATCCGTTCTAAGTATTCCTCGGGTGCGCTTGATCCTTTGAAAGTTGGAATGTTAAGTTTCGGATGTGGTGATAATTCATTTCGCACTACCCTTAACTTTGCTTGCCTATTATGTATTTGTGGTAGGGCTTCTTTTATTTCTATTTTGTCATCTAAATTTTCAATTGGTGAGTTGGAACTAGATAGATGCTGGAATTGTTCACCCAATTGAACATGTGCATTGGCACTAAGTCGTATCATCATTTGAGTTGATATTGTCGTCATTGTTGTTGTTTAAAGCACTCATGATATCAAAATATGTACCAACAAGCACATTGACAATTTTGAGATGAGGTCTCAATGAAAACACCAAATGTTGTGCTTGCTTCACCTTGAAATAAGATTACTCAAGAAATGAGTTTGAAGAGGAGTAAGAAATGGAGGAAAAAATACTAACCAACTTCAAATCCGCCATGACAAGGATTATTGATAAGGAGAGGAAGTCAGGAACTCACCACTGAACCTTGAAGGCCCATATAAGAGAAAAAGAAATTCATAACTTCCTTTGCAATCCAAACAAGTGTCTTTTCATTCAGAAAATGGGTATTTATGCTACGAACATGCCTCCCAACTTATCCAATCAAATAAATATTGCTTTCTACAGTATAATCATGACTAAATTGTTCACCTCCCATTTAACCAATGGAATAAAAAGGTAAAATGAGTACATTTTAAAGTTCAAAACAGGCACCCTGGACCTCAATTAATATTTTAATGGATCTACTTAATCATCAAAACAGATCCACTAAATCTCGAGTTATTGAGCCCTATCCCTAGATCAGGTCATGGGTCATTCAGCCAACTTTGGACATGACCCCATTCAAGTGGGGTTTATCTTCGATGTCCTCATCAGTGACACCATGCCGAAGAGGAACTCAAGCATGGATTTACTTGGACCAAAACTGGATCGAGCCAAACTTTATCCACAAACCGGTGGCACCACCCTTAATTTTCACCAAGTTGCAATAATTGGATTGTTATTAAGGACGATATATCCTACATCAAGATCCGATGCTTACACCCACAATATATTCAATACATGCTTGTTACAATTTAAATCAAGCGTTATTATGGCATGAATTATTGCTAATACAGAACTCGGTAAAAATAATGAGACTGATATGTGAAATTGTAGCAACGCTGACAAAATCAGTCTTTGAATTCAAAATGCCTTGGCAGTCAAGTTTCAAAATTGGTTAACTACCCACCAACACCGACTATTGACAATTTGATTTATAAATCTTGACCAATACGCCTACCTTAAAAAAGAAAATAAGTCATCACATCTTATAAGTAAGCAATGAATGTCAATCTAGACAAGTGGTTGAGTGTGGCCATAAGATTTAAGAAGCCATTATTCTATCCAAATAATGGCTTCAATGGTCATGAGGACGTTCACCATACATCATCGGAAGGGTTTCTCATGATTCGTCCAATTTTTTCTCTCATCGTGTGAGTTCTTTTCTACTTAGTTTTCAAAGAGAATTTGCAAGTCTTATTGTAGCGCTAATTGGATTTGCAACATCATCATCTTTGCTTTGCTAGTTTGTCGAGATTCACTTCATTCAGTTATTTGATACCGGTGATGGCAAATAAACTTAAAAGTTAGAGGTTATCATGCCTCGAAGAATAACACCATCCTAACTTTCTTTTCAAGATATTAAATTCGATCTTTTGGATGCCAACCACTGAAGAACCGTGTCATCTACAAGAGATCGACTCTAACATTTTTGTACCGGAGATGTTGAACCTTTTGCTATCAGCTTCTAGGTAAGTTGTAACAATGGGATGGTGAATGCTTCGTTGGATGCTAGATGGGTTCTCTTCATGTTCCTGAGTCGTAAGTGATAATTTTGAAAAGTTGAAAGGCATCCTTTATATATGATTATGTTGGAATATTGAAATTCTTCAATTTTGTGTACGTTGGAGAACATGTTATAGTATGGTCAAATTAATGAGATCTCATGCAGAGAGACAAAAATACATATATTCATTTAAAAGAAAAAAAAAAGACGAGAAAAGAGGTTTCAAGTCCATGAATGATGAATACTTTTGATACTGGTGGGCTCGCAGTGATGGCTCGATGCAATGGCCGAACTCACTGTGTCGCAGCACCTTCATTTTTAGCCCATGCCATTCCACTAATTCCACTTTGCACAACGATGCATTCAAGCCCTTAAGAGAATGTTTGATTGCAAGGGGGGGACTACGAGAATTGGGACTACCGGTCCTGGCCTTGCAAGGATTGCGTTTGCAAGTGCATTTGCCCAAGGATCGATTCCAGGCCCTGGGATAGTTTTGGTATAACAATAGGTTTTGCCGAAAGCAGCAAACCTATGGAGGCGTGACAAAACATAATACTTTCATGTCAGCCAAAAAGGGGAAAAAATTGTGCAGAATTTCAAAATTTGACTGCACTCTCTATCTCACCGTGACTGTACTGTCTCTTTCTCTCTTCGTGACAGTCTCCTTCTCTCTGATTAGACATACAAAACAACAACAACAACTAAAGGTTTTTCCATATTAGACATGATCGGTTTAAATCAGAACTAATGGACTGTAAAACCGTCAGTAACCGAAACTGGAAACCCCTGGAAACCAGCTTAGAACCAGCTGTTCCAAGCCGCCTATTATTAAATATTATATATAATTTTTAGAATAAATTATCACAACTTTAATGCTTCAACAATAGGACCCCACTTACCTTTGAGTTAGGTGAAAAGTTCGACTCCCTCGTAACAAAGGACACCCTTTCTTTGAAAACGAATTTTTTACCAGTTTTAGAACAGTTTCAAACCCAACACAACGGTTCCCAAGCCAAAACAGCTCTTGAGGCAGTTCGATTCCGTTCCACGCAACCCAAAACTGAACATGTCTAACCGTGACTGCACTCCCTCTCTCTCTTCCTCCCACCGTAACTTCACACTCTCTCCCCCCGCGACAAAACATAATAGCTTGTGCTCATGTCAGAAGTTAAAGCCCAGACACATTCATGTGTCTGCTTTCGTGATCAAATATCGAATCAAATCAATATAATCAGTTCCTAGTGTCGGAGAAGCCAACCAAACCAAACCATCGGTTCTAATTTGATGGTCCTAGTGTCGCAAAAGCTATCAACACATGCTAATACTCGTGGCAACAAATCTCTCTCTCTCTCTCTCTCTATCTATCTATCTATCTATATAGTTACATTATAATGGTTCGATGTCAACATTCAAACAGTGAACCAACCATAGAAAAGAAATAACTTTTTCAACTGAACCAAACCGTAAAAGCAAGAAAACCAAAACCAAAGCGCTAATCTGGATCGGTTCTTTGAACACCCCTAATTGCACTGTCGTTCCCAGAAAACACACACACAGAGAGAGAGAGAGAGAGGAGAGAGAGAGAGAGAGAGAGAGAGAGAGAGAGAGAGCTATGCGCCCCAAACTGACAAATGAAAAACTGAAGGCATTAATAACCAGTACATGAAAGAAAGAATACCCATGTTCCTGGACAACCCCCACATGGTGCAGATGAACTCAACATAGCCTACTTTCAGACAACGCCTCTGTGCAACACCAAAGAAGTTTCAGCTTTCTAAGTTTCTCATCCCGGTTGGATCATGCCTTTCTAATCCCCTAAAACTTTCAAGAATCACTATGTTGCAGTTGAGCCTTAACAATCAAGTTCGATATCAAGCTAGTGTACAAGAAAATAAATTAATCAAACAATGACGTTGGAATAGTGAAATTACCAACTATGAATCCTATCATAACAACTGCCAAGTCATCCTCATTTGAAAGGCTATCAATACTTTCACCACAAAGGCTGCCTGAACTTTGCATTGCCAAATCGTCCTTACTGTCACCCATTGAGTCTGAACTCATCCTTGCATGTTCTGCGAGAAGACCCTGAGACCCGAGGAACAGTAGAGGGGTGCACCATTGGACTGATTTGCAAGATCTATAGACCGATTACAGAAGTCCTCAAATTCATCTGTGCAAGGATCGATATATTTGAGGTTAACCCTAAACTGAGCAGATTCTGGAAACATGTATCACCGAGGAATTAACATATCCTTGTTGCTGCAATAGAATCCAATGGCTACAGAGGAATCTAGCATGTTCAGAGGCGTGTGACGAATGGTACTACAACCATATAGGCGGAAGGAAACAGGAAACTGCAAGTGGTTAGAAATACAAACTCGAAAGTATTATCATACTGCTTTACATATGTAAGCAAGAAACTATTAAAGAAACTTGATGACGTTACTTGCAGTGGTATGAAGAAGGATTGGAATCCGGGTTGTCGAAGGAAACATCAACCACCTGTTCAGCCATAAGAACCCAGAATTGTTACTTTGGCTTCATTGCTGAACTTTAAATGCCCGAGTTGAACGAAGAATAGTGAACATGATAAAGAAATGATACAAAGAGGTTCCCTTGTGCAACTTCCCAAGTGCCCTTGACTTTGCATTTTATAATGGACAATATAATAACAGGTCATTTTTAAGTAACAGAGTGCAAATTTCACTATCTTAAGGAAGGATTAAAGTCCATAGAGCACTAGCCGAAAAGTGAATGAATAAATAACAAGCAGTATCTAGATCAGTCAATATCATAGAAGTACAATGAACTAGAAGTCGGTTCTTCCCACAAGTACGTAAGAGAAGATAGAGCTACATAACTAAAATGAGCATGACCATCTGAATGAAACACACAAAAGATATATGCTTGAAAGGATTCCCCAGAAAAAGAAACATTTTTATGGTCCCAACTCCCAAGTATGTTTAGCATTCTTTGCTATGACAGATTTTGTCATGCATAAACAAGCAGACTGTTAGATTGAAATGGCAGCCTGTGTTAGTGCAGAACCAGAACCGTGCCCAATGCAAAGGGAAAAATACGTGTATGAAAACCACCATTGCCTTTCTATACAACCGACCATGATTACATGAATAAGGGACCACGTGGGGATGCCAACGTTAAGGTGCAGTTTTTTCCTTATCTGAATTTAATAAAGTAGGTCTGATCAGCTAATGTGACAGTGAAACAGACTAAGTTGCCTTAACCAGACCTGAGCAGAACATGCACTGGATATGGTCTGTAGTCAATATAACAGAATGAAGTCTAGTAGAAGGTTCATTAGGAACCAGCTTCTACATGTAATATGAAAAGGAATACATGATGTCAAGTTGTTTCTTGGCATTTACGACAACTTTTTATGCCTTCTGGATAATTGAAGTTTATAAACACCTCAAACTCCATTTAAGGTGTGGATCCAACAAGAAAGCCCAAGCCAGCCCAGTAATAACCTAGGACTAGGTATTATATCAGAAACTATATCCTTGTGGCAATAAATGATGGAGATCCGACAACAAATATGTAAATACAGGTGCAATATTGAAAGGACTGAAGAAAGTCCAGAATGCACAACGTTAAGGAACTCACAGCTTGAACTTCATGGGGATCCAAATATATAGCTTGATCATCTTGCACTCCAACAATGTAAGTTGAAGCTCCAGGTTTTCCACCCAAAATGCCAAGAGATTGAGGAAACATGAAACTTGCACACAGTGATGGTACATACATAATAAGAAAAAGGGATAAACTTTTAATTGCCATAAATCATTTGTATTGTCCTATAGAGCTACATCAGGAGAAGAATTAAAATACAAATGCTACCTCAGGGCTCAGAATGCAATGTCATGGTGCAGGGATATACATGTACATCAAGATAAGTGTGTGCTTGCACTCACACACACAAACAACTTCAAGTGTTATAGAAATGGACTTGGATCCATTTATAATTGGATTGGTTCCTGTTCAGATCTGAGAGGAGCTGGTAGGGAGAGTTTTGTTAGTATAAAGGTGTTTTAGTCTTTTGTGTTTAATATAAAGTAAGTAACTCAATAGGGTTACCAAGTGATTTAAAAATAGAAGAGAGAGAGAGAGAGGCAGCATGGCATCCGCAGTCAAGAAGATGTCTGGCCCTCCTCTTTCTCTTTCTCCTTTGTATATTCCTTTGTGTTAATGAAATTTAAGTGAAAAATCTACATGATATCAGAGCTTAATTGTGGGATTAGGAGAAGTTTCTACTGACCAACTGTTGTGCACAAGATCATGCAATCGACTAGGCAGCCAGTGTGGCACAAATTAAGGAATTCAAGAAGTGCAAATAGGCAGAATTGGCAACCTACAGACCAACAAAGTTGGGTGCATAGAGGTATTTGTGAGAAAAAGGAAAAGGGGAGATTGTTTAGCAAAAAGGGGCGACAATGCCTGATAAAAGTAAAGCTATTGAATATGTTGATTCCCTAAATAATGAAAAAAGAGAAGATTTTCAAATTACAAACATCAAATTTGATGGAAAGAATTATTTACAATAGGCACATTCTGTGGAGAGGAGCATCAAGTATTCTTTGTGATAAGAAGATTCCATTAAAGTTAAAAGGTAAATATTATAGAGTAACAATTAGACCTGCCATGTTTTATGGTTTTCAGTGTTGGGCAGTTAATTTCAACATGTAAAAAAATGTTTGTGGCAGAAATGAAGATGTTGAGATGGATGAGTGGTCACATAAGAAAAGACCGTATACATAATAAGGTTATTAGAAATAAATTATGTGTGGCACCAATAGAGGATAAAATGAGAGAATATCGTTTAAGGTGGTTTGGACACATAGAAAGAAGATCAAAAGAAGAACCTGTAAGTGTTAAGAAATACTAATGAAATAAATTAATAGAGTCTTGTAAGAAATACTGGGTCGTGTAAGTGCATATGCACGTTATTTTAGTCTTGTGTCATCTTAGTAATAGATAATACTTATTAGGGGTATATTAGGAATTCAAGTTAGACAAGGTATTTATAGGAGTCATTAAGGTTTAGGTCATTAGGATTAAGAGAAACATAACGGCAGTCAGAAGTGGGCCGTTTTTGGGTTTTGAGCAGTTTGGGGGAATGCCTCCAATCGGCAACCTATTATAAGTTCTTTTATTTTGATTAATGAATGTTTGATTTCTAATATGGTATTAGAGCTTAAAAGGCCCTAAAATCATTTTTTTTAAGCCAAGAATCTGCCCTAATCTTGGTATTTGTGAGATAAGAGATCTGAAGAAGAGTTCGATCAGTTTTGTTTTGATAAAAAGGGAATTTCTGGACTGTGGAATCCTATTGGAGTAGAAATAGCACAGAATTTGTTTTTGGTGGAATAGGCACAAATTTATTCATATTTTTGGTGCCCTACTTGTGTTTGGGTACTTTGATTCAGGTTTAGATTCATTAATGGGCATTGTTTCAGTGAATAATCATTATTAACGAAGGCCATGAACAGTTATTATTCACGATTTATCCTCTTGACAGATTCATCCATTCACGATTTAATACTTGGTGGTTTCTTCCTGACTAAAAAGGCAGCCTTTGCTTTATTCAAGAGACGATATTATTCATTCTGGTTCACTACTTCTAAGAATCCGATTTCAGAAAGGGAGCATAGATAAAGTTTTTTTTAATCGATCCCTGGCAAAGGTAGAGGGATTGAAACTTCCTTTTATACAAGAGAACAATCTTGTTCACTGAACAAAACAGAAAATTTTCAGATTACTACAACCAAATTGGATAGCCGAAATTACTTTGAATGGGCGAGATCTGTGGAACTAGCTATTGTAGCAAGGGGGAGATGGGCACATATAATGGGTCACACTCCAATTCCCGAGCCTCATGATACTTTGTTTCCTACCTGAAAAAGAGAAGATGCTTTGATATCATCTTGGTTACTACAGTCGATGATTCCATCAATTGCCAAAACTTTTATATTTTTAGAATCTGCTCATGAGATTTAGTGTGCAGTGGCATAAGCTTATTCCCGAAAGAAAAATGTTGCAAAAGAATATGAGATACTAGAAAGAATCAGAAAATGCAAACAAGCTACTCGGTCTATCAGTGAATATTATGCTGATCTCCGCGGTCTTTGGGATGAACTTCTCTATTATACTAATATCAAGTGTTCAGCTTGTTACAATGGAAGAAATTCTGAGATTGAAAAGAAGAAAGTATTTGATTTATTGTGGAGTGTCAATCCTGAATTTGAATAAATCAAAATGAATATTTTGGGCAGAGAAGAGCTTCATTCCCTGGGCACAGTATACTCTTTATTAATCAGAGAAGAAGATCACATGAATCTTGAGAATGATCATATTCTTGGTACCGATCAATAGGCCCTTCAGGTATGGGGTGATAGTTCTCATTTACGTGGCAGAAGTGGACACCAGAGTCATGGTCGTGGTCGTGGACGTGGTCGATTTGATTCCGATGCAAAAGAAAAACTTATTTGCTCACATTGTGGAAAATCATGCCATACCAAAGATCACTGTTGGGAATTACATGGTAAACCTGATTATTATCGAAATAGCAACGCATCTGTTCATTCTGTAGAAAGTTCAACTTCAAGCACCGATAGAATTAGGGAGATTATCAAAAGAATAGAGGGTCTAGAACATAGATTATCAGAAAAATCCGCTTCTACTTCTCCTCAAGCTACAATGACACAGGCAACACATATTATAAAGGGTAACCATTTCTATCATTCTCTCTCTAAAACCTGGATAATTGATTCAGGGGCTACAAATCATATGGTAGGCGACATATCATATTTTTCAGCATACAGGACTCTCAAAGATCAGAAACCAATTAAATTGGCAGATGACTCTCTCACTTATATGATTAGACAAGGAAGTATCCCTACATGTTTTTCAGATTTACAATTTGTATATCATTTGCCCAGTTTTCCGATGAATCTCCTTTCAGTTAGCTCTTTAACTCGCACCCTGGATTGTTGTGTAACTTTTCATCCTACTGGCTATATTTTTCAGGATCTAAATATAGGAAAAATCTTTGGATATGGTAAACTTCAAAGGGATTATACATTCTTGAAGATCAGCCTCAACCTTTGACTTCTTACAGTAGTTCAGCAACAACAGTTCCAGATGCAGATCTTAGTCTTTGGCATTGTCGTCTGTGTCATCTCCCTGTGTCCAAAATTCTATATGTTATCTCTCAACTTAGAGTTCAGTCAAATAAATTTCAGTTTGAATGTGAAGTCTGTCAGCTCAGGAAACATCAAAGAGCTTCTTATCCTTTAAGTGATTCTCAGCGGTCTATACCTTTTGAACTTATTCATTCTGATATTTGGGGTCCAAGTCCAGTCACTTCTTTATTTGGTCATAAGTATTTTATCTCCTTTATTGATGATTGTGCACGTCTTACTATCGTTTACTTCATAAAATCAAAATCTGAAGTTTCTTCTATTTTTCCCATAGTGCATAAATTTATTTGTACTCAATTCAATGCTTCTATATAATGGGGGAGAATACATTGGGACTCAATTACAAGACTATTTGCGATCACAGGGGATTGTTCATCAAACTACCTGTCCTTATACACCCCAGCAAAATGGTATTGCTGAGCGGAAAATCATCATATTTTGGAAGTTGCGAGAACTCTCCTACTCCAAAGTAATGTTCCTAAATTCTACTAGGGAGAAGTTGTCCTTACTGCTGTTTATCTCATAAATAGAATGCCAAGCAATACAATCCAAGGTGACAATCCTATTCAGAACCTTGATAAAGAATCAAAATCATTTCATCTAGTCCCTCGTATCTTTGGGTGTACTTGTTTTGTACATATCCACCTTCCAAACTGGGATAAACTTGATGCCAAGTTAGTAAAGTGTATTTTTCTTGGTTATTCGACCTCTCAAAAGGAGTATGAATTCTATGATCCTCTGCTTAAAAAACTCTATGTTTCCATGGATGCCACTTTTTCTGAATTCACCCCTTATTACTCTTCTCAAAAGGAGTCTATTGAACTTCCTTCCTATGTTCTTCCACTAGTTCCTAATGAGGGAGAGTACAATGATACAGTTGATCAGAGTGAGAAGGCACAGCAATCAAAAGAAATTATGAAGTACAAGAAAGGACAATGGATAATTATTTACTCTGAAGAACCATGTACTACAGAGATTTCCCCTGAATCAGATCCTCAAGTGCAAGTGGACAATGACCTGGAGATTCTTATTGTTGTTCGCAAAGGTAAGCGTACATGTACACTGTATCCAATCTCCAATTATACTTCATATACCAACACTTCTCAGAATTATCAAAGATTTGTTATAAATGCTGAGAAGCATAAGATTCCTTCGAAGTTTGAAGAAACATTCAAGTGTCTCTTATGAAAAGAGACAATTGAAGAAGAATTGAATGCACTGGTGAAAAACAACACATGGACCATCACACAACTACCTTTTGATAGAAATATTGTAGGATGCAAGTGGGTGTTCACTATTAAATATAAGGCAGATGGAACTGTGGAGAGATATAAAGCCAGATTGGTTGCTAAAGGATACAGTCAGTCATATGACATCGATTATACAGAAACGTTTGCACCTGTAGCTAAACTTACTTCAATCAGAATACTTCTTAGTATGGCAACAAATTTGAGATGGGATCTATGGCAATTGGATGTTAAGAACGCTTTCTTATAAGGAGATTTAAATGAAGAGGTGTATATGGAACTACCTCCAGGGATGACCGGAAATTTTTTATCTCCTCATAGAGTGTGTAAACTCAACAAAGCAATATATGGGCTGAAACAGTCTCTTAGAGCTTGGTTTGATAAATTCAGCCAAGCAGTTTGCAGTCTGGGATACAGTATAAATCTTAATGATCATTAAATATTCTTTAAGAAAGGAACAAAAATATCCATTTTGGCTGTTTATGTTGATGACATTATTGTCACAGGAGATGACCTTGAGGAAATATCAAGATTGAAAATAAATCTTCATAAATTATTTGATATCAAAGATTTGGGTCGACTCCACTATTTTTTGGGCATAGAAGTTCTCTATAATAACAGAGGTATTTTCTTAACTCAGAGAAAATACTTAATGGATCTTCTTAAAGAAACAAGTATGATTGAGTGTAAACCGAGTGACACCCCTATGGAAGTTAATCATAAGTTTTTTTGTGATGACAGTGAAGAGTTCAAAGATATTCATAAATATCATAAGCTGGTTGGTAAACTTATATATTTGACTATTACTAGGCCAGATAATACTTATGAAGTTGGGATTGTGAGCAGGTATATGCATTCACCAACCAAGAATCAGATGGAAGCTATGTATAGAATTCTCCGATATCTTAAATCAACTTAAGGAATGGGTTTACTCTATTCAAAATCATCAAATTTGGACATTGAAATCTATTCTGATGCAGACTGGGCTGGTTCATATGATGACAAAAAATCGACTACAGGCTATGTTACTTTACTCGACGGTAACATTGTATCTTCAAAAAGTAAAAAATAGACAGTGGTTGCAAGATCTACAGCAGAAGCTGAATACAGAGCTATAACACAAGCTATGTGTGAAGGGAAATGAATATCTTCGTTGATTACTGAACTGGAATTTATATTTAATCATCCTGTACCACTATATTATGATAGTGGTGCAACAATTCAGATGGATTCTAATCCAATTTATCATGAAATAACCAAACATATAGAAATTGACTACCACTTCATCAGAGAGAAGATATCAAATCAAGAATTCAAGCTAGAGTACGTTCAATCTATCAAGCTGAGGGCTAATTTCTTAACTAAAGCTATTACCAGCAGGCAATTAAAGGAAACATTATTCAAGTTGGGTGTTATTAACATCCTTCACCCAACTTGAGGGGGAGTGTTAAGAAATGCTAATGAAATAAATTAATAGTCTTGTAAGAAATATTGGGTCGTGTAAGTGCATATGCACGTTATTTTAGTCTTGTGTCATCTTAGTAATAGATAATACTTATTAGAGGTATATTAGGAATTCAAGTTAGACAAGGTATTTGTAGGAGTCATTAGGGTTTAGGTCATTAGGATTAAGAGAAACAAAACGGCAGCCAGAAGTGGGCCGTTTTTGGGTTTTGAGTTTGGGGGAATGCCTCCAATCGGCAACCTATTGTAAGTTCTTTTATTTTGATTAATGAATGTTTGATTTCTAATAGTAAGAAGGTATGAAAAGCTAGATTTTGGAAGTATTAAAAGAGATAGAGGACAACCACAAAAGTCTTGGAAAGAAACAATAAAGAATGATCTAGCTTATTGCGAGTTAACTGCTAACATGACACATGATAGGGCTATGTGGAAACAAAGAAGCCATGTAACCGACCCCGTCTAGTATGGGAAAAGGCTTAGTTGTTGTTGTTGTTGGGCACATTCTGTGGAATTTGAAATTTTGGCGAGAGGAATATGAGAATACCTGACCGACGAGATTCGCATGCTAAGTACTGAGGATTCAACCTACCTCATATTGGCTTAGAGAGAACGCGTCGGTGAGTGCATGGTTGATTCAATCCATGACTGCACCTATAGGCAGTACTTTTATGTTTCTTGAATCATCTGCTGAAATTTGGAAGGCAGTCAATGATGCTTATGCTCAGAGAAAAATATTGCAAAGAAATACGAAATCATAGAAAAGATTCGTCAGTGTCGTCGAGGAAGAACAATTAGTGAGTATTATGTTGAACTCTGAGGCTTCTAGGAAGAGCAACAATTATTTTCCAAAACAAAATGTCAAACATGTACAAGGGAACGTAATGAGGAATTCGAGGAACACAAAGTATTCAATTTATTGTGGGGTGTCTCGTTTGAGTTTAAAGTTGTCAAAAAAAATATCCTTAGTAAGAAAGAACTCCCAACCCTAAGTACAATAGGATCTATGTTGGCACTTGACTTGCATCCTTTGAGAGGTGGCATGTCTTGCAGCTAGAGGCTCTTCTTCTTCTTCTTCTTTTTTTGTATGATCAACAATTTCTAGAACCCAATACAACCCCAAACGTAATGTTTTCAAGGAAAAAAATTAAGGAACCTACTCCTCTTAAAGAAAAAACATATGCTTCTTCTTCTCAGGTAGAGGGACTCACAAACCGGAAGAGAAATCCCTCCTTTGTTCCTGCATATCTACATAAGCTGATATTTTCTCAAGTCTCCTAAAGAAACTATATATTCTTGCCAAGAATTGCCTGATAAGTGACTAGTGTCAATGATCCAAGCCAAATATTGATATTTTAAACAAGATGAAGAACTTCTTTTATAAGTTTTATAATATGAGCCTATATGTTCAGTTTATAAGAGTTAACCACTGAACGGTGCTATCTACACAACACACTTAAAGGAAGTGAAACAGATCTTTTAGGCTGATGAAATCTGGCAAAGTTAGTAAGTCCAAGCAACTTCATATCAAAGTCTGAAATATGTTAGGAGAGAAAGAGTAGAATTAACTTACAAGAATAGTTGATGTCATATTAGTAATAAGATGTAATGAAGGAAAGGTATAATGTTCCCCACATACAAGGATAACACAGACACCCAAAACTATGACAGGTATGGGGAATCAACTTAATGAATCAGAGAAAGAGTAACACAAAAAAAAGTTCACATAAATAGTTAATATAAAAGATGATCAGTTTGGGTTATGCTAGGATGATCTATTAGCTAGGATTATACAATTATTAAGACCGGTGTTGTCTGACGCGTATCGTATCGTGTATCGTTGGGCTCCACAATACGGGCGTATCGTATCGTACTTTAACATTAAAATAATGTAAAAATTAATTAAAAATCAATAAAAATTAGTAAAAATTCAAAATAAAATAAAATAAAAAATCAGAAAAAAATAAAAAAAATCTGACAATTGCTTTAAATTCATATAATGTAAGTTTAGTACAGATTGAGCATTTAACATTGAACAATTGCATCCAAATTTACATATTTTGAATCCAAAAAATAAAATACAGACAGACACAGTTTACACTACAGTTACATACAATGTTACATTTTACAAATTGTAATCAGGATCATCCAGTGTTGTCTGATGCGTATCGTATCGTGTATCGCTGGGCTCCACGATACGGGCGTATCGTATCGTATCGTACTTTAATATTAAAATAATGCAAAAATTAATTAAAAATTAATAAAAAATAGTAAAAAATCGAAAAAAATCAGGAAAAATCTGATAATTGCTTTAAATTCATATAATGTAAGTTTAGTACAGATTGAGCATTTAGCATTGAACAATTGCATCCAAATTTACATATTTTGAATCCAAAAAATAAAATAAAGACATAGTTTACACTTTACACTTTACAGTACACTACAGTTACATATAATGTTACATTTTACAAATTGTAATCAGGATCATCAACTAAATAATCTTCATCTTCTCTTTATTGCAGATCCTCATCATCATCAGCCACGCTCACACCTTCTTCTTCAAAATCAAATTCTTCATCTCCATAATGTTGTTGCGCTCCTTCCAAATTAATCCAGGCAACGTCTTCTTCTGTTAGGAGAGCATTTTCTTGAGTGTCTTCCATAACCCAATCTTCTAATATATCAAAATTATCCAAACTTATTGGATCGAACTGACTTTCTTCTCTATTTACTTTTTTTAATTGCCTACGACACAAACAAAGATAAACAATTAGTAAGTAATATTAACAATTGAAAACTGAAGTTAAATAATATCGAATTGAAAATTTGAAAGTAATACAACATTACCTTTCACGAAGGCGCATGTTACAACGAATATAAACCAAATCATTAAGCCTTTTATGTTCCAACCTGTTGCGCTTTTTTATATGGATGTGTTCAAAAACACTCCAATTTCTTTCACAACCTGTTGCACTACAGGTTTGGCTTAAGACTCTAACTGCAAAATCTCTAAGGTTTGGACAATCACTTCCAAACCTGTTCTACCAAACATCTGTAAAAAAAATATAAACATTAGAGACATAATAATCCACAGTAATATAAGATGCAACTTAAATATGAAAATAAACAATGTACCTAGACGCATCGTAGAGCGGTTGCGAATTGCAACAGGCAAACCCATCAAGTGAAGAGCATTATCATATATCTCCATCTCTCGATGTATCGCATCTACTATGCTCTCATCAGGGACTAATCTGTCGATGCATTCAATGATTCCTCGATTAATCTCACCGTCCCTTTTGAAGGTTGCTGAGTACCTCAATGATGGGTTTAGATAGTAGGCTGTTGCATGAATAGGCTGATGAAATTGTTTATTCCATCTACTATCAATTATTTTCCACACGGGCACATAATCTCTTTTTTTTTCATTAAAGTTATTTCTGATCGCTTCTTTTGCCCTGTCAATGGCTTCATAAAGGTAGCCCATAGATGGTTTCTCCTCGCTGTCAGCCAATCTCAAAACTTTCACTAAAGGATAAGTAATTTTCAATAATCTAATGCATGCATTCCAAAATGAACTTCTAAAAACCGTTTCTGCAATCTCATTTAACTTTCTGTTCCTTCTGTTTTGTGGCTTGTAATATCTTGGCAACACTCAGTTGCTGCCTTTATTTCATCCATCTCACCAATGTCCTCGAGGATGAGATCTAAACAATGGGCTGCACATGGTGTCCAGTAGAAAGTCCCATAAATATCAGCTAACTCCTTTCCAGCTGCTTTGTAGTTAGCTGCATTATCTGTAATCAATTGGACTACATTTTCTAGCCCAACCTCTTGTATAACCTTATCAAATTCCTCTCGTAGGATCTCTGCAGTATGCCTCTCCTCTGACATATCTAGAGATCTCAAAAACATGAGTCCTTTAGGACAATATACAAGAAAGTTTAGCAATGTCCTTCCTCGCCTATCGGTCCATCCATCTGCCATGATAGTGCATCCTGTTTCCTTCCACGATTGTCTCAAAGTCGAACAGTATTGTTGCACTTCAATCACGGTCTGATCTAATATCTTCCCTCTCAACTTCTGATAAGAGGGCATCCTGGATCCTGGACCAATGTTAGCAATTGTATCTGTCATTGCTTGAAAATGAAAACTGTTTGCTGCATTAAATGGAATGCATGCATCATAAAACCATCTGCCCACTGCAAGGTCTGCTTGATCGTGCAGTTGTTCTGAAGCCATAGCAGCACGAATTCCTGACTGAGCACCAGGTGTAGTGGAAGGAGGAAAGAACGAATGTATGTTAGAAGAAGAAGCTCTTCCTCTACTCCTTCCTGAACTTCCTCTTCTGCCACCTCCAAAGTCTTCAGCTGCAACCCTCTTTCCTCTGCTAGGTGCTCGCGAACTGCTACTACCAATATCTGTTCTAGCATCTGAAGGCAAACTATCAGTGAATCCAACTCCAGTGGCAGTAGCATCATCAGCTTCTTCACACATCTGGAAATCATCCTTTTGTTGTCTCCTTTCCTGTATGCTCTCAATCATCTGCAAGCATTGCCATTTAATACCTTCTGGCACACTTCTAACTCTGCCTGTGCATGGAGCAACTTCTTTCCTGGTTCCTACTAGGTGGTGTTTCAACCTTGAAATTCCACCACTAACCACCTTTTCACAAAATAAACATCTGATTTTTAACCTTGAACCCTCAACTGGTATACCCCACTGCCATGCCGGATCATCAGACTTTGAATGAGAGTCTCTACCACCCTTTCCTGCCATCTCAATGGAGTACTTTAATTCAAACAAAAACCTAAAAATAAAAGCACTTCGTAAATCCCCCAATCTTCAAATAGCACTCAAATCGAGTGTCTCCCACTTCATGAATGCAATAAAAATCGTATACACACACTTAATAACTTCATATTTTGTCATTCAAAAAAAAAACTGAAATAACACAAAAAACAATAAATATAAAAGAAAAAAAGAAAAAAAACATTAAAAATATACCTAAATCCGAGTTTGGAGGCTTGGACGGACACCGTAGGGCACGATTTTAGAGCTTTGAACACCAAGGAGGCGAAAACCGACTCTTAGGAAGCTTGAAGAACCCAAAAGGAGAGAGGAAAACCGTGAAAAATCACGGGTTTCTCTCGAGCCGGGACCCTTTATAAGGGTCCCAGGGCGTATCGCCCGTATCGTACGATACGGGCGATATGTATCGTATCGTGCGATACGGGCCGTATCGTACGATACGGTGCGATACGCTCACATCTGCGATACGGGGCCCCGTATCGTACGATACGGACAACACTGGGATCATCAACTAAATAATCTTCATCTTCTCCTTGTTGCAGATCCTCATTATCATCAGCCACGCCCACACCTTCTTCTTCAAAATCAAATTCTTCATCTCCATAATGTTGTTGCGCTCCTTCCAAATTAATCCAGGCAACGTCTTCTTCTGTTAGGAGGGCATTTTCTTCAGTGTCTTTCATAACCCAATCTTCTAATATATCAAAATTATCCAAACTTATTAGATCGAACTGACTTTCTTCTCTATTTACTTTTTTTAATTGCCTATGACACAAACAAAGATAAACAATTAGTAAGTAATATTAACAATTGAAAACTGAAGTTAAATAATATCGAATTGAAAATTTGAAAGTAATACAACATTACCTTTCACGAAGGCGCATGTTACAACGAATATAAACCAAATCATTAAGCCTTTTCTGTTCCAACCTGTTGCGCTTTTTTGTATGGATGTGTTCAAAAACACTCCAATTTCTTTCACAACCTGTTGCACTACAGGTTTGGCTTAAGACTCTGACTACAAAATCTCTAAGGTTTGGACAATCACTTCCAAACCTGTTCCACCAAATATCTGTAAAAAAATACAAATATTAGAGACATAATAATCCACAATAATGTAAGATGCAACTTAAATATGAAAATAAACAATTTACCTTGACGCATCATAGTGTGGTTGCAAATTGCAACAGGCAAACCCATCAAGTGAAGAGCATTATCATATATCTCCATCTCTCGATGTATCGCATCTGCTATGCTCTCATCAGGGACTAATCTGTCGATACAATCAATGATTCCTCGATTAACCTCACCGTCTCTTTTGAAGGTTCTTGAGTACCTAAATGATGGGTTTAGATAATATGCTGCTGCATGAATAGGCTGATGCAATTGTTTATTCCATCTACTATCAATTATTTTTCACACAGGCATATAATCTCTCTTTTTTCCATTAAAATTATTTCTGATGGCTTCTTTTGCCCTGTCGATGGCTTCATAAAGGTAGCCCATAGATGATTTCCCCTCACTATCAGTCAATCTCAAAACTTTCACTAAAGGACAAGTAATTTTCAATAATCTGACACATGCATTCCAAAATGAACTTCTAAAAACTGTTTCTGCAATCTCATTCAACTTTCTATTTCTTCTGTTTTGAGGCAACTCTGCAAATTGTTGCCACTCATCTGAGGAGAACATTCTCTTCAAAGTTTGCTTCTGTCTCACAATACTCTGTACAAATAAGAAGTTTGTTGCGAACCGAGTTACAGTTGTGCAAAGAAGCTTTGCACCTTTTGTATATCTCTTCATCATACACAAAACAAATGCATGGTTGTAAATAAATTTTGTAATATATTGGCAACACTCAGTTGCTGCCTTTATTTCATCTATCTCACCAATGTCCTCGAGGATGAGATCTAAACAATGGGCTGCACATGGTGTCCAGTAGAAAGTCCCATGAATATCAGCTAACTCCTTCTCATCTGCTTTGTAGTTAGTTGTATTATCTGTAATCAATTGGACTACATTCTGTAGCCCAACCTCCTGTATAATCTTATCAAATTCTTCTCGTAAGATCTCTGCAGTGTGCCTCTCCTTTGACATGTCTAGAGATCTCAAAAACATTAGTCCTTTAGGACAATATACAAGAAAGTTTAGTAATGTCCTTCCTCGCCTATCGCTCCATCCATCTGCCATATACGGTGCGATACGGATAGCACTGATTAAGACGACTCATGAAACAAACTATGATCAAGAAGAATCTAGACACCATGTTTATTGACTTAGAAATGATCTATAATATTATACCCTTTTAGAGTAATACACCAACCTTATCAAGAACATGCATGATGGAGAAAGAATATATGCTAGAGCTCCGAAAGGGATAACTGAAACTTTTTGATGTAAGTGACTTCAATTTAGTAAAACAAATGTAGAAGTTCAATGTTTTGGCTTACATAAACAGCACATAAGTTAAGTTGGCACACATTGCGTTGACAAAGAAGATGCTTTAAATAACTCACGGTTAGTTTTCCAATAAGATGGGAGGATTGACGGTGACCACCTCGTGCATAGAAGAGAGGTGCATCATGTGCTCTTTTTGAGAAGATATCATCTACAGTAAAAGGTAATGAAGTAGCAAGACCAAGCAATGCTTTATGTTGTCAAGTGTTGGGGAGTTGATCATGAAAGTGTACATAAGATGTCAGCTGCAAAAATAGAAGTATGAGGTAGGTATGTGAATACACAACTATAAGAAAATTATTTGAGAAAAAAATGGTGTGAGACCAATATAAGATAAAATTAAGGGAGTTGCCCTTATGGTGGTTTGGGCTTTTGGACATGTGACCGGTGGCCAGATTTATCTTTACTGCCAAGTAAAATAAATAATTATCTGGTAAACACTTCAAAAGAGGCAAACAAAGGTCTCAAAATCGGAAGAAAACAATAAATTATGAACTTGGTTGTTTAGATTCAAATGCAAATATGACACAAGAGCAAGCACAAAGGAAAGTAAGAACCATATAAATCAACCCCACTTAGTGTGGGAGAAGGGTTGGTTTTGTTTTGTTTTGGGATGAATACAGGACAGAATATTAAGGAGATCATAGAAATTGATAAAATAGATGCAATGGCATGAAGAAATAAACTGTAACAATGCTCAAAGAACTGGAAACTGAATATAGAAGAACAGATGTAAGGAGATCATGAAGCTACTAAATAATGGCAATAGTATGAAGAGAAAAAAACAAAACGTTGCAATGCCCAACAAAACTATAATGATTTCCATAACCACAATGAAGATCAAGCAAGTTCTAAATGCAACTGGTGACTATCAATAAAAAAGATTGCTGACCTTGGATTCACTTTATCAAGCCCAAGAACCAAAGGAACCAACAAAAGAAGTGGAGCCCATGACCCTTGCCTCTTGGAGAATTCTGCACATAGTCTAGCAGCAGCATCAATGCATACAACGGGTGCCCCACCATGTTCCCCATGTTCATCTCCAGAAACGACATACACAGCCACGGGCAAGGACTGGCTGCCATCTCCAAACTCATCCAGTTCCTTTTGTGTACAAGCAAGAGATTCCCAAGCTCGACAAACAGCATATGGGCCCACCCAAGAACCAGGAGTCAAGCCATAAGCTTTCCCAGCTTCAAGAAGATTGTGAATGGAAAAGGCAGATGCACCCGTGTCACCAAAATGATGCAAAATCTTGAGATACTCCTGATCAAATGGCTGCATAATCAACACGGTATCATCATGAGCAACCCTGCAGTGCAATTTAAAGATCCTTATTACCCTGTATGAGAATTTACATGAAACATAGAAGACTATGCAATAGAGACCATCAGGTCGTTTCTATCATCTGCTACCGTATCCATGCATCTCACCTTCTCCATGGGTTTTCTCCAAGATCTTCCCAAATAGTGAAAAAACAGAGACTGCATCCAAAAGATCAATGTACAGCATATTAATAAGCATAAAGAAAATTGTAAATAAGCATTAAAACAACCAGAAGTAAATTCATCATCAATTTCTTCAACAGGAAAATTAGAGAAGATAAGCAGTTGACAGTATAACTGTAGGGAGAGGAGGAAGAAGAAAGTGAGTTGTAAGCATACCATGAGAGAAAGGGATGGATGGCATGGAAAAATTTATAGGGTCTCACTTGGATAATGGTTCTTGATGCCACAGTGCAAGTTTGCAGCAAAAGAGAAAATACAATAAAATACCTGAGCAACAAGCATCTGACTACTTCTAAGCATGCAACCCCAGTGAATGTCGCTGGTAAACTTCGATTCACCAATAGCTTCAAAACCTATCAAATACTCCATAACTTAGAGAAGCAAGACATGCCACCGTGATATATAATATAATAACCACATGTAGAATGACCTGGTCAACAATGGAAGGCGCTGTTTGTACAAGGTCCTTACTAACCTTTTCGATGTCATCCGTATTATTGAAGAGAAATCTAGCAAGAAAGAAGTGTATCCATCACTGCCATTTGCATCACTTAAGGAACCATCGGGAGAAATTTTATAGCACACTCCCAGAAGCCATATTTCACTGGTAGAGCTTGGAAGTGTAGGCCTGTTAAATCCAAGTACATCCTGGAAGCTCCTCATTGGGATATAAGTTATAGTTTTTCTTACAGCAGATGCCCAACCATCAATTCTATGCCTATGTTCCTTGAATTTCTTCCTGGAAGATGACTCTATTTTTGCATCAAAGACAGCAAAACTGGGGGCAAACAAGCTTGACAAAAAAAATTTATTATGAGCCGCACTCTTTGAATCAGTGATACCCGGTGGACAGTTGTTGATGGAGGAATCAGAATAGCTGCCACCTACGGATTTTGAAGATGCAGTGCCCTCAGGCAAGCCTGTCATCACCTACCATAACTACACCAAAAGGCCCCTAAATATTTAGTAGCTAAGTCTGCACCACGCCAAGATATGCACTAAGAATACGGACCAATGCTACAACTTCCAACACTTGTCACGAGGAAATTCTAGAAGATGTCAAATTCAACAAGGCAATTCATCTGACCTGAAAAACAAAACAAAAGGAGATCTGCATACATTTACCACTAAATGGGGATCTTGACAATTCAAATCTGATAAAGCAGCACTGAAGCACAATCACAAGCCAAACTACCCCACCAAATTCGCTATGTAGAGTAAACGGCCCTAGGTTAAGCCACTTGTTCAGTTGCACGAGAAATATATTTAAAATTTGAGGAATATCATTAATTCATGTTATTTAACATATGCTATGAACAAAAAACAATTTCTCATATCTCAATATTTCACATATAATTGTGTCAAAAAATGAAAAAAATGGGCACCTAGATGAGGCCTATGTGCCTCTTTTGGTCACTGATCCAAACTAGGTTTCCACTAGGGGAACCAGAAACTAATACCCAAAAAATGGAAAGAAAAACCGTGTCTAATTTGCAGCCCTTCTGAATCACATAATATCAAAACTCAAAACTCCACAACTTTATTTTCTGTCCTATCACAGTCGCACAATGATTTTTTCTTCAGATCAGACCACCATGTGTTATCCTCAAAACAGTATCTCCAACCGCATATTCTGTGTCTGTGAATTTGATTTGTACAACTCTAGAGTACTTAGTAATTCCTTAAAAATCTGCTAGAGGTTACATGTATTCAGGGTTACTTGCATAGTTTTCCTTCAAATTCTGATACTGGTTACTATGTACAAATTGTCCACTATACCATGAATCTACAAAAAGAGGTCTAAAATGTTCAGAATCTGAATATGCAAAAAGAAAACAACAACCAAGGCTTTTCCCACACTAAGTGAGGTGGGGTTGGCTACATGACTTCTGTGACACTGTAGAGCTCAATCTTGTGCCATATTAGCAGTTTGTTAAAGTACATATATTTATTTGGATATTTTACTGTATTTTTTATTATGAAATTATAAATACATGTAATCAATCACCAAGGCCATCAAGGGGCCCAACGGTTACTTTACTAGCCATTGGACTCTGCCCAATGGCTATCCTCAGCAGCAACTGATGGCTTCTCACTATCTACTTCACTCGAGTATTCAATAAATGTAAGCCTTCTTGGCCAATTTATATACATTTTTTTTAGTGTATTTGCTATTGTTAGTGCATTTGCTATTATTCTAGCCTTTTCTAAGGCTTTTCAGCCATCTTTTGGTGACTCACAATTGTTATATACGTGTATTAGATATCTGTTGCAACATTAAACACGTTGAAGTATCATCTTCATTACACAGTTAAATCCAGAAAAGCTAAATTATGTTTAATTGTTTCCTTTTAATACTTTTGTGATCTTCCTCTCTTTTAAAATTTTCATTGTCTAGATTTCACATCTTTTTACCAGAGTTTCATTTAGATGCCTCTCTCTATGCCCAAACCATTTTAAGCGTGCTTCTCTTATCTTATCTTCCATTGCTAGCCCAACTTTTTCTCTAATAACCTCAATACAAATACAGATTTTCCTTATGCAGGAACACATCCACCTCAACATTTTAATTTCTACCATAAACATATTTTGCACAGGCTAGATTTTGACTGCCCGAACACTCAACGTCATATCATATTGTCAGTGTAACTTTTGCTTTATAATAATATTTACCTTTCAACTACAGTGATTTCTTTTTTTTACAGAAAATACTAGAGGCACCTTACTATTTTAGCCAACCTACATTAATTCTATTTATAACATCTCCATAATAGTTTTTCATCACTTGAAAAACTATCTCTAAGTACTTAAAGCTATCCTTTTGGGAGATGTGACTTCTATTTCATTAGTTTCAACCAAATTACCAAGCTTGCCCTCCATAATATATGCTTTTATTTTACTAAATCGAAACCTTTGTACTCCACTATCAAGTTCCTTGTTAATTCCTTTCTTTGATTCATCCATCAATACAATATCTACAAATAATGCACCAAGGTACTTCATCTTAAATATACTTCATTAAGTCATCCACAACCAAATTAAATAGGTACAGACTTAGTGTTGACCCACAGAAATATAATATTAACTTCAAAAAAATTGGCGATCTCTTAGTGAGTTCTAGTACATGTTTTGGCACTACGATATGTACATTTTAGAAAAAGTTTCACTTTAGTACCTTTAGTTTTTGTCACTTAAATACCTTCTGTTTTTGTAACACTTTAGTGACCTATGATTTGTACTCTTATATCACTTCCAAGAAAACAACTAACTCCATTTTATTTTTCTGATATAGACTCTTACGTGAAGACATGGCAACCCATAAGCATTTTAGTTGTTTTGAGCCGACATGGCATGCATGCCTGTCATATATGGTGCTGATGTAAGCATGTCACATTGAAAAAATCAAACGATATTAGCTATTGGTTGGCCACTATGTTGCATGGATACGCGTATGGTTCCGGTATAGGTATGGGTACGGAGTACATGAATTTAAAAAAAATCTAAGGTACGGGTATGCCACTATTAAAATATATAAAAATTTCAATAAAAATTATATATAATTAAATTTATATGAAATTAAATATGGTAATTCATAATTGACAACTATAAAGATTAAAAAGATAAATTTAAGTAATTGCATCATATCAAATCGAGAATACTAAACAACCGGAAAATATATCAAATTTCATCTATCCATAATAGGAAGCAATAGATTGTGATATCTTATCAAAATGGGGAACCACACAACATAAACACAAGCATACTAATTTTTAGAATACACACATTATGAAAATAGGGAACCACGAGATGCAAACATATAGAGACACACATGCTAGTTTTTCTCAAACTAACTGCCCAACCTTGGTGACCACCAAGAAACCACAAAATCGTGAACAGGTCTCGACAGAAGATTTACAGTCTGGATAGCTATTGATGTTCCGATGGAAGCAAATTGAGGCAAAAATAGGTCTCGACATCTCGTTAAAGGCTTAAAACATTTTATCAAACATTTTAGTTTGTTGATTCACAACACCGATTCAAAAACAAGAATATTCTTCTCATTGAAGAGGTCTCAAACTCCTCAAGCATTTCATAAACTTGTCATCAAGCATTTCATCAAACAATATTTCACTAAACGATTCAAAAAAAAACATACATACCTAAACTAATACAATAATCAGCAAAGAGAGAGGGTTTGCATGCTCGTCTGGTTGTTGTCGTCCATTGCTCGTCGACTGCCATTCTCTGTCGATCTCGAGCCAATGTTGTCCGTAGCACTCGCTCGCAATCATCGGCAGTGATGGGCCAAACAAAGCATACAACGAAGAGAGGGTACAAACGTAAGTTACCTAATTCTTTTAAATTTGATATTTCGAACAACAACAAAAATACATACGACCCGAACCAATACGTACCCAAATTGGGTATGCGTCTATGCGTATTGGTACACGTTTTGGTGTATTTGTATGTACTTAGTGCACCGATACGGGTACATGTACCAGATACGGGTACATCGCCCATTTGGGCATACCCGTGTAACATAGGTTGGTCATAATGGTGCAAACCACATGTCACTAAAGTGTCAAAAAATCCATACGATATTAAAGTGACAATTTTCCAAACCATAAGGTATTTAATTGAAGCTTTCGCTATATAATGTTAATGCATGTCAAGGAATACCTTAATTCTCCAAGGTTACCTAAAAAATCTCTCTTGGTGCACCTGCTCATTCTCTAAATCAATGAATAAGCAAAAATATGTATAAATCATACATAAGGACAACAAGTGACCCAAATGACTTATTACATCTAAAAAGAACAAAAATGTTATGTAATAAATAAAGCACATTTTGCACATTTTCTTTTACACCCCTCTTCAAACTCATGATTCAAGCTGAATTGAGGAGAAATGCTTTAAAAGTGAAATCAGGCAAGTTCATGTTACACATCAATATGTTAATAAGCTGATACAATATAGCAAAGGGACATATTTCCTATTAAGCGACATGCAATTTCTATGTGCTTCATGTTGAGATTTGAGAGTCGCGTAGCAGAAGATTAAATAAGAAATATCAATAACATTCGAAGGGAAACATGAGAGATCAAAAGGAAGGGGCGGACCTCCAATGGAGGCCGCCCCCCCTCTTTCACTCTCTTTCTTACACTTAACCCCTACTTCCTAATACAACCTACCAGCCCTTATATATGGAGTTGTAAAACGAAAATTACCAAAATACCTTTAGTACAGAAAATTACCAAAATACCCCTAGTATTTCAAGCAAGTACAATAATACCTAAAAACATCAGAAATTATAAAAATAACACAAAGAACACTAGATAAGCATATTCTTCAACACTTCACTCATTCATGAATCTCTAAATTACAATTTGAATATGATGTTTTTGTCATACTACAATGTGATGCTCCCTCTAACCCTTCAGTTTTCATCAAATGCAGTTTATTTAGCTTAACCCATAGCTCTGCACTCAACTCATTGTTTCTTGCTCATTGAGGATATTAACAAGTCTCCAGAGAGATACTGAACTCCTATGATAGTATTATAACAAGATCCCGAGTATGGATCCTTTCCAAGGCATCTGAATCCTGTCATCGATCATAGTTAATCTTCCTTCGAAGCAACATCTAGAAAAGGTTTAGGCTTATTAAAAGTAAAATGGGAAGCAAGGAAAGCTTGGTGTGCAGTAAACAATTACCCATAGGATGCAAAAGGAGTGTGGAGAACTAAAATTCGAGTACTTGAGGAACAACATGCTCTTCATGAATTCATGCATTGGTTCTGAATGAGCTGTTAGGAGAGTTTTGAACTGGCTTAAAAACTATTTCCTACCGACTGTCATGTAATCTAACTCCATGGACCCCTTCTTCTCCCTTACTAAATAGTTCAGTATAGGTCCTTTTTGTCAAGCGATGTAAGAGGTGTCATAGATGAAAAGGGTGACCCTTCATTCTCATTTCCTTCTCCTTAGTAAAGAGATGAACATGGTACACCTTAAAATCCAGAGCTTTTTTGTTCTTCATGGTAACCCAAGAAGCAATTTTCCACTGCTTGAGATGACAATTTGTCTCTTCCATTGTTAAGGTATCAAAAGAAAACATATTTCTAAGGCTACAAAAAGATTTATAACTAAGCTCTATTCCACACAATGTTAAATGGAGTCATGCATTTTAAGACACTCAAAGGCACTCAATTTATTTGCAATATCGACAGCAACCTCAACCCGAAATACTATAGGCAGGAAGCTAGTACACCCAAAAGTACTCTAATTGTTTCCAGAAAATGCCGATTTTCCTATTGGCAATTGCTTTTTGCTTCGTCTGTAAGAGCATGAGTGAATAATTTGGCTTTTTAAGATAAGTCTGTAAAGTATATCCAGTACTCCTCCCCCTTAATCTAAGGACAGAATCTCCACTTCTGCAGAGAAGTGGGCTTCATTCATTACATAGAATCTTTTAATTTCTCATTTTCACAACATAAATCCATAATGGAAGTAGAAGAATAAGTATATCCCTTTTGATACTATCAGAGATACACCTCAAACATTGTAATGGACAAAAGCAAAAGAAGAAAATGACTCAAAATGAGCACATGCCCAAGCTTAAGAAATCTTAAGCACAATAAACTTGCAAGTCACAAAACATTATGTGGCCCAGAAATAGACACATACTCAATCTTTTCTGTGCCATAAAGTGGAACCAAAGTACCAGTCTCAACTTGAAACATAACAAGAGGAGATTCTCTGCATCCAATCTAAACACTATGGGCATCCCTCCTAGTGACAATCCTTATCATCTTCTTCAATAATCATGCACCAACACAATGAGATGGAGAGGCAATAACATTATAATTCTGCTCAGAATTTAACAATGAGCAAGTCCATCATTTAAAGGAAAGGAGCACAATTAACCTTAAAATACTCAAGTTTTGCTTAGGCTTGGAGGAGTGATGAACGTTGCCATTTTCTAAAGCGAGAAAAAGAGATCTGTATCTGGGTTATTATGTTCTACTTACGCAAAGTTCTCAGTTCAATTACATCAGGAGTTATATTTCATTGAGATCCTTTCCATCATTGGTTTATGTTAAAGAATATGAATATCTGTTGTTTTTGTTAGTTTTGTAATTTCTGATATTTGAGAATTATTGTAATTGCTCGTAGTACTAAGGGCATTTTGTGTCTAGCAGCCCATTATTAAGGGTTGAACATGATGTATTAGGGTTAAGAAACTAAGATTAAGAAAGAGAGAGAGGGGGGGCGACCTCCACTGGAGGGCCTACTCCTTCCTCCGATCTTCACATTTTCTCTTCACTAATTTTATCTTGTTTATGATATTCGATCTTTCGATGCACTTTCATGTTTTTCAACATGGTATCAGAGTCGTCGATCATTGGGAGCAGCAACAGTTAATGGTGGCAGACTCAACGAAAGTGGGTGCTGGCAGAACATAATGGAGCAAAGCTCCAAGATGACGACAACAGTGTGTTTTGTGAGTACAAATGGGTAGGGTCTGTTCAAGGATTTGGAAGTGTACAGGAAAGCATATGGTAGTATCTTACTTTTCGTCCCAAAGAAAATGCTTTGCAAATGAAGATGGGTGCAAAGAGGATTTGCATGTCGTATCCTTTACTTGAACAGTTTGTGGATGTTGTAAAGCAAACGGTTTTGGCACTAAAAAAATTTTGAAAATATTAAAATGCATCCGTCTATTGGAGTTCTAAATTACGCACAAGGTCTGATTCAGCAGGTTCAAAAGGGATCCTTGTTTATCTGAGTTCTATCAAAGAAAGGATAATTGAATTTGGTGGTTCAATGTTGTTTGTGTCAATTAGAACTAATGGTGCATGGTATAGGCTTGGAAAACCATCGAAGCAATACGTTCATTGGTTCCAACCAGTTCTGAAGATTGCCAAGCTACTACCTTTCGGTCTTTCATACTCCAAACTTGGATAAGATGCACAATAAGTGTTTGATGAAAAGCTCCACAGAAGCTTTAACTCTGCACATCAACTGTTTGATGAAATGTTAAAGAGAGATGTTTACCCGCACATTGAAATGCCCAAGAAGAATGTTAAATATGCATATCATGTGTTTGATTGAATGTTTCAAAGAAGCAAAATTTGCTCCCATCTGATCCTTATAACTTGTGAAGTGGAGAAGTTACATGCTAAGGTTGCTAGTGTGGAGAAAGGATTAACAAGAGTAGTTCAAGGAGAAAAGATAACACTTAACAGCAGAATTGAGTTAAGAAGAAAAAAAGTTTCTCACCACTTATGCTTGGAAAAAAAATTGAGTCATAGAAGAGGGAATATGAAGTTGTTGGTATGGTGAAAATAGTACCTCCTACCACAAAAATAAGTTTTTTCAAGAGAGAAGAAAAAAAACTTTTAAAGTGTTGTTGCCTAGTTGCTTTATTGGGAAAAAAGAAGAAGATAAGCGATCGACACCCATAGAAGGGTCACGCGCTACCCACTATGATCTTAATTATTAAGTTGATTTAGAGAAGCCTCAAATAGATCATTGGTGTAAGTGTGGTGAAGAAATAACCGATTTTTCTGCAAGTTTGGAGTTTGAAGTATCTCACTCTCAACTTGAGGGGGGGTGTTGAAGAATATGAATATCTGCTGGTTTTTAGTGTTAGTTTTGTAATTTCTAATAGTTGGGTATTATTGTAATTGCCCGTACTCCATAGTACTAAGGGTATTTTGGTTATTTTGTGTCTAACAACCCATTACATAAGGGTTGAACATGATGTATTAGGGTTAAGAGACTAGGATTAAGAAAGAGGGAGAGATGGGGGGCGAACTCCATTGAAGGGTTTACCCCTCCTCTGATCTCCATATTTTCTCTTTACTAATTTTATCGTGTTTATGATATTCGATCTTCCGTTGCGATTCCATGTTTTTCAACAGTTTAAGTCATAGCTAAGTGGTGGTTGAGAAGGACAAGGTTGACTGTCTTGGTCCTCGGTCCATGAAAGACAATATACTTCCTGCAACTAAATTCTTCCAAGACCATGAGATCCGCAAGAGTGTACAAACAAGTATTGGAAGGAACGAAAGCATTGGAGTGCTACTACAACTACTACAACTAAGCCTTTTCCCATACTAGACGGGGTCGGCTACATGGATTCTTTGTTTCCACATATCCCTATCATGTGCCATGTTGACAGTTAACTCCCAATAAGCTAGATCATTCTTTATTGTTTCTACAGCCATGTAAACGACTTGGGAAGCTCAAGCTTGCTTTAATGATTGAATTAAAGTGTGATATTAAGAACAAAGCAACAACCAATATCAATTGATTGAATTAAAGTGTGATATTAAGAACAAAGCAACAGCCAATATCAATTGATTGAATTAAAGTGTGATATTAAGAACGAAGCAACAGCCAATATCAATTGATGTACACATAATATTCCTACAACATTGAAGGAGTAAGCAATGTCACAGCAGCACCACCAACAAACAAGGACAATCAAAGAGCTACTGTGTGGTGGCATTATCATCTTCGGTTTCCACCTTCCATAGAATTATAAACGGGCTAGAATCAGAACCTATAGTACTAAGTAGTCGGTCACATTTTCTTCAAAAAAATGTTCATGATTTTTTCCAGTTACAGCTCAAAAGCTTTCAACTTGGAGGCCTAAATTTACACAAAAGACAACAAACAAGGTTTCATGCACTTCGAATGCTTAACGTAATTTTGTGTCAAGTAAATGAACCCTAGATTCAGCTGCTGATGAGCTTGTTCATGTTCACCCGAGTGAGTGAGCAATGAATTGGGTAACTAGCTGAGAAGGAACATTATTTTGGTTCAATTTAGCTCAAATAAACTCATTACTTAATTGTGTATAGTTTTTATGTGTGTGTGTGCATATATATGTATATATATATGTATGTATGTATATGTATATGTCAGAAAATCATGTCTATCGAACTAATCTTGTGGGCATGGTCTGATTAATGACTATCTTTAGCTTTTTAAGCATATATAATTTCTTTTTTGAGGATTTATATCTTAATAGACACTGGTGCACAACTTCATCAACAGTTAGTCTTTTAAGAGCATTGGCGGACCCACTTTAGGGTGAGGTAAGGCATGCACCTCACTCTAAAATCACAAAAATTCTTAGGTATAGAGAAGTACAAGCGCTTTGTGAACGTGAAATACAAGTGTGCCTCGCCTTAAAAAAAAAAAAGGCTGGGTCTGCCATTGCTCGAGGGAGAACACGACTTCCCATGTTACGGGTCCCAAGAGTGGCATAAGGCAGCTCGCACACTTTCCCAAAGTGAAGATCTAGCACGGAGGGGCTTAGATCGATACTTATATAATAGCCAGTCATCAATTAAGCAACCGACATATTCCGAAATTGGCTTCATTCTTAACTCTAAGAGAAATCCTGAAAATTCACATATTAAAAGTTATTTGTTTAACTTTGCGAGCGATGCTCAGCTCGTCTAACTCAGCTTGTGCTCGAACTGCTCAGCTCAAACAAGCTAAGAAGCCAAACATGAACAAGAATTCAAGTAGACAAATGAACCATGGACGACCCTGGTTCAGTTGGTTTGGCTCGTTTACTAACCCCATGGAAACCTATATTCGTGACCCCTTTTCTCTTTATTCAGAGGAAAAAGAAAACTATTAGATAGAAGAGAAATAAACGCTTTTCTGAAATTAAATTGAAACAAGAAGGAACCATGTTTTGTCAAATAAAGGCTTTAATTTCAAATGTTAACATAATGATTAGTGATTATTTTGAATTAGATGTGGTTAAATTGAATATCGTGTTTTTTGTAGTTAAGAAGTTATTTTTCATATGTATCGACTTGTACAACTTGGCTGTTCAAAAGACCTAGGCCAAAACTGCAAAGGCTACAATTTAGTGAGCTCAGATTAGTGAACTCTACACCAAACTAGACAAGACCTGATATCCAACAACTTAACGGATCAAACCCGCTTCAAACACAATTTACTCTTTCAGTTTTGGTTTATCCGAAATAATAATACCTATTTTGGATTAATACCTTTGTACCTAAATGTGAATCTTTACTTTTGGTCTTACACGGATATCTGATCCATCTAGGTTTGCATCCGATCTGAACATGGACTCCAATGGGATCCAATTACGTAAGCCTGCTCCAGAGGCGGCTGTTTGGACCCAACCCGGTGGTTCCAACCGATCAGTTAGGTTACAGTTTTCACCTTCTAGAAAACGAAACTGAAATCGGTGGTTGTTTCAAACCATATTTTCGTTTTGGTTCTAAAATTCCACCTTTAGTGCATGTTTTTTAAACAACACTGAAGTTAAAACCGGACCCATTGTAAAACCAGACTAGAGCTGGTGGAGCTGGACCTGAAACTAGAACTAAAAGGAAGCTTGGAGTTTTAATTCCAGGTTTCGGTGGAACAAGAACTAGCAGCTTGGACTGTTGGTCCAGTTTACTCGGAACCGGCCAGGTCTAGCCTACTCTTGGCTCATGAACGCAACGTGCACTGCCAATTATGAGCCAAGCCGCTAGCTTTGGCTCTGTTCAACTTCTGACGAAGTTGCTCACGTTCCGTTCATATTTAAATGAACAGAACACAAACCGGCTAGGTAAGAGATTCGAGCTGAAAAGGAACAAGGCTCGGCTTGTGTTAGCTTGTCATATGTATAGGTCTCTCATGCACAGACAATCATACATGCTAGGAAACCATGTTAACCTAATGGATTGTGTGCGAAATGTAATTAAAATCGTTAACTGTTTCAATTAGCAAGAAAGTTATATGAAAAACATATCCTTGACTTAATTTTTAACTGAAAGGGTTTTTTTATAAAAAAGGTAAAAACTATTATTTAATTAAAAAATTTATAAATAAATATATTTTAATTTTTATTAAAAGTATTTTTTTGTTTTTATACATACATACGTATACCTATATATATATAGATCAGATCCTACTCACTACTAATGTTGATCACTTATGTCTCACCATTACTTTTCTTGAGCATAAATACAATAACATTGTCGTTCATTTTTTTTTAAAACCTCTAAATTTTTAAAAATTATACTCATGTCACTGGAAAACAATAAGTAGACATGAGTGAGCATGTTATTGAGAGGCATGATCCTATTTTCTTATATAGTGATAGCAATAAATAAATCTACTTTATCATCTTAATTGTTGGATCTTTGGGATGAGTAGTTGATGTGTTAAAACAAAAAACACTTGATGATGCATCAAATACAAAGTATAAAAGTACAATAGTACTTTTAATTTGAATCTCAATGGTTGATCATACTAATCAAACGGTAGAAATATTTGAAGAGATTTGAGAAGAGATGGGTTTGATCACACACACACACACACACACACACACATATATATATATCAAAATAACTAAAAATATTTGGTGAAGGTTACGGTTGCAACCACTTTGTGACATTAAGAGTTACTTGAATGATAATTGATCTCATTAATAGCACATGTGGCAGCTTAACTCATGAGCATTTAGCAGTTATGTTGTGGCATTAAGAGTCACTTACTTGAGCAATAATTATGCTCATTAGTAGTACTTGATAGTAGTTGTATCTTATATGTATTTAGCAGCCATGTTATGCCATTAAGAGCCACATTCTTAAGTGATTTGAATAGATTTGAGAATAGATGGGGTTTGAGTATATACATGTATATATATATATTAAATACCCAAAAATATTTGGTGAAGTTTATGATTGCAACTATATTGTGGTATTAAAAGCCACATAAGTGATAATTGTGTTCATTAGTAGCACATATAGTAGTTGTAACTCATGAGCATTTAGCAATTATGTTGTGTCATTGTAATCTACTTACTTGAGTGATAGTTATACTTATTAGTAGCACATATAGCGATTGTAACTCATGAGTATTTAGCAACCATGTTGTAGTATTAAGAGCCACATGAGTGATAATTGTGCTCGTTAGTAACACTTGATAGTAGTTATAATTTCTGTGCATTCAATAATCATGTTGTGACATTAAGAGTTACCTTCTTGAGTGACAATTATGCTCATTAATAGTATATCATAAGTTATATCTCTATCATGTCTATATATAATGGTAGCTCTAATTGGATTTACATAATCATCTTTGCTTTATCGGTTTATTTAAGAATCGGTTGTGTTCGTGCAAGATGAAGCGAAGGTGTTCATTATATCCTAAAGGTATTTGTTGGGCATATTGCATTCGGTTATTTGGTACCAGTGGAGATAAATAAACCTAAATATTATCATTTATCGTGCCTTAACAAATAACGCTATCCTAACTTTCTTTTTCAAGGTTTAAATTCAATTTCTTATATACCGACTATGAAAAAGATTGTATCATCTACAAGAACTCAACACCAATAAGTATCCTATCGACTATGCCCTCCACGGCCACTTACATAGCCTTGAGTTAATGTCGAGCTTGTTGGCTCGTAGATCCCACATGGATCGCTTCCATATGGGTAGGCAGGTAAATAAGCCAACTTAACACGGACTACTCGTGTTTGGTTCATTCCCTATACAAGCTAGTTCGTGCTCATACGTTTTACCTTCTAATACATCTCTCGGAAGTTTGTTCCTTCACAATGAACCCAGTTAAGCTCTTTTGTGCTCATTTGAACTCCTGTTTCAACTTGTTTGAGCTCATCTGCTTGAGGTTATAACTCATGCTGAAACGAATTAGCCCAAAAAATATATACTTTGCATGTAACAAAGTGTTTGATTACAAGGCTTGGGCCTACATAAATGAAATATATACCCAATTGTGAGCATAATCAAACAGGTTAGCGCTTTTCCATTGATTACGAGGCCTGCCAACAGCCCCATCTTCGGGGATGGGCCTCTAGAACTATGCCTGCAGTACGAGTTCTGAAAGCCCGGTCATGTAATCAAGCACCCCCTAACTGACCTACTGTAAATATAGAACTATGTGGCAGAAAGAAAGTTACACTAGTTTACAAGAAGAGAAACAATCCCCGAACAGCTTGCCTATTCCGCCTAGCTGCACAAGATGAGATGAGTCCAACTCGCACTGTTCATTTTAAGCTCAGTTAAGGCTACGAATCAAACCTAAACGAGCTGTAAATGGGTTTGTCTGAGCATACCTACAAGCAAACTCAGTAGAGGTGGCCGATTTGGACCCGATCCAATATGTAAAACAAGATCCAGATCGCCCCCAAACTAGGGAAATCAAAACCAGAACCTACAGTTCCAAATGATATTTTGGTTCCGGTGCCAAAATCCCAGCTTTGTTTAATAGATTTTTCAAATGAAATCGAAACCACAATCCGGGTTTGGTTTAAATCAGGCTGAGCTCATTTGGGTTCAGTCCGCAGTCTATACAAGCCAAACATGAGCTGGCTATTCAGGCTACACAACATAACAAACAACACAAAATTATTGGAGTTAATAATGCCATATCAATGAAACAAAAATTAGAGTATCTTAACGTGCTATTCTTATTTTTCTGCTTCTATTTATTTAAATTAATAGAGTTTTGCCAAAAAAACAGGTGACAATTTTCAATAGAACGAAATTCTCAAGGGTGGCATAATTGAAGATGGTGAGTAGTACCAATAAATAAGAAAATAAGAAAAAATATTTTAAGATAGTTTGAATATGTAGAAAGTATGGTAAAATAATATGGGATATGTTTAAATAGGAAGAAGAAAACTAAAAAAGTGTTGCAAGGAAACAATACAAAATGATTTAAGTTATGTTAACATATGACACATCATACGGGCTCTATGTTAGCAAAGGGATCCATCTAGCTGATTCTATGAAAAAAAGGCTTGGTTGTATTTGTATACTGTGAAAAAGCGAGTGCCAATTTCGTGTCCAAAGTCATCTCCATGTCGTTATCTAGAGGGTTCTCCAAAAACTAGGTTAATTTGAAGACGACGACCTGGTTCCATCTCACCAGTTCAGGTTGACACGAAACTTGTCTCCTACAGTTGCATTTTGTGTTCCAAAATGCTGCATTTTCACGTTTCAAATTGAGTATGTGTCGAAACCCGATCAGCCTTTTGGAACACAAAATGTTGATGAGATCTACGAGTTAGGGGTTCCCCATCGCCCAAACCGGAAGGGCTCCGGCGACGAGATACGACACGAGGAGGGCCTGGGGAACGGCGCCCGTGCGTCGGATCGGGGATTTCCCACCCGTTTGTTCCTCTCGTCACTCTTTGGTGGTTGACTCGCCTTCTCGTCGGATATTCCGCGTGCATCTCTCTCTCTCTCGCTGATGTCGATAAGAAGGGAAATTGCTAATGGCGTCGATTTCCGGGATCGGAGGATTGCTTCGGCGGTAGATTTCCCTGACGGAGGACGTAAGCACGATAGCATCCGGCGGCAACACCGTGAACGATCGCCGGAAATAGTTACACCTCCTTCCCCTCTTTTGGTTCCTGATCGCGAAGGCCATTCCTCCTCTGATTCCGATGCGGATGACCGGAAGAATTCTCGGCGCGGAGGATTCAAAGAACCACGGCGCGTGAGTCGCTCATCCACGAGCCCTAAGAGAAACCCTAGGCGGGTAATCCCCAATCCGACGCACGGGCGCCGTTCCCGCGGCACTCCTCGTTTCGACCTCGGCGAAACCATAACTCGTCGCCGGAGCCCTTCCGGTTTGGGCGATGGGGAACCCCTAACTCGTAGATCTGATGAAGGTTTCCGGAACCCTAGTTTGGGTGATCGTCGAGAATCCCAAACACGGAGGCGCGAACGCCGTTACATTAGCGAGGATCTGGAAGCGCGGCCAGAAACCCTAACTCGTGACCATGGACGGCGTCCGCCTAGTCCTAACTTTCGTGAAAGGGAAGAAGCCTCAAGTCGCGGACAGCAACGCCTTTCTCCTAGCTATGAACGATACGAAACCGTGGCCAATAAGTATGATCATCACTCCTCTAGCCCTGGTATCGGTGATCGTCTAGTTAACCATGATCATGATATGAAGGATTTGTATTCATTTCGGCATAGAAGCCCTAGTCCCAGAGGGAATCACGGCTATAGCAACGGGTACAAAAGGCCTTCAGACAGGTCGAGGTTTCTGGATAGGGGATGCCAACAACAGTCAGATTCGGACGGCGATGATGAAGATCTGAAAGGCTTGAATTTTCATGAGTACAGGAGACTCAAGAGGCAGAAACTCAGAAAGAAACTGAAGAATTGTATTTGGAGAGTGACTCCTAGTCCGCCTCCAGATTGGAGGGATAAAGCAGACCCCACTGCGGAGGATGACAAAACGGAAGCTGGCGACGGGAGGGGCCGGGGCGGAAAGAGTTCTCATTTGGATCGAAAGGACGATTCTTCGGTTGATGGTGAAAAAACTGCAGCTGGTAAGGATAGAATGGTGGACAATTCAAAGAAATCTGGCTACGTCCACTCTGATTCTGAAGGTTCCGATGGTTCAGAAGGGTCCACGCGATACTCCTCCGACGATTCAGATATAAGCGGCTCACCTCGGAAACGGAAGAGAGGACATACTAGAAGGAAGAAGAGTAGATCTTCCGCAGCAAGACGTAATAAAAGCAAGTCAAATGCGAAATCGAATTCAGACGAGTCCCTGACTTTATCGGAGAAATCAAGTGATGAAGAGAGGGTCAGCAAGAAGCGTTCAGAGTCTCGCCGGCAGCTATCTAAAAGCAAAAATGGTAGTCGAGCAAATAGGGAAAAGATGAGGAGAAGGAAGAGGAGGAATGGTAGTTTTGACCTTAGCAAGAGCGACGAGGATTCCGGGAATGATTCTAAACTGGAAAAATCTGATAGTGATGGCCCGAGGAAGATGAAATCAATCAGCTCGCTGGACCAAAAAGGCAAAAGAGGCAGCGGATCAAGTCGAGAAAAGAAGGGAAGAAGAAAGAGCAAGGGTGACGTTTCTGATGACAGCAGAAGCGAAGAGGATTCTGAGATTAGATTCAGAAGTTTGAGAGCCTTGGTTATGTGATGAGTGGTAGCAGGCATCAGAGGATGAATGCCATTCGTATTAGGAAAGAAAACCAGAATTAGATGCACATCAATGCATTTTGATCTTATTGCTTGGTAATCTATTGCTCCGCCCCTTAACCTTCCATCGTACTTCTTTTATACTGGGTGCCCGTTTGTAGTCTTCTGGCTTAGTATTGCTTGTCTTGGCTCTGTCGGTAATTCAACTTTTATTTTATTTTGCTGATGTTTGGGCGCCTTCCTGTCTCAAGCCCTTGTAGGGAGCAGGTAGTCAATGACAAGCCCAGTAACCAGGATCATCGTTTATCGTGGGTTCTTCAAGCCAATGGCAACCCATGGCGAATACTCTCATTTAATGCTTTGTGTACTCGACTTTGAATGGTGGAGATGTTGAGGAGATTTTGTATGTATTGGATTGAGCGTATCTCTCTCTATATATTTATATATGGATTTGCACTCATGGTGGTAGTTTTTCATGGGACGTACCGTTGTTTCCCAGATAATGTAAATCAAAATCGAGCTGTCCTGTTAAGAACGTTAAAATTCTGATGCAAACCAGTGGCTGAAAAATAGAAAGCCTAAAAGACCAAGGACTTTCCAAAATCCAACAACGAAGATCCGAATGTGTCCCAAACACGAATCTTGCAGTTCCCAAGACATACGCTGGTTTGATATCGAGTACAACACGGTAGTGAAAACTTATTAATTAGGAGAAGTGGTTGGCAATTTCGAACCTAACCTAGGAACCCCGGTCGGGTTCCGAGTTTAGGAACCTCGGGTCCAGTTTGCAACTGGTTGAAGCAATCCAAACCCGATCAAATCAGGTCTAGGTTTTGGAAAGTAAAAAACAATCATGTCGGATCGGTATCGACCTGTTTTTGACCCCAAACCGAAACAGCACCATCCAGTCTAACCCGGCGACCCAATTTGCCACCCCATATAGAAGTAGCCCTCCCAAAACATTCTATAATGAGCATCATACGATATAACCTGATTTCTTCTCCCATAAAGGCAAGTACATCCAAAATTAGACATTCTATTAATACTGATGCGACTACTAAGTTAAGCGGATTGTACTTTACATACGACTATTGTTGCTCTATGATGCTACACTTGGAGAGAGAGAGAGAGAGAGAGAGAGAGAGAGAGAGAGAGAGAGAGAGAGAGAGAGAGAGCTTGTATATTGTATCTAAAGCTGTGTTACAGAGAGAGAAGAGTAATTACCCATGTCTCTCTCTACAAATTTCTTATTCTTGGTGCTTACGATACTCACCATCAACATAGGTCCAACCATCTGTGCTCCTCACCATAAACACCCACTGGACCCACTGATTCCTTCAGAAATCATCCAAGCTAGAGACGGTCCTTATTTCTAACATCTCTTCACAAAAGGCAAGCGTTAGGTTCAACTACATGGGTCTTGAAGAGCCAGATAAGGGCACCCTTGACTCGTGATCATGGAAACCATCCGCCCTCTCTTCGTCTCGTGATATACATGAAATTACGCTTCCTTCTTATATTCAATCACTGCTAGAGGCCTAAATATTTCTAAGGGGTGGTTTGGGGGTGGAAACAGGGCGGGCATTAAAGGTTCAGTGTTTCTACCGTGGTGGATCAGACAATTTCTATCTTTGGAGGAATCACCCCGGTTGTCAATTTGGACACCATGAAGGTTGTCCGATATATGGATCGGGTTAAACTTCCGTTGCCGAGCTCCAAAGGTACTGATATCCGGGCATCGATGCAGCGGCCACCTTTTGTACCCAAGATCAAACCCAACACCGTTATTCTGCCCGAAGGTCCAAGTTTCAAGATCAGCGGACACATGGTCGAGTGAGCTAATTGGAGGTTCCATATCGGGTTTGATACCCAGTCCGGTATGATCATCTCTACTGCATCAGTCTATGACACTGAGAAGCAACAGTTTCGCCCGAATTATATAGGGGACTCGTATCTGCGATCTTTGTACCGTATATGGACCCTATAGACGTCTGGTGCTTCAAGACATATATGGATGCTGGTGAGTTTGGTCTGGGTCAGATGATCATGCCTTTGACCGATTGCCCTGAGAACGTGGTCTTCTTCAATGTGAACCAGATCAGTGGATCTGGCGACCCAATCAGGGTCCATAATGCAATCTGCATGTTTGAGCCCCATGCTGGAGACTTGGCATGAAGTCACAGGGATTCGTTGGTGAGTGGCTTTGTGGTTTGTCTTTGCCAGACACGAGAAACGGTTTAGTTTACTGGGCTTGGTTGTCTAATATGATTATGTTTTTCAGGTCAAGTAGTCCAGACCAGAGGTTAGCCTAGTGGTTCGAATGATTCCAACTGTGGGCAACTATGACTACCTTGTAGATTAGGAGTTCAAGCAGACTGGGTCCATCAAAGCTGTGGTAGTAAATCTGCAACTTACAACTATGTGCATATTATTCCCCTCTTTGCTTTTCTATTTTCAACTCTATGTATATGGTTTGCCAACTAAATATGTTATTTACGCTCTGCATATTATGTTGTTCGAGCCGAACCCGAGAGAGAGAGAGAGAGAAGGACACTTCTTACACTCATGCAGATGAGATAAGTGAGGTTGTCCATGGCAGCATGTGGACATCAAATACCCTTGGCATTTATCATGATCACTTCATCACCTTCTATCTTGATCTTGATGTTAATGGTGCGAACAATTCCTTTGTCCAAGCCAAGAGGAAGAGAAATAGATCAACTCCGAGGAAGTGTTGGACTTTATGACTAATTAATGATAATTGAGCTAATTAAGCTCATGTGACATTAATTACATTTAGTTCATGTTAAGTATTACTAAGTACTTATTTAATATATCTTAAATTAAAGTAAAAGTTTAAAATTATGAAAATCACTTGTTAGTGAGGACTTGTGCATGTGAATACCATTAGGCATTCTTTAGTACTACATTGATGGTTGGATGAATCTCACTTGTCTTTTTATATAAATGGTAGTTCATGAACCTTAGTTGAAAGAGCTTGGGGAGGACATTGATGACCACACGCAGGCATCGTGTTGAGCTCGGGTTTGAGAATTGTCTCTGTTATTCTTTTTACATACACTTTATACTGTTGTATTTTGTTGGCACTATTGAATGTTTTATTCAATGTATATAATTTTTCTCCCTCCATGATAACGAAAAATTTGTGGGCGACCTTGGACAATAAATACAATATTGAAGACTTCAGTTTTGGAAAGCATTCTATAGTAAAGTTTTAAAATATGAAATAGTAGAGGAGAAATTTGTGACTGAGTAGGTACACGAGTTTTATTTTCTATATCACGGTCTTAAGAAAGCAAAGGTGAAACTTCATGATAAATTTATTGTTATGTCAATTATTAAGAAGTTTCTTAAAACTTGAGAGGGTGGTCTAGATCTCAAGCATAAGAAGGGTAAGACATTGGTTGGGCAATGTCAATGACCTGAGCTGACCAAATTGAAAGGACATGAGTTTTTATTTTTGTGGCTGAAGCTGCTCTTTAGGAAGCGGTTCAAAGGGAGGGCAGTGGATGGAGTCGTTCTTGCATCCAAATCTTGTTTGGCAAAAGGTACTCTTTGTGATGATGTTGGATGAAAATGTACACTACTTCACCAATAGCAGTTTCTCTTGAAGCAGTCATATATGGATCAAAATGTTGTGAGGCAATTTTTTCTTTCCAAACAACATAAAAATAAGGCATCTTAAATCTAATAAGCACAATTTCAGTTGAAAACCGTTATGTCTCTATTTGATATCATGATAAACACAACAATAGAGTAAGAGCATAAAAACAAGAAACCAGTTATGCCTATTGATAATACCCCTAAACTCAACCTAACGGTTGAAAAATAATAACCTAGTAATTCTAAGGGAAAACAAGCAAAGTATAAACTAAAAGTCAAGATATGTAAGAAACCCAAAAACATACCATATTGAATTTGTGGTCAAGTTGTACATTGGGTTAGGGAGTGCCCATCCAAGAAAGTTAAAAAACCTATAGTTGTTGAGGGAACTATAGTCAACGTGGTGACCACTACACCTATAGTCAATGATGAGTATCTTTATCTTAAATTCAAAATATTTTATATTTATAAGCTATATTATTGGATTGTACATATTAAGGTATTTGTGTTGACCGGTCTCTATTTGTAGTCTTATAAGGTCATATGTCACAAAATCATTAATATAATCGTTATCTTAGGAGATCATTCAACTAATGAAGTCAAGGGCAAAGGACGTGGAAATTTAAAGTTTCCTTCAAGGAAGGTCTTGACTTTTAAGAGAGTTAAGCATATTTCTATGATTCATTAGAGTATTCTAAATGGTCTAGTCTTAGTTAGAGAGGGTTTAAGATTAGATTATAAATGTAATAAGGTTATAATTACATGACTTAATATAGGATGTTTATTTAGAAAGGGTTATTTGTGTGATGTAGAGGACCTGTTTAAAATTTGTATATAACATGTAATTGATTCTTTTATAAATTTTAATGATAATAAAACCTCTTGTTCCTCCTTTTTTGCTTTCAATGTTGAATCATCTGATGAATGTCATGAAAGGTTGGGTTATGTTAATTTTGATTCCATGAAACATATGATAAATTTGAATATTATTTCTAAGACTATCATAGATAAAAATCGCAATTGTGAAATATATGTACAGTCAAAACTACCTAAGAAACGGTTCCATACGTTTAATTGAAAATATAAATATTAGATTTAGTGCATATTAACATTTGTGAATTCAATGAAATGATAATTAGGGATAACAAAGATATTTTATTATGTTTATTAATAATTTTAGTATATATTGTTATGCTTATTTGCTTAAAGGTAAATATAATGCTTTATAAAAAATTTAAATTTATAAGAATGAGGCTCAAACTCAAACTAGTACAATACTTAAAAGATTAAGTTATGAGAAATGAATAAAGTATACCTCAAATGTTTTGAAGAATACTATCAAAATATCGATATTAGACATGAGGTTATTGCTCCTTGTTTACCTTAATCTAATGGTATAGCTGAATAGAAAAATAGAATCTTGTGTGATATGATTAATGTTTTACTATAAAGTTTTAGGCTAGCTACGTATATATAGGGAAAGCTATTAAGAATAAAAAAATAATCTTTTTGAACTTTGAAAAGGTCGAAAGAACACTCTAAAATATCTCAAAGTGTAGTGATGTCTTGCATAAATACTTATCCTTGAACACAAGATAAAAAAATTGGGACCTAAACTTTGTATGTCATATTTTTGGGTTAAATAAAGACTAGTTATGCATACAATTTTTTAGTCATTAGATCTGGTTTATCTAGATAGATGTCAACATGATTATAGAAGATTGGTGTGCCAAAAAATGTGTTTTCTAGAGATTCTATGCCTACCACTTGTTTCATTTCCGATCCTGTAGAAAGGATGGCAAATGTGAAGTGACCCTAAATGTGTTATTTTGTACTTTGATAAAATAATTGAACTAAGAAGAAGTAAATATGGTAAGACACATAAAGACTTTCAAAGTAACTTTGTTACTTTCAATGTGATATTTTATTATGTTTATTAATAATTTTAGTATATATTGTTATGCTTATTTGCTTAAAAGTAAAGATAATGCTTTATAAAAAATTTAAATTTATAAGAATGAGCTCAAACTCAAACTAGTACAATACTTAAAAGATTAAGTCATGAGAAATGAATAAAGTATACCTCAAATGTTTTGAAGAATACTATCAAAATATTGATATTGGATATGAGGTTATTGCTCCTTATTTACCTTAATCTAATGGTATAGCATATCACCTTTCAGTAGGCTATTACCTCACCAAATGTTAAGTTTGAAAGAAAACCATTAATGATGAGATTCAATCAATTCTCTTAAATGGTACTTGAGAATTAATTGATTTATCTCTTGGTTGCTCTAGTGTGGGTTGAAATAGGATCTTTAAGAAGAAACTGAATGCAAACGAGACAATTAATAAGTATAATGCTAGGTTAGTTGCCAAGAGGTATACATAAAAGGAAGGAATAAACTATTTTGATACATATTTTCCTGTTTTTCATATGATCATATAATTCGAATGCTTATAGTATTGATATCCATTTATGATCTCACAATATATCAAATGGATGTAAAATCTATTTTCATACATGGTGACCTATATGGAGAAATTTATATGGAATAATCAGAGTTTTGTGGCTCATAAGAATAAATCCAAAATGTGTAAGCTTGTTAAATCATCATATGAATTAAAACAAGCTTCTAAACAATGATATGAAAAGTTTGACTGAACTGGAATACATGGTGGAACTACAGGTCCCTAAAGCGTCACTAGTTGTGCCTCAACTAAAACAACCGATGTATATTACTGCATCCCCTCATTACTATCTCCCATAATACTCAGAGCTACATCAAAATCGAATACTCGAGTATCCTATATATAAATACGATATTTTATTTTGACAAATAGCTTGTTAACTATATTTTAATAACCGTAGGCTATGATACCAAAACAGCCACACAGGTAGTGACCACGACCTGACCCAAGTTGGTGACATGTGGCTGCTCCTCGCGCGGGCTTGATCATTGAGCAACAACTAGACAATACTAATTAAATTTAACTCAAGTGAAATGACTAACTTAAATATTTCAATATCCAAGATCTAAACAATACGTCGTTAAATGGTGTGAGCCCACCAAACATAACCCCGAATAACAAGATTTTCTAAATAGTTTGACACTTATTGTACCATCTAAGTGCAAAGTGTAGCTCTATTCGACTGCTACTTTGCTTTATTCTTTTTGGAAGTGTTAACCTCAGGACGAACTGTAAAATGATAGAGTGAGCTTTAACATATAGCATAGTAAAAAGGTTAAATATCTTCAAACAAAATTCATACTAAAAACATGTATAGTTTCATAATCATTTCATAACAAATCACAGTTTCATTTCTAAATCATGATATCAAATTAATACTCACATGCACACACATTATCAGTTACGATAATTGCATCCCATACTGTGTCTGTCCCAAAGATCACAAAAGTCATCCGACTCTCTCTAATGTGACCTCGGTAACCCATCCATGATGGTAACTACATCAACTCTCATGGCAGAGTATTCAAGAACACACTCTATATTCGCCCCAAGCCGGAATGCTTGAGGAACCTACAAGTCTCTAGATACCCTCACACAAACCACACAAGTACAACTCATATATTCATATATTATTACACAAGTACAACTTATATATTATCACATTCACAATCTCATATCTGGGTCTACATGTACCGAAATCCATATCCATACAAATTTCAATACCATGTTCATACCAACATATGTATATCAAAACATGTTCTTTATCAACGAATCCATAAACAAGTTCCACTTCAAAAGCATAACAAACAACCATAATTGTAAACATCATTTCATAAACATTATTAAAATATTTATCAATCATGCACATTTAAATCTATCTAAAACAAGAAAATAACTTCTAGCATGGTTATATAAAAGAGTGTACAACGCCCTACCTGATGGAGTACTAGGATCCAATCCTCAAACCTTGAGGCCACTTTAATCTCTAAATAATTACAAATAATAAAAATATTAAAATTCATTTAACTGCGAATCTAATGCAAGAAACTGTATCCAAATCGGATTTCGAACAACATTAAAATCACCCAAAACCTAACCTGGATCCATTTAATCTATCTTGGGTATGAATTGATACCTAGATCCATATCTGATCCAAACTGGGTGACACAATAGGTAGTTTGTGTCCCTCTGTTGACATAGAACCTGAAACTACTAAAACGTTTCTTGTTTCTAATCCAGAACCTATTTGAAGACCCAACTCATCCCAAACCAATTTTTGACACAAAACCGACACAAAACCTGATTCTTACCCTTGTATTGGACACAACATGTCATGTTAGACATGACACGGGAATCAGGATATGCCTGAACAAGAGCCGATTATTCTTGCTTTTTGGCATCGATTTCGTCATTTTTTTATAACAACCAAGTCGGTGATGGTCCTCAACCGACCGCCTGCCTTACCTTCTGATCTAGCCTAACATTGACCATTAGTGGTGATGTTTTGGCTAGAAAAATGAAATAGAAAAAAGGGGAAAATGGAAATGAGCGATAACTACATATTTCTGATCCAATCAAGGTTGGTAATGATTTAAAACCCTTCATCTTCCTAGATTAAACCAAAACCCAAACCGAATTCAATACATAACAACAGATTTGATTAGTGCTTAACTTTAACCATAATAGAGAAATCTAGGTTAGAGATGGGATTGAACACATTACTTATTCACAAGCGGTGACAACCCAGCCTAATTGAGTGAGATCCTGCAAAATAGGTTTGATGTGATAATAACAAGCTATTGGGTGAATAAGATGGCAATTAATAAAATGTGATACTTTTAACAAGCTATTAGGAGAATTAGGTTGTTTCCTAAAATCAATCATGATAACAGGATATGGATATGATCATTAATACATCAACCTTAAAGATTATTGTCATACTCTTTATTATGTTGTTACCAATAAAAACCTTTATACCCAAGGTTGAAGTTTAAGATGCATGTTTACCTAGTTTATGTAATATTGGATAAATTAGATAACAGTTCAAACAAAAAAGTATCATTAGTGAAACATAATATGATGGCCGAGTCGGTAGAGTACTTTATACTTCGAACTTTATGAGGGATTCCACACAGTTCTAGTTTATAGAATGTCCAACTTTAGTTAAGCAAAATTATAGAAACTACCCCTATTATAGTTATGCCCAGCTTTAGTTACATTTATTGTTTTACCCAATGTTGTTTTAATTATCTATATAACAACACAATTTTAGTTTTAAAAAACTACTCCTATTACTGTATTAAAATTTCAAAATTGGTTATTAAACAAAGTATGTTTTTGCCTGATCCTTTTGTAAAATTTACAAAAATACTTAAAGAACAAATTTACTATTTTGTCAATATACCTTAGGAGTTTTGTTGAAATAGACAAATGGGCAAATTTATGGTTTTATCCTTTATCTTTTCTGGAAATATCATTACCAAGTTTACATAGAGTTTGGGATATTTTTGATATGGTAGCTGCAAGCATTGCAAATTTTCAAACAGGTTCCTAAAGCAAATTACATAGAGCATACATTATTTTATGTTATTACAGATGTGTGCTTGGCTAATTAATTACTTTTGTTATTTAGAAATTTTATTATATGTTACTTGTTTTTTGCTTCTTATTTAAATTTGTTAGACCCTCTATTTGTGAATTTTGTCAAACACATTAAAATGGCTATTAGAATGTGTCTTCGAATTGGCAAAAATCAAAAAATTAAATCGCCCGAAGTTTCATACTTGGAAGAGAAGAATTATCTTGGTCTTAATATTAGAGGGTGTGAACTATATCCTTAGAGAAACAACCTCTTACTGAACAAGTATTCTTTCCTCCTAGAATATGGTAACCACAACACTTAGGTTGGGACCACAGTTTACCCTTTAAAAACTTCCTTTTAAACTTACTATTGATAAAGAGTATATGAATAAGAATAAAAGGGATAAACTACTCTTGTCTTGAGATGATTTTAAGGTCTAGCTCTAGAACTAGTCAAGATAAAAAGAAATCAATAAAAAATTTAACAAATTCAATAAAAAGGATGGTAAAAAATTTAAGAAATAATAAGGATACGCTTATCGGATCAAGTGCTTCAATTGTGATAAGATGAAACAATTTAAACGGGATTGCCACAACAATAAGAGCAATGTGGCCCAAAGGAGAAGCAAGACATAATCTATCATTTTTTAATGGACCACTCCGTGACTAGCTAGTGGATGAATTATATAACTAAATGATGCATTTCGAAGAGTAAGAAGAGAGCTATGAACCTGAAGACATACAAGATTAGGGAACATTAACTATATATGAGAAATAATTCCTTTGTTGATGTTTTAGGAGTTGGATCATTTAGGATCGTTATAAGAGACACCCCAATTATACTTATTGATATATTAATTATGTCATTTATTAGAAATAATTTGGTGTTTATGCCTATTTTATCGAGAAAGGGTTTGAGGCTAAGTTTGTCCTTACGAAAGTCACTACGAGAAAGCAGGATAGGATCATTTTTGGATATTTTTTATTGAGAGCATGGGTTGTTTAAATTCAATGTTAATGAAAATAAAGTATCATCTTTTCCTTATATTGATTGTGCCTCTATAATAAATGTAAATATATAACATAAAAGGCTAGGGCATATAAAGGAGAAGGGTTGTGTTAGGCTTCCGACAGCCAGTATAAAACTTTGTCGGATTTTTATAATATGTATTACACAAATTATGAGCATTGTGTTGGGGCATCCCTTCTTAATAACGCATTGTAGAGCCCAAATGCAGTAAAAAGTAAGCAAGGGCCACTACATTTTCACTCGGACGTAGTGAATCAATAGGAGAGAGGGTTCCCAACTGGTATGGGTAAAGAAGTTAATTTCGCTATATTATCGCTCGAATGTAGTGAATAAATTACAGATAGAGTCTCCTCATTTTCAATATGGAAGGATGCTGGGGGTAAGAAAGCTAGTCCTAGATAATAAGATCCATATTGGTTCTTCGAATATCGAAACATTGTTCGATAAGATAATGGAGGTGGTAGATACTATGATTTAGAGAAAGATTCATATTCTATGTTTACAAGAGACAAAGTGGGTTGGAGAAAAAGCAAAGGAGATTGAGGATAAAGGTTTTAAATTATGGTAATGAGGTAAGGAAAAGACTCGAAACAGAGTTGGTATTTTTATAAATAAAGATTTAAAGGATAGTGTTACAACGATATGGTGACCAAATGATGACGTTGAAATTAGTGTTAGGAGCAGAGATTTTGAATATAGTTTATGCTTATGCACCCAAGTAGGACTAGAAGATAGTATAAAGATTATTTTTTGGAAAGAGTTAGATAAGGTGATTCAAAGAATTCCACAAAGGGAGATGATTTGTTTAGGAGGAGACTTAAATGGACATGTCAGTAAAAAGGCATTAAGATGTCAAGGTATTCACAAAAACTTTGGTTTTGGGGATATAAATAAGGAAGGTATGGAGATTTTAAATTTTGCTATGGCATTTGATCTCTTTATAGTCAATACAATCTTCAAAAAATGAGATGAACATTTAATTACTTATAAGAGTGACTTATCACAAACACAAATTGATTACTTTATTTGTAGAAAAAAAGATAGAGCATGTTGTAAAGATTGCAAGGTAATTCCAAGAGAAAGCTTAACCACCCAACATCGACTTTTAGTTATAGATTTACAAGTAAAAAATGGACAAAGAAGAAAAGAGTGCATCGAGCTATTCAAACTAAATGGTGGAACCTCAAAAGCGTAAAAGAAAGTATATTTAAATAAAAAGTCCTTCAAGGAGATGCTTGTAATTATGTTGGTATACCTTATGATATGTGGAACAATTTGGCTATACATATTATGAAAGTGGCAAAAGATGTGTTAGGTGAATCTAAGGGAGGTGTACCGGCACAAAAAGAAGCTTGGTGGTGAGTAAAGTAGTGCAAAATAAAATCAAGGCAAAGAGGGCATGTTACAAATTACATTATCCTAAGAAAACTAGTGAAACTTTAGAGGCTTATAAGAAAGGAAAGAAGAAAGCGAAAAAGGTCATCACTAAAGCAAAAGCTAAAATTTGAGAGGATTTAAATAAAAAAATTCAACTCAAAAGAGGGTAAAAGAGATATTTTTAGGATAACTAGAGCTAGAGATAAGAAAACTAAGGATCTTAATTTTGTTAGATGCATCAAAGACGAGGATGAGAAAATTCTACTGACAAATGATGATATAAGAAATAGATGAAAAACCTATTTTTATAAGCTTTTTAATGAAATTGAAGATGTTAGTATTAGTTTAGGAGAGTTAGCCAAATCAGAAAAGAATATAAACCATAATTTCTACCAACATATTCAAAAGAATGAAGTCAAAGAGACTCTTATAGATATAAAAGGTGGTAAATAAGTACGACCAGACAATATTCTCATAGAAGTTTGGAAAATACTAGGAGAAACAAGAATCACTTGGCTCACAAGACTATTTAATGAAATATAGAGAAACTAAAAGATGCCCGAAGAATGGAGAACGAGTATGCTTATACCCATATATAAGAACAAGAGAGACACTCAAAATTGTGGGAATTATCGGGGTATCAAGTTAATGAGACATACTATGAAATTATGGAAAAAAATTATCGAACGTAGGTTAAGACAAGTATCGAGTACAACAAAGAACTAATTTGGATTAATGTCAGGCAGATCTATTGTTGAAGCGATTCACCTTTTGAGACGTCTTTTCGAACATTTTAGAGCAAAAAAGAAAGACCTTCACATGATATTTATTGATCTAGAAAAAGCTTACGATCGGGTACCGAGAGATGTTCTTTGGAGAACTTTAGAAAAAAGAGGTATCCCATTGACATACATAAACCTTATAAGAGACATGTACGATGGTGCAAAAACATATGTGAAGACTTATGAAGGATTGACAAACTTCTTTGAAGTTAATATTGGGTTACATCAAGGATCAACTTTAAGTCCATACTTATTTATAATGGTGATTGATGAGTTAACAAAACATATTCAAGATGAAATACCTTGGTGTATATTATTTGCAGATGACATTGTGTTAGTGGAGGAGTCTAAGAAATGTTCATAGAAAATTGGAACTATGGAGAGAAACATTAGAAAGTAAAGGCTTTCGACTTATTAAAATAAAGACAAAATATATAGAATGTAAGTTTGATCATTTGGTTACTTAAGAGGACATAAAAATTAAAATTAGTACACATTGCATCCCTCAAAAGAAAAGTTTTAAATACCTAGGGTCAATTTTTCAAAGTGATGGAAGAATTGATGGAGATGTTACACATAGAATTAATGCTGTTTGGTTAAAATGGAGAGGAGCATTAGGTATTATTTGTGATAAAAAGATACCATTAAAGTTAAAAGGTAAATATTATAGAGCAGCAATTAGGCCTGCCATGTTTTATGGTTCTGAATGTTTGGCAGTTAATCATCAACATGTACAAAAGATGTCTGTGACAGAAATGAAGATGTTGAGATGGATGAGTGGTCATACAAGAAAAGACGGTATACATAATGAGGTTATTAGAAACAAACTAGGAGTAACACCAAGAGAGGATAAAATGAGAATATAATTTAAGATGGTTTGAACATATAAAGAAGATCAAAAGAAGAACCTATAAGAAGGCATGAGAAACTAGATTTTGAAAGTATTATAAGAGGTAGAGGACAACTACAAAAGTGTTGAAAAGAAACAATAAAGAATGATCTAGTTTATTGTGAGTTAATTTCTAACATGGCGCATGATAGGGCTCTGTGGAAACAAAGAACCCATGTAACCAACCCAGTCTTGTATGAGAAAAGGCTTAGTTGTTGTTAAAAGGGTAGGGCATATAAGTTTGAATAAGTTGAGAAAATTAGCCAACTTTGACTTATTGTCTATATTTTAAGAGAACATTTTTAATAAGGCCTTGTAAAAGAAAAAATGACAAAAAAATTCTCTAAAAAGATAATTAGCTCAACAATTGTATTAGAAATCATTCACATATATATATTATATATATGAATCTTTCTGGATAAGGTCTTATCGTGAGAAGGTTTATTTTATAATCTTCATAAATGATTATTCAAGGTATGAATATTTATATCCCTTAACATATAAATCTAAGACACTCGATATATTTAAAGTCTATAACGGAGAAGTTGAAAGTCAATTGAAACATACAATTAAAGTCTTAAGATTTAACAGAAGTGATGAATACACCTCTAAATAATTTATTGAATATTGTAAAAATTTTGGTGTTTCAAAATAAAATAGTATACCTAGAATACCTTAGCAAAATAGTGTAGTTGAAAGATATAATAGGACCCTATTAAATATGACTAGGCAAATGTAAATGAATTCTTCTCTACCTAGGGTATTTTGAAGAAAAACATTAACTACAACCATGCATATATTAAATAGAGTACCTTGTGAGATTGTATTATCTACAATATATGAGATGTGATTTGGCAAAAAAACAAACATGAGTCATCTACAAAGGGAGATTTATTTCTCGTGTAAAGATACCTGATCAGTCTAGAGATAAACTAGATTGTAGGTCTTTGGGATATATTTTCATTAGATACCCAAAAGGTTCTAAGGGATATAGATTTTATAACAAGTATCGCGATTTAATAGAAAGTAAGGATGTTGAATTCTTAGAAGATTCTAAGAATTACACCTTTGAAAATGATGATAAAAACACTGATGATCTAGTGGATCTAGATCAATCATCATTTAAACCAAGGGATAGTGATCCAAATGACCTTCTTTATTAGACTTAAACGTTAAGTGGATATAAAAGACCTAAAGTCATACCGTCTTATTTAAATTATTATTACACTTACCTTGTAGATGAAAAGTGTTATTCAATGGATTCAAATGCATTGACTGATAACTTGATTTATCAACAAGTTATTAGTTCATTTGAATCCTCACATTGAGAAAAAACAATGGATGAAGAAATTAAATTCATTGAGAAAAACTAAGTCAGAGAGCCCATAGATTTAACTAAAAGACAAAAAGTTATAGGCTATAAATGAGTTCTTAAAAAGAAATATAAAGTCGATGAATCAATCGATAAGCTTAAGGCGAGGTTGATTGTAAAAAGGTTTTCACAAAAGAAAGGATAAATTATGTAAATACATATTTTCCTATTGTAAAATTTGCTTCTACAAGGATTCTTCTAGCTATTTTTGTATTTTACGATTCATATTTACATCAGCTTGATATAAAAACTACATTCTTAAATGGTGATTTAAATAAAATTATTTATATGCTGGAACTAGAAATGTATGTTGCTGACGGTCATAGTGACAAAGCATATGGTTGAAAAAAATCTCTATATGGCTTAAAACAATCACCTCGTCAATGGTATTTAACTTTTTAAAATACATTATTAGAAATTGAGTTTGTTGCTAATGGACTTGACCACAATGTATATATCACACCCGCTCGGGTCGTGACCACGACCCGGCCCGAGCTAATGTCATGTGACCACTTCTCGTGCCGGCGTGATGGTGAGCAGTAACCAAATACAATACTAATTTAATTCAAACTCAATGAAATATCTATCTGAAATAAATATTCATTTCGAAGTTCTAAACAATACGTCCAAAATGGTGCGGGGCCCACTAAACAATAACCACGAATAGCAAGACTTTATGAATCGTTTAACACTTATCATACCATCTAAAACAAAATTTGCAGCTCTATCCAACTCTTACTCTACTCCGTGTGCCTTCGAAGTATTAACTTTAAGACGAGCTGTAAAACAATGGGGTGAGCTCATATACATAGCTCAGTAGGGAGGTTAAACATCTTTAAACAGAAATCATACTAAAAGCATGCATAGTTTCATAATCATTTCATAACAAAGCACAATTACCTTTAAATCATGATCTTAAATTCATACGCACACACTCACACACACGTACACATTATTAGTTATGATAATTACAACCCATACCGTGTCTGCCCCAAAGGCCACAGGAGTCATCTGACCCTCCATAACGTGACCTCGGTAATCCCGTCCATGATGGTAAGCATGCCGACTCTCACAACAAAGTGCTCGGTCACACACCATGTATTTGCCTCAAGCCGGATCGCCCGAGGGACCTACAAGTCTCTACATACCCTACACAAACCACACAAGTATGGCTCGTATATTCACACATCATTACATTTCTAAAACCAATTACAGTTCATCAAATTCACAAATCATATCCAGATCCACGAATATCCAAAACTAAATCCATACAACATTTAAATACCATGTTCATACAACACATGCATATCAAAATATGCTCTTTATCAATCAATGTCATAAATATGTTCTATTTGAAAAGCATATCAAATAACCCATAATTACGAATAATATTTCATAAACATAAATAAAATATTTATCAATCATGCACATTTAAATCTATCTAAAATAAGTAAAATCACTTCTATCATGGTTCTGTAAAGTAATGCATAACCCCTACTTGAATGAGCACTAAGATCCAGTCCCCAAGCAGCTGGGCCACTCTTATCACTACCAAATCCTTTAATTTTAATCTCTAAACAATTACAAATAATTAAAATATTATTTTTTTTAAAAATACGAATCTAATGCAATAAACCATATCTAAATCGGATCCCAAATGACTCTAAAATCACCCAAAACCTAATCTGAATCCGTTTAAGCTATCCGAGATCCAAACTGATACCTAGATCCATATTTGATCCAAATTGAGTGACACAGTAGGTAGCTCGTATCACTGTGTCAACAAAGAACCTTTAACCCAAAAACCCATTTCAAGACATGACCCAAACTTGACCCGTTTCCGACGCAGAATTGGTTCTTAACATACGATACGAGGACACAACACAAATCAGTGTTGGTTCATGACATTTCAGACACAACACGACACGACACGAACACGAGGGATACGCCCAAAAGGGCCGATTCCTATGGTTTTTTGGCATCAATTTCGTCAGTTTTTTATGACAATTAAGACCGATGGTGGTCCTCAACCGGTCGCCTACCTTTCTTCTTCCAACCCAATCCATCAATGGCCACCGATGGTGTCGTTTTGGAAGAAAAATTCATGAAAAATAGTAACTCATGCAAATTTAAATCTATCTAAATATAAGTAAAATCACTCTCATCATGGTTCTTGGTAAAATAATGCATAACCCCTACAGATTTTAGAAAATTTTCATAAATCTACGCTTGTTTTGAGCCGATTTTAGCATAATAAGGCTTGTTTTCGAAGGTTTAGCATGAAACAAACAAAAGCCGTATGATCTAACTCAATTTTAACAACTAAAAATTAAAAAAAATTACAAAATAAAAATTTGATTTTTCTTACCAGATTCCGACGACTTCGACGTTTTCTGTCTTGCTCATGCGGCTGCTCCTGAAGCTCCTCCCCAGTAGGCCTCCCCTCCTCTACCACTTATATAGCCTGGCCAGGCTGGTAATTGGCCATTAATGGCCGTTACCTGCCTTCGCCAGCCAAGGGAAGCAAAGGGTCGTCCCTTTGCATCCCTTGCACGTTACTCTGTGCCTGACCCGCTACATTTTACTTTCCTTAAAGAAATTCTGTTCCCAGAATTTGGAAAGTACCTGAAGAGATGTGGATAATTCTCTCGTATCTCATCCTCGAGCTGTCAAGTAGCTTCACTTGGCAAATGATGACTCTAGTATACTTTTACTGTTATCAAAACTCGGTGACGTAAGACTTGTTCTTTTCTATCCAAGATAGCTATGGGCACCTCTTCATAAGACAAATCTTAACGTATGTATAGCGGTTTGGCTTCAATGATATGTAAGGGATCAGGAACATACTTTCATAACATAGATATGTGAAATACGTTATGAACTCCAATAAATAACGACGACAAGTCCAATTGGTAGGCAACATCTCCAACTCGTAAGGTCCAATATACCTAGGACTCAACTTACCCTTTTGTCCGAAGTTAGAGAGACTTTTAAGAATACATATTCGCTAACCATAAACTCTAGATCACGACGTCTCTTATCTGCATAGCTCTTTTGTCGGTCTTGAACTGCTTTAATATGACGATTGTCAAAGTATCTCTGAACCTGTTGCAGGTCGTAGTCTAGGGATATCCCAACATAGTGGAGTCCTACACTTTTTCCCATAAAGCATTTCATAGGGTGACATCCCAATGCTCGCTTGAAAACTATTGTTATATGCAAAATCAATCAAGTGCAATTGGTTATCCCATTGGTCCTTACTGTCCAACACACATGCTCAAAGCATATCCTCTAGAGTTTGAATTGTACGTTCAGCTTGCCTATCAGTCTGTAGGTGAAATGCCGTGCTAAACTGTAATCTTGTTTGTAGAGCATCTTGTAAACTCTATTAGAAATGAGAGGTAAAATGAGGGTTTCTATCTGAAGTAATGGTCTCTAGCACACCATAGAACTTAACGATCTCAGCGATATACACAATAGTTAATTTCAATAATGATATATTCTTCTGAATAGGTGTAAATCGTGCAACCTTAGTAAGTCAATCGATAATTACCCAAATAGCATCGTGCTTTTGTGAGGTGAGAGGAAGTCCAATAACAAAATTCATGTTAATATGTTGCCATTTTCTCTCAGAAATAGGTAATGGTCTTAAGGTTCCTACTAGTCGCTAGTAATCTGCCTTCACCTTCTGACAATTCATACATCTAGTCACAAATTCATCAATAGCCTTTTTCATTCCAAACCAATAATACTGTCGGCTTAGGTCCTTATACATCTTTGTGCTACTAGGGTGAATGTTGAAGTGACTATGATGTGCTGATTCCAATATCTCTTTTCGAAGTGATTCAACCTTAGGCACACATACGGCCATCAAACTTAAGCACCTCTTCCGGGTTCTATGAAATGGCACTTCGCACAGCTTCTAATTGGATGAAACAAAACATTCTCTATGGTTATAACATTCATTTTCAAATCACCATCGTTGATTTATAGAGTATCCTAGGTTCTAAAGTCTTCAAGAAGTTTCATCTCCTGACCATAAGTAGCTACATGAAATTATTTTCTACTTAAAGCACGGCCACTACGTTGGCTTTTACCAGCATTATATTTTAATTCAAAATCATAGTCCTTTCGTAGAATTCCATCCATCTACTTGCCTCATATTTAACTCCTTTTTATCAAACAAGATATTTTAGGCTATTATGGTCACTATAAACCTCAAATTTGACTCCATAGAGATAATGCCTCCACACCTTCAAAGCAAAGACTAATATCAAGCTAATCTCCGCATCACGTAGTCGGAATAATTTTCTTCATACTGCCTAAATTAGCTGCCTCAGAAGCATAGGCTACTAACTCCTACCACGTTGCATCAAAACACAACCAAGACCTTTATTTGAGGCATCACAATAAACTCTGAAATTTTCATTACTAACTAGCAATATTAATATTATTGTAAAAGTCAATTTTATTTTAAACTCTTTAAAACTCTACTCATACTCATCTGTCCACTGAAATTGAATATCTTTCTTTATTAATCGAGTAAGAGGAGTTGCAATACTCGAAAAACCTCAATAAATCTCTAATAATGTCCTACTAGCTTGAGAAAACTATGTATCTTAGAGACGTTCTTCGGTCTTTCCCAATTGACTATAGCCGTGACCTTAACTGGATCTACAGAGATACCATCCTTAGATATAATGTGACCAAGAAAGCCAACCTACTCCAACCAGAAATCATACTTAGAGAACTTAGCATATAATTGTTTTTCTCGTAACAAACCAAGTATGATACGTAGGTGCTTAGCATGCTCCTCCTCGCTCTTAGAATATATCAAAATGTCATCAATAAATACCATGACGAATTTGTCCAAATAATCTCGAAATACCCAATTCATCAAGTCCATGAATGTTGTTGGAGCGTTGGTTAACACAAAAGGCATAACTAAGAATTCATAATGCCTATACCGAGTCCTAAAAGCAATCTTAGGTATATTAGCTTCTCATATCCTCAATTGATAATATCCACATCGAAAATCAATCTTCGAAAACACACAAGCTCCCTGCAACTGGTCGAATAAGTCATCAATCCTAGGTAATGGATACTTGTTGTTTATAGTCACCTGATTAAGTTGTCTATAATCGATACAAAGCTGAAATGAGCCATCATTCTTTTCACGAATAAGATTGGTGCTTTCCATGGTGAGGTACTTGGTTGAACAATGCTCTTGCAATTGAGCCTATAATTTTCGTAATTCTGTAGGAGTCATACGATAGGGTGCTCTAGATATAGGATTAACATCTGTTTGCAAATCAATAGCAAACTCTATCTCTCGTTTAGGAGGTAATCCCGATAGATCATCACAAAAAACATTAGGGAATTCATTAACTATACTTATATCATTTAATAACTTCTCTTCAACACCAAACTGTATAACAAATGCTAAGTATCATTCGCATCTGTTTCGTATATAATTATACGCCTGAAGAGCAGATATAACAGATACTAGGTTCTCTTCTCGCTGACCTTGAAAAACGAAAGTAGTCTCTCGAGGGATAGAGAAAGTGATATCTCACTTCCTGTAATCAATCACAACACGGTTCCTTGATAACCAATCCATGCCCAAAACTACATCGTAATTCAAAATCACCAACAAAACCAAGTTGTCTCTCAAGTCATGACCACCAACCAATACAAAACAATCTCACAAAATCTGATGCGACACAATAAGATCACCATTAGGGAAACATACAGAGAATTTATCTAATGGTTTCGGGTCTAAACACATATGACTTATAAAAGTAGGTGAAACAAAGAAATGTGTTGCACTAGAGTTAAACAAAACATGCGCAAGTGTACCACAAACTGATAAGGTACTGATAACCAAATGAGAGGTACTTGATTCTCGGCCCTCTACAGCATAGACACGTCCCTGGTTAGTTACTTGAGGCTGAGGCAATAGAGGTGGTCCTTGTTGACGAATAGGTACCGTAGGACGAGGAGGCCCATAGTGCTTTCCTGAATTGAAGAAGAAGGATAATACACAGCTCGTGAACAATCAACCTTATAATGACCAAACTCTTTGCATATGAAATAACGACCTCTCATGTCTTCCTTCTGTACACTGCCAAATGTTTGAGTTTGACATTGCTTAAAGTTTTTCTCTGAAGGATAGTTTCTAGCTCTATGTCCCGTGCCTCTACAATTGTAACAAGTGATCCCATGATTTTGTTGGCTGCTTTGCTCTCGTGAAGGCTCACTCCTCACCTGAGTCTTACTACCTCTATTTGTCTACTGATGAGCTTGGGCTGATTTACTCTTCTTCGTGCCTTTATGTGAGCTGTCAAAAGTCTGTTTTGTTGGCCTCTTCTTACCCTTATAATACAAAATATCTGTCTCTACATAGCTAGCAGCATTTTTTAGCTAAACAATGTCTGCATATATCTTTCCTCTTAATGACTTATGGATCCGATTAGAAAGTCTCAAAAAATACTTATTTGCTCGCCCCTTAGGAGTTACCATACCCGGGTCAAACTGCGACAACCTTAGGAATTGGTTGGTATATTCTCTCACCGACAAATTATCCTACTACAGCTGATTAAACTCAAGTTGTAAACGATCCGATCAATGTGAGAAAAGAAATGACCGAAAAATATATTCTTAAATGTCTCCTAAGTCCACAGAGTGCTACGAGTCCCTTTTTATACTCTCCACCACTGTTTTGCATTTCCTTTGAAAAGACTCAACGCCAACTGCACCCTTCTCTCCTCATCGGTAGGAGCCAGTATGTCGAAAGCGTTCTCCAGCTTGTCAATCCACTAATAAGGTTTCAACGGATCTGTAATTACTCCCTTAAATTCCTTACAACCATTCTTCGTCAAGTGTTGAATGGTTATAATGGATTCTCTTGAAACGTGTTGCAATAAATTGATCATCTGGCAAAGTAATATTGTAGCATCTTGACCACTTTGTACAAGTGAAATATGTGATTGCTCTAGAGGTCCCTGAGGTGTATCAGATGGTGCTTCAACTGCTATAACAGATCTGTACGATGATATTTCCTCGTTATCATCACCCATAACGCTTAGAGTTAAATTCAGATCCAATCCTTGTGAGTCCTATACATAAATATAATATTATATTTTAATAATTAATACAACATTAAATATACTTTAACAACTTTAGGCTCTGATACCAAGTTATCATGCCCACGTGAGAAGCGACCACGTGGCATCAGCTCGGGCCGGGTCGTGGTCGCGACCTTAGCGGGTGTGACAGTATATGTTTGGAACAAGTGAGAGATACTTTGTCATTCTATCCTTATATTGTAGATGACATATTATTGATTAAGAATGACAAGAAGATGATTATAAAACAAAGTCATGGTTGAACCCCAAGTTTGAGATGAAAGATATGGGATAAGCTTCCAATATTTTGGGCATAAAGATTTCATGTGACATGGAATCTAAACTTCTATATTTGAGTTAAGAGATATATATTGATCATATCCTTAAGAAGTTTAGAATGAGTAATTGTAAATCAACAAATACATTCATTACTAAAAGGGTCAAACTAAGTAAAGCAAATTGTCTTGGTGAAGAGCAAAATAAGCCTAATGTTCATTATGCATAAGTTATGAGGAGTTTGATGTATGCATGTATAAGAGTATATATCAGCTTTGTTGTTGGTTTTGTAAGTAGATATCAAAGTAATCTTGATTGATAATATTGAATTGTTGTAAAAGAGACTCTAATATATCTTAAAATAACAAAAGATTTGAAGTTATGATTTAAGTAGATAAAATAAAAGCGGTAGATTACTTGATGTTGACTTTGTTGGGAGTAAAGATGACAACAAATAAATTTCTCATCAAATATTTCTATTTCGATATGGTATTGTTTCTTGTGCTTGAAAAAAATAAAGTTGTGTAGCATTGCATATATAAAAAGTTGAGTATGTTGTTTGTATTATGATTGCAACTAGCAGTGTTTGGATAAACCACTATAGATGATTTGAATCTAGATATAGCTAACGAGCCAGTTGTCATTTATTTTGACAACAATGGAGCAATCACTTTGATTAAGATAGAGCTGATAATTCTAAAAGAAAACATATAATGATTAAATTTCACTATGTTTATGATATGCTTAAGAAGAATGAGATATCTTATCTTATATGGCAACTAAAACATGTTGGTTGAACCCCCTTGACTATAACTACTGGTACTTTTGAAGATTCCTTTACAAAGCATGTTACACATATGGTTTGAGATATGCCTAGAGTCTTAGTATGAAAACACATTATGTAGATTGTTATGGAGGAAAAATATATTGATTACAAAAACTACATAACTTTTATTAGTTGTAAGAGAATTGCAACTAGAAATGATATAAATTGAAAATCCATGAAATAATAGGAGGAAATCAATGTATCATTCGACTCAAGTGACAAAGTGAGACATGTAAGTTATCATATGACTACTCTCGGCCTCGATAATGATCTTTTGAGAAATCAAGGAAGAAGGGCCAACTTCACTGATTTTACAAGATGTATTTTTCATAAAGATAATATTTTAAATAAAATAGTTTTGCTTTATTAAAGTAAATGAGAATCTCACAACCACTTGTGATAGGCTGAAACAAAAAGCCAAAGATGTTAATATAGAAGAAAATACTAGACTAATATAAAAGGAGGTGAAAAACAAAAGATCATATAGAACTACATTCATCTCTATTTTTTTCTGAAAAACCTCTTTCAAGAAACCGTTTACATTATCAAACTCAATGCCTTCAAGCTTCTTCACTTCTGCTACACGTTCAAGATTGGCTTCTGATTTAATCAAGTAAACTTAAGAATCTCGTCAGGTCAAACTTGGTTCAGATCCAATTTTTGCCGAACCAGCCTTTGTTGAATATTGTCTAATCAATTTCAGAACCAGAATAAGAGCTATTGATATTCATATACTGAATCCGGTATAGGATAGCTAATTGTATACATCTAAAATGTACTTAGGTCAGATTTACGGACATATTCGTAACGGGGTTCAGGTTTTGATGCGGAACTTCATGCTGAAACCCAAATATCTGAATTTTAAATTCTAGTCGTATATGGTTTACGACGCTCAACTAATTGGGTTGTGACTTGGGTTGGTTTCAGATCATTGATTATATTCCCAAGTCGTGCCAGCCTTTTTCTTATGTGACACTGGTGAACCATAATGAAGTTCATAAGCTGTAGACTTTTGCTTTCTACTTGAGCAAGCTCATGAACTTTGTGCATGGTGTTCGCTTTTCTTTGTCTATCCTTCTTCTGTTTCTGAGTGAGTGAGTGTGAGACAGAGTGTGTGTGCATCCACATACATACACATATATAAGAAAGGTGGTAAATACATAATGTTTTTTGGTACATAATCTTGCTTTAACATTTTTATTGTTTGATGTTTGAGATTAATGATGGAGATTTGAATTAAAAATATGATTATACTTTTATATTTATATGTATAAAAAATAAAGTATTTATATCTCAAAAATCACACATTAAAATGCTTTAGTAAGATCACACATTGCTGGCACTTATATACGTTGGTTTGTTGAGAATGAATGTATTTGGAGGAACAGGGAGATAGAGAATAAGGACATAGTTGTGTGGTATACAGTAGGATTGCATCACATCCGTGTCCAGGAAGACTTCTCCGTTATGCTGACGATGACCAACAGCTTCGAACTGAGACCCGCAAATTTCTTCGAGCGCAATCCTCACGCCCGCACCTTGCCTCCTAACCGGGTTGTGTTGAACTGCACTTCAAATTGACGTTCAGAACTCAGATTCCAAAAGGAAAAAAATAGGCTTATGTTCCGTTTCTTCAGGATTTCAATGTATCCAAAATTTGTCATTGTATTGTTTACCTTATGCATCAAAGTTCTATGTTTTATACTCCAAGTCGTTATTCAAGCTCATCGTGCGAAAAGGACGTTCATAATTTTTTCCCTCCCTACCGACTACTCTAGTTTAGTGCTATTACTTGCATTTATATGAGGCTTAGCAACAGGAATCCACTGATTTTATAAATCACAGGACCCTTGATTTGCCAAACTCAGGATTTGAAATTTCAGTCCCTTCTCCAACTAAGATCCCAAACAATATTTGAACTTTAATGTCTATATCAATGTCGGAAATGTTATGTTATGATATGATTGTTTGCTAGGTTGGATGGATATGGGTGCAGGTATGAGGTACGTACATTTCAAAAAATCTAAGGTACAAATATATTATTATTAAAAAATATTTAAAAAAATAAATTTATACAAATGAATACTGACTAACAAGTGTATGGTACTGAATCCATACGAGAGTATATGCATTTATTTTAGTAGTGTGCAATATGAAATTTATGAAATGGGTTAGGTAGTGATTGAAGAGCAACTAAATATTGTACAGTAAGGAGGACAGTAAGGAGGACTTTTTAAGCGTGGTTGAGTTGGAGAAGCGTCAGCTAACCATGGTTACCTAGAGGCTGAGCGACGACCAGAAGGATACGAATAAAATTTAAAATTCAAAAGGAAATTGTACAAGGTGGACTTGATAGTTGAGTGAAATAGAGTTAAAAGAGGGTTAATGAATCCGTAAGAGGCGAAAGCACCCGGCCCACCATTCCCTTCTGACTCCCACTATTTGTTGGGGCAGGGGAGCGACGCGGTGAGGTCACAATGGAACCGGTTCTCTTAGACGTCCAAGAGAAAAAAACACGAAAGAAAAAAGCGAAAGGAATCGCTCATCTCACTGCGACGGACCTCTCGAGATGGACGGCTGAGGATACTCGGGAGCGCTCCTCTCTGATGCTGGCTTAGTACTCGGGAGCGCTCAACTTTCAGGTGAGTTTTTCTCCTTTTTTCTGGCGATCTTTTGTTTTTTTTTTGCTTTCAGCAGTTACCTAGGGGAATTTCTCATAACCCGTGCCTGCGACGAGTTTCGCGAGAAATATCTCGCTTGCGAGCTGTTCCGCTGGAATTTATTAGATATTTCGCGTCGCTGGTGAGTTTTGCGAGAAATATCTCGTTTTGAGCGGTTTCCTGGCTGAATTTCTAAGATATTCCGCATGTCACGAGATGGGTGTCGTTACTTTGACGATCACGATGATATATAAAATTTGGATCCATACGGTATCATACGGATACTTAACGTACCCAAATCAGGATACCCAAGAAAGTAGACCTTATTGTACATACCGTGCATCATAGGTTGTGTATGCACGCGCACCAATACAACAACCTTTTCACCTCAGAGATGGGAGTTGGCGACATATGAATTCACTATACTAACGGTTAACTCAATAAGTTAAATCATGTTTTATTATTTTATTATAATATTCTTGTGGTCTTTCTTTTTCTTTTTCATATTTTTACAATCTAGTTTCTAGTGTTTTTTTTCGATTTTTAATATATCCAAACAATCTTAAACGATTTTTCTTGTAACTCAATAAGTTAAATCATATACTATTTTTTATTGTGTAACCAATTATCCATTTCAATATCTCTGTTTCTGCCATGTACGAAATATATATAAACTTGTCTAATATTTATTGGCACCGTGGTACTTGAAACCTTGTGACAAGGCTGTGTTGTTACTTCTCATTGAAATACATCAAGAACCTTCCCGGTCATGATTAACCAAAGCATTATGGTATAGCACAACATTCAGGTTTGCAGCAGCACCTGAAGCGCTGGCAGGGCTCTCTAACGCCCTTGCTGCAGGTGAGGAGTTACGATACCTGGAGGGTGCATGTGCATTAGGCTTTGGCCTCCCTTTCGAACCCAAAAAAAAAGTTCAGGATTGCAGCAAACAATGGTGAAGCCTTGCTTGGACGAACAGTTGAATTTGTTCCAGTGGCAAACCTATTGACGGGCAAGGTGAGGCAGACGCATCACCCGAAACCCATAATAGCGCAGATAATTAAGTATGTCCAGTCAGTGGGGAACCCACACCGTCACTCAAAATCTGAAAATGTCCACAAAATCTGTACACGCCATCCAGGTTTATTGAAAAATTATGCAGACCATCATAAACTAAGCGTATATATACTCTACCAATTAAGCTTTTCATATTGGGAACCGATCGGCCCGTGATTGCTTCCTCATCATGGGCAAACTTATCATTCAGCTCCAAGAATCATGGCTAATATTATTTTCTGATATCTAAGGTCCGTAGGTAAGCTGAACGGATTTTGTCCAAAGGACTCGGCCTCTGTACTTCTTTGTGTAGTAGGGTCGGCTGGACCAAGCTTGACCAATAGGCCTATGCCAACATGGGACCAAGACAACCGGCCTGTACAACCAGTTTGCGTTTGCACTGTGCATGGAAACTAATTTTGCCAGTCTTTGCCGGACCATAGGCTTTGTGTTTGCATCATCTAGGACTCGGGATCCTTTTGCTCTTTCTTCTACTTTTTCATTTTGCAGTTGTTCTGCAACTAAATATTGTGCAATATCAAGCACCGTGATCTTTGATAGTTCAAATGAATACATACATACATATGCACATATATACATATGTCCATATGTATGGGTCATAACTCACAAGGGGTTGCACTTCAAAGCTACAGCGCATATCTGGTGGAACACCATCTCTCTATAATATATGTATATATGACGAGGCCTTGTTGGCAAAAAACTGTTGTCAAAACAAAGAAACGCACACAACTCAGATAAGAGAGTTTGCCGGGTAAGAAATGGAAACCACAAATACCAAGAAAACCTCTTCGAAATGATAAGACCCTCCTAAGATATTAACAGTGAGAGCATCATATTGCTGCCCCCATCACATAACAGATGATGCTCGTAAAATACACAGCAAAGATTTCAAGCAATATCTCAAGCAAAATGGCGAAAACAAGCTACACCTTGGATTTAATAACTAGTATTGGAACCTGGCTTCTCTGTACACAGCAAAAACGTTGTATGTTGAACAAATAATTCATCCTATTGAATTTTAATGTTATAAATTTGCACACTAGCCATGCTTGCAAACATGATTTACTGAACATTTTACAGAAATCAACCTTAATCATCTCTTAACATACAAAAGTGCATTCATTAATTTGAATTTCAAAAATAATCTTAATGATCCGCTAGCTTAACTGATGAAATATATGGTACCTTATTCTTAAGCTTTTGAGTTATGGACCCAGAAATGCAGAAACCGATCCAAACTTCTTCTCAACAATGTGAACCTTCGGAATTCACAAAATCATGTTAAATCTTGTGTTTATGTCGTTTTGTTTTGTGATTCACATTGCTTGTTCATGTTCATCCATTCGTGCTTAGGTAGCTTCATGCTATAAAAATATAAACACTTTTGTCAACAACCATGTTTTGTGATTCGTTTTCTAACATGGTATCAAAGCATTTAAACACTAAAAAAATATATTTTTTGTAATATTTTTGTAAGAAACTTTATGCAAGATTGATCTTAAAACCTAATAGTTAAGAATCATCAAGTGGCTGCAGTCAAACATTACAAAAAAGAGTCAGTTGTTGCTATTGTCATTCATGTACAGTCACCTTATGAGAAACAGGTTTTTCATTTGTTGTTTGTGTGCAATCAAATTGTAACTTACGAGAACCAGATATGCCGTCATTGGTATCCAGGCAAATGTTGTGGTTCATTGTTGTTGTTGTTGAATCATACTACAACACATGGAACTTCTTGGTTTATATATGGTTGGATAACTCTAAAAAAGGAGTGAATATGACAGATATTGGTAAATATGTTGAAACTTTATACTTAACTATTCTAGCATGAGGTTGTTAGGAGTATCTCACAAGTACCCAGCCAAAACCGAATGAAAGGAGTTCAACCTATTTAAAATGAAGAAAGAACGACGCCCTAGTGTCCTCATGTTTGTTGAGGTTTATGGTTTCCTCCATTGTGAGAATTTTCATGTATTTAGAGTCAACAATAGATATTTGGAGGGTTGTATTTTATGCTTATTCTATAAGAAATAATGTTGCCAAAGAATATGAGATTCTAGAAAAAATCAGAAAGTGGAAACAAGGAACTTAAACTATTAGTGAATATTATGTGGATTGTGGGATGAACTGTAATTTTCTACTAATATCAAGTGTTTTGCATGCTCCAATGAAACGAAGCTGAAAAATGCAAGGTATTTGATTTATTATAAGGAGTCACTTCTGATTATGAAGTTATTAAAGTCAATATTTTGGGAAGAGAATAACTAACCTCCTTAGGTATAATTTATTCCTTCTTAAAGAGAAAGATAAAATAGTACTTAAAAAAGAGGATATCTCTAATACTGATAAAATTGTATTTCTTGGGAAAAATCAGTATCAGCCTAATCATGGGAGAAGATGATACAATACTCGTGGTAGAGACTATGAGCGCCTCTTTGCTAAAGAAAAGGAAAAACTAAAATGTTTTCACTGTGGTAAGAATCGTCATATAAAGGATCAATGCTAGGATTTGAATAGTAAGGCCGATTTTGTCAAAAATAAGGAACACTATGTTAATATGTGAGACTTTATCAAAAAGTGCAAATAAAAGGACTATTACAGAACTACTGAAGCATATAGAGGGCTTGGAATCACGATTGGGTGATCAACCCTACACCTAAGAATCCTTAGCCATGGCTAAGGACTTTACATTGTGAAGAGTGGTTCCATTTCCGCAACCGACCATATGGTTAGAGACAAAGCTTGTTTATCTAATTATCAACTCATTCGTAATAAGGAGTGTTAGATTGGCCGATGACTCTCATACATTCATGATGGGAAAGGGAAGTACTCAAACTTCATTATTTCATTTGTCCTTTGTATTCCATATCCTTAGTTTTCCTATAAACATTTTATTTGCTAGTTCTCTAACCAAGCATCTCAACTGCTTAATTACATTCTCTTGCTCTGGTTGTATCTTTTAGGATCTGAAGACGAGAAGGATCTTTGGTCATAATAACTTTAAAATGAAGTTATACATCATTGAAAACTTATCGGTGAAACCTTCTCCTTGCATTCTTTCAATCATGACTACAATTAAAGCAGAAATCAAATTATGACATGATCGATTGAGGCATTTACCTATGTCAAAGATTAGGCATGTGATCTCTAGCATTCCTCTTAGTCTAATAATGTTGTCCTTCAATGTGATGTTTGCCAAAACACAAAACATTGTCATGTCTCTTATCGTTGATAGTGAGTCTAAAATGTCAAGTCTTTTTAAATTGATTCATTCTTATGTTTGGGATCCTAATCATGTCACCTCTCTTAGTGGTCATAAGTATTTTGTCTATTTCATAGATGATTGTACTCAACTCACTATAGTCTATTTAATGAAAACAAATGAAGATTTCTACAATCTTTTCAATTGTTCATAAATTTATTGAAACCCAATTTCTTTTTTTTCTAAGAATTCTCTATTTTGATAATGATGGAGAATACATGTCAGGTTCACTATACAACTACCTTCGTAATCATGAAATTATGCACCAAACGTCTTGCTTAAATACTCTTCAAGAAAATGGTATAACAGAAAATAAGAATAGACACATCCTTGAAGTAACTCGTACCTTATTGAATGTAATGTTCCTAAGTACTATTAGGGAGAAGCAATAATGACTTCAGTTTATCTGATTAATAGAGTGTCAAATTTTGTACTTCATAAAAGATTATTACTCCTGAGAATAAATTATTTCATATCACTCCTCGTATCTTTGGGTGTACTTGTCATGTACATGTCCACTCAAATATCTGAGATAAACTATATTCTCAAGCCACAAAGTGTATACTTATTGGATATTCTAATTCCCAAAAGGGATAAATATTATGATCTAGTACATCGAAAGATGTATGTGTCGTTAAATGTTCCTTTTTCAAGTCCACTCATCATTTTTTCAAGGGGGAGTTTGTGGGTCTTGTAGTTAAATCTACTCTTACTATTGTCCTTCTAGTAAGCCCCATTGAAGTGGAATATGATTTCAATGAGAATGACAAAACTTATGTTGTTGCTAAGGATATCAAGACTTATGTTCGTGGAGAAAGGAAAGTAATCATTACCCCATGCTCAAGTTAATGTGATCAAGGGCTTATTCTCAAATTCATATCAACAACCTCTCATAGATTCTGATTTTGTTTTTTCTATTGTTATTCGAAAAGATAAGAGAACTTACACTCCTTATCCCATTTCTCAATATGTCTCATATAATAATACTTGCAGTAACTAATGGAATTTTGTTATGAATGTCGAATTACATATGTGGAGGAAGAAAATTGAGTTTTTCAATGGAAAGATGCTATGCAGAGTGAATTAGATGCATTGAAAAACATAATACCTTGACTATTATTGATTTGTCCTTAGGTAGAAAATTAGTAGGCTGCAAATGGATTTACACGGTTAATGTTAAAGTTGATGGGAGTCTTGAATGTTATAAGGCTAGTTGCTAAGGGATACAATCAATTATATGATACCAGCTATACTGAAACCTTTACTCTAGCTACAAAATTTATATCTATAAGAGTTATTATGAGCCTAGTTGCACACAAAAGTTGAGATATGTGATAATTATATGTGAAGAATGTTTTTCTAAAGGAGAACCCTCAACAAAGAGGTCTATATGGAGCTACCTCCTAAATTTAATAATAAAAAATTAAAAAGCAAGGTATGTAAATTGAATAGAGCAATTTATGGTCTCAAACAAAGAGCTTGGTTTAAAAAATTTATTGAAGGTGTACCATGGAAGTGTGAATAATCATACCTTATTCATTAAGAAGGGAGAGAATTTTTTTATCTTGATTGTCTATGTAGATGACATTATTGTTATAGGAGATGATGTTGAAGAAATCTCCAGTCTCAAGGCAAGGCTACATCAACTTTTCGATCTAAAAGACTTAGGTCGGCTACACTATTTTCTAGAGATCAAAGTTTTGTATTCCGATAAGGGCGTATTCTTGACTTAAAAAAAATATATATGGACTTACTTCAGAATACAAACATGACATGCTACAAAAGGAGTGATATCCCAATGAAAGTTAACAAAAAACTGCATCTTCATAATGAAGAACAATACGAAGACATGAGTTAGTATCAAAGGTTAGTTGAAAATTTAATTTATCTTAATTAGATATTACATATGTAGTGAGAATGATAAGAATATTTATGCATGCCCCATCAAAAGCCCATATAAAGGCAATTTATCGCATATTGTTGTATCTCAAGACTACTACTAGTTATGACATTTTTTATACCAATAAGGGGTATCTTAATATTGAAGTGTTTTTAGATGTAGACTCAATTGGATTTTTAGATAATAGAAAGTCAATTTTTTGATATATTACACATAATTAAGGGTAATCTAGTGTGAAACTAAATATAGAGCAATTGCCTAAGAAATAAGGACCTAGGACCTATGGTTAAAGTCTCTTATGAAAGAGTTAAGCATGGAGGCAGATGGTGTTATTTCCCTCTATTGTAACAGTAAAGTTGAATACAAATTGCATACAATCCTGTTTATCATGAACAAACAAAATATATTGAGATCGACTGTCACTTCATAAGGGAGAAAGTAATCAATTAAGTATTTCAATCAAGTTATATCAAATTTGTAGATGAGTTTGTTGATATTCTTACCAAGATAATTGATAGAAGTGGACTTTTGACTTTTCTTGTTAAGTTGAGAGTAACGAGCATCTCTCCCAACTTAAGAGAGAGTGTTGAAAAGAAGTTTGGATCTGCATTTTTGGGTCCATAATCTGTTCCTAATTAATGTGTTTGAACGTAAGAGTAGATTAGTCTTTCAAGTTGTAAAACACTTATATATAATCTGTAATTAGACTAGAAAACCTTAATAGAGAGGTTAAGAAGAGTAGAGGCATGTGCCCCAAGGAGAAAACTCTTTGTGATGAAGCAGGCATTGCTGAATCTGTAGTTTCTCTTTGATCATCAATAAAGATTATATTCTTAACGCATGTCCATGGAAGGAACGCTCTTGAGAGACATTGAAAATGAAAGCAACTGAGAAGAAAACGTGGAAAGAAGAATAGAAAGACTAAGAAAAAGAAAGAAAACGTTTACTCACCGGAGATTGATGTTGCTGGAGAGAACTATGGCCAAAGAGAGGTGGTCAGAGATGAAGAGGGATGGAGAGGAGAGAGATGAGAACAACATCATGGAAGATCAAGAGAGACGGATATGAGAGTTAGGGTAACAAGATGTTTTTAGTTTTTACTTCACAGTAGTTGGCCCAGCCGTAGTAGCACCACCACTTGGGTGGTGCCACTCTGGGCAATGATATTTGGGACAAATAAGGGTGTCACGGTGCATTGCACATTCGGGACTCTTACCTGCACACCCTACTTTTATGGTTTTGGCCCCATGGAAACGGTAATCAGACAAACCCCAAAGACATCGAAGTGGTGTGCCTTTGGTTGAATCAGTTGCTGTAACAGTTGGGTATTCATCATCATGGTCTCTTAGTGTTTCTTTTCTACATCTGTAGTACAAACTAGGGGTATTTGTGGTCAGGTTTGGTTGGGTTCTAAGCTCAACCTCAAAACTAACCAATATAATCGATTCAATTTTGAGAAAGCAAACAAAACAAATAAAGGGAACTCAAACACCCCCATAGTTCCTGTTTGTTAGTTACTAACCATGGTTCATTACGCTCCATGCCAACATGAAGCGTACGGCGGTAGAATATATGATCAATCACATGACTAACAAACTTGGCGAGTCGTACAATAAGTTATTAATATACAAAGCACCACAATACCCAAACTAAGTTGACAACTATATACTCAATGATCACAGTTTTCAGCATTCACACTTCAACAATGTCACCAAATAAATCCCAAAACCTTAATAAAGTGCACACATACACACACATATGCAGTCTTAACGGTTGGGTTTTCACCTTCAAACCGTGAAGCAAACTATACAAAAAAGACTTCTTTCAAACCAACTCAAACCAAACCATATAGCCGAGAAAAAGAAAGAAAAACACCGGTTGGTTACCAATCAGGTTGCTTTAAATAAGCACAGTACTTTCACTACATGCACAGAAATGATATAAAAAGAAGACTATATGAAGAAATAATACAAAAAAGTACTTCGACTATTTTCATTATGTAATCAGATTGTGTGAGAAAATGAGCATGCAAGCCTAAGAGCATCAGAAGCTGAACGGTAATTCTCATCCTGAGATTTACAAATAACTGCAATCAACACCCAGGAGTTGTCATTTTCAGTTAACCCATGCACTAAGACTTCACTACACGAAATACTCTGCACCATCAGAGAACTCTTCATAACCAATATTGTAAACATCCTCATTTCCACTACCATGATCACTACTGTAAGTACTATCTGAGGAACCCATAGACATAGAGTTCTCCATTGATACGGGAGACAGTGTAATAGGTGTGCTGCCGTCGCTGTTTATTTCGCTGTCAACCGATTCCTCCATGCCACTGAAACTAAAAAATGCAACAGATTTTATAGTCCCATTAAGGTCTGTCTCACAACAATGAAAACCAGGAAAAGCTGAAGAACCTTTTCTCGATGGGAAACTCAGCAGCCAAATGGATCTCAGGCCTTTCCAAGAATACACGTTCGATCAAGTCATGACTGAAAAGTTAGTAACGAAAAAGTTAGCAAGGTAAAGTCTAAGATAAAAGGATCAGATTCAACTTTGTTACCTCGGGTTATAGCTTCTGTCAAACCAATCTCCAGCGGCAGCAAGGCCATCCTTATTTGATATGTCCTGTTTTCCCAATAAAGAAATAAGATTACAAAATGAATGACAACGATCTTGAGGGACAACTATAACTAAGATCAGAACGATTAACTTCTTATCTTACAAGACATCTCAGATACTTGCACTGGCCTCCCAAAACTGCTGATAGAAAGCTATCAACCTCCACCTGTATACATAGAAAAAACCTTGTTAACTCCAAAATGTAGTTAGGAGGAAATGTAATGCTGATGCTGACTATCTCACACACTTCTATTAGTGTGTTGCACCCATGTTTCACACCTCAATACTTGACACCGATACTTTTCCTGTGTCTGACTCGGCATTAATTATTTTAAATTTTTTACTAAAGTTTCTAACTTTGAATAGTTGCATACCATATTAAGAAAGACTTCATGGAATTTTGTCCAATATGTCAGGGAATGAAACCATACTTCGTTAGTGAATGAAACCAAGTTATACTCAAGTTTCATGAGATATTATCAGTAATACAAAATAATATATATACATATAAAATATATATTTTGCTGTCTTCCCAAAAGGGCCAAAACCATGAATTTTTAAGTTGCCATGTCCTGCACCCATGTCCCATATTCACATGTGACATAAGATGATGATATCATAATGCGGAAAGTCATTGGTTTATGTAATGCTCATCGTCACCTCTTTAAGATGCATACAGTCACGTAAAATTAGGACCTCCAGTAGTGGCTCATACGTGCAGTTGCTGAGAGTTCTGAAGAATGTAAATTATCAGCAAGCGTCAGAACAAAAGAAGTGATGGATGAAGGTCAGTCTTGGTTAGATAGTCCGACCCGTCAATTGAAACCATTTACTTGAGTCCAATCTAACCAGAGTCCACTTTTTGTTTAAAACATTTTGCTGAAGTCAAATGCCGGACCTTAGAAATATTCCAGTGACTGAGTATGACGATGAGAAATCAATAACCTTCAACCGCCGGAATCCCTGCACAATGAAAGACTTTACAGTTAAATGATGTGCCTTGTAACATAACATCCGTGTTCAAATCTACAAATGAAACTTACAACCGTATCAGGGTACCAAATGAATGTGCTGAGAACAAGAAAGAGCAACTAACTTCATAGACGCACGCATAGTGCACCATGAACATTTATACTTGCATCAAAACATGACACATAAACCCCTGAACATCTCTGGAACTGCCTCGCTTCTCCCTACCCTTGAACAAAGAGGCTATTTACATGCATGGAACACACAACACATTATAACATCCACCTGCACCCCCACCCTCCCTCTCTCATAGGTGTGCTTAAGTCATAATCAAGACAGTTGGAGATTATAACCAAAAAAAGAGAAAGGAAGGGAGAAAGAAAAGGCATCAAACTTACCTTGATAAGTATCCGAACTTTGTGATCGCTCAGCTTGAAACCACGAAGGGCCAAGGAGGATAAAAGAGGACAACCATTGACCAAGACAAAACAGGTAGAACTTTTTAAAGTTTCATCTCTGCCTAGCATTTTAAAATACAGAAATTGAAAGACAGGTCTTAAAAGAAATTTAAAAATCAACACAGAAAAGTATACCTGTTCCAGAGGATTCGAAGAACAAGCGCTCCAAGCAGGGACAAGATGAACCAAGAGACTCTAATGTTAGTCTGAGATCAACATGACTGCACAAGAAGGACAAGAATTAGGAAGATCCAGTCCACTTTTGAAGAATGAACACACACGCCATTGTTCTGAGAGGGTCTGAGCAGCTTATGTACCATCCCAAGGCAAAGAACTTAATGAATACCAACCAAAAGATTAAAGATATTTGGCATGAGAAAATGAGTATATGCACCTTTGATGCCAAAGAATATTTCTACAATTGATTTTGTTCCATTTCTTGATTTCCAGTTGGGAAGAGTTAGATAAGGTGATTCAAAAGATTCCACAAAGGGAGATGATTTGTTTAGGAGGAGACTTAAATGGACATGTCGGTAAAGAGGCATTAGGATATGAAGGTATTCATGAAAACTTTGGTTTTGGGGATATAAATGAGGAAGGTAGGGAGATTTTAAATTTTGCTATGGCATTTGATCTCTTTATAGTCAATACAATTTTCAAAAAACGAGATGAACATTTAATTACTTATAAGAGTAACTTATCACAAATTATTTTATTTGTAGAAAAAATGATAGAGCATGTTTTAAAGATTGCATGGAAATTCTAGGAGAAAGCATAACCACCCAACATCGACTTTTATTTATGGATTTACAAATAAAAAAATGGACAAAGAAGAAAAGAGTGCATCGAGCTATTCGAACTAAATGGTGGAACCTCAAAAGTGAGAAAGAAGATATATTTAAACAAAAAGTCCTTCAAGGAGATGTTTGGAATTATGTTGGTACACCCTGTGATATGTGGAACAATATGGCTATACATACTAGAAAAGTAGCGAAAGATGTGTTAGGTGTATCTAAGGGAGGTGTACCGGCACAAAAAGAAGCTCGGTGGTGGAGTGAAGTAGTGCAAAATAAAATCAAGACAAAGAGGGCATGTTACAAATTACATTATGCAAAGAAAACTAGTGAAACTTTAGAGGCTTATAAGAAAGCAAAGAAGAAAGTGAAAAAGGTCGTGAGTGAAGCAAAAGCTAAAATTTGAGAGGATTTATATAAAAAACTCAACTCAAAAGAGGGTGAAAGAGATATTTTTAGGATAGCTAGGGCTAGAGATAAGAAAACTAAATATCTTAATTATGTTAGTTGCATCAAGGATGAGAATGAAAAAATTCTAGTGGCAAATGATGATATAAGAAATAGATGGAAAAACTATTTTTATAAGTTTTTTATTGAAAATAAAGATGTTAGTATTAGCTTAGGAGAGTTAGCCAAATCAAAAAAGTATATAAACCACAATTTCTACCGACGTATTCAAAAGAATGAAGTCAAAGAGACTCTTAAACATATGAAGGGTGGTAAATCGGTAAGACCAGATAATATTCCTATAGAAGTTTGGAAAATACTAGGAGAAATAGGAATCACTTGGCTCGCAAGACTATTTAATGAAATATGGAAAAACCAAAAGATGCTCGAGGAATGGAGAGCAAGTACACTTATACCCATATATAAGAACAAGGGAGACGTTCAAAATTGTGTGAATTATCGAGGTATCAAGTTAATGAGCCATACTATGAAATTGTGGGAAAGAATTATCGAACGTAGGTTAAGACAAGTATCAAGTACAACAGAGAACCAATTTGGATTCATGCCAGGCAGATCTACTATTGAAGCGATTCACCTTTTGAGATGTCTTATAGAATATTTTAGAGCAAAAAAGAAAGACCTTCACATGATATTTATTGATCTAGAAAAAGCTTATGATAGAGTACTGAGGGAGGTTCTTTGGAGAACTATAGAAAAAAGAGGTATCCCATTGACATACATTAACCTTATAAGAGACATGTATGATGGTGCAAAAACATGTGTGAGGACTCATGAAGGAATGACACACTTCTTTGAAGTTAATATTGGGTTACATCAAGGATCAACTTTAAGTTCATACTTATTTATAATGGTGATTGATGAGTTAACAAAACATATTCAAGATGAAGTACCTTGGTGTATGTTATTTGCAGATGACATTGTATTACTGGAGGAGTCTAAGGAAAAAGTTAATAGAAAATTGGAACTATGGAGAGAAACATTAGAAAGCAAAGGCCTCCGACTTAGTAGAACAAATACAGAATATATGGAATGTAAGTTTGATCATTTGGTTACCTCAGAGGACATAGAAATTAAAATTGGCACACATTGCATTTCCCAGAAGGAAAGTTTTAAATACCTAGGGTCAATTTTTCAAAGTGATGGAAGAATTGATGGAGATGTTACATATAGAATTAATGCTGTTTGGTTAAAATGGAGAGGAGCATCAGGTATTCTTTGTGATAAGAAGATACCATTAAAGTTAAAAGGTAAATATTATAGAGCAGCAATTAGGCCTGCCATGTTTTATGGTTCTGAATGTTTGGCAGTTAATCATCAACATGTACAAAAGATGTCTGTGACAGAAATGAAGATGTTGAGATGGATGAGTGGTCATACAAGAAAAGACCGTATACAAAATGAGGTTATTAGAAACAAATTAGGAGTGGCACCAACAGAGGATAAAATGAGGGAATATCGTTTAAGATGGTTTGGACATATAGAAAGAAGATCAAAAGAAGAACCTGTAAGAAGGTATGAAAAAATAAATTTGGAATGTATTAGAAGAGCTAGAGGTGGACCACAAAAGTGTTGGAAAGAAACAATAAAGAATGATCTAGCTTATTGTGAGTTAACTGCTAACATGGCACAGGATAGAGATCTGTGGAAACAAAGAATCCATGTAGCCGACCCCATCTAGTATGGGAAAAGGCTTAGTTGTTGTTGTAGTTGTTGTTGTCTTGATTTACAGTTAGACTCAAACCAAATTTTTAATGACAGGAACTTTTAAAAGAATCTGGTCCTGAACCAAAGTCAAGAGCAGTAGAGCAAAACATGAAAATTTGTGAAGCTGAATGTCACGTTGAGGATGGTGACTTTCAAGTCATAAAAAAGAACGAACCTGGAAGTCCATAGACTTGTATAATTTTAGTTTTAAATAGAAGAAAGAACAAAGTTAGTAGTCTCTGGACTTCTAGAAGTTTACCAGAAGTAGATATAGAGTCAAATAAAAGGTGTATTCCTCTGTTTTGCAAACATGTAAACTATTTGTTACACCTTTGATGCTAAGTACTATTTGAATAATTGATTATTTTCCATTCCTTTTTTTACAGTTGGTCAAACCAAAATTTTTTCACTGAAACTTTTAAAAGAATCTGGTCCTCAACCAAAATCAAGAGCACATCTTCATCCGAGACCCAAGTGGTGTTACTTACAAAGTGTGGCCTTGGTGACTCAGGTCATATCAAAGAACAGATACAGAAAACTTTAGACTAGTATAACTTTAGTACTGAGAAGAATACAGAACCAAAAGAGTAGTCTTTGGTTCAAAGGTGTCTATGAACCAAAAGAATACATGATCCAACATCAAATCGCTAAACAGTGTAGAATATTAGTATATACACTTGTACGTCCCTAATCAAACACCAACATCTTAACACATAAATATGAGTCAATACTGCTAGCAATGACAAGAAAAGAACATAAAAATCAAAACATGAAATGCTGACTGTTAGTGCTATTCAAATTTCCCCTTAAAATTTATTTTGTAATCAAAAGGGTCTAACAATTCTCGACACATCATATCACCAGAAAATGTATCAACCAAATATTCACATAGAAAAAGCAACACATTGAACAGAAGAGATAGGACGGAGAATGTCATCGTGTCCTTGCAGATTGTCCACATTTACAGTGTTTAAGTGACTGCACTTATATGTAAACAGCACATTTACTTGCAGATGAATGAAACAACAAGCTGCAGCAAATTGTCATTTGCTCATAAAGAGAACTTACAGGCCAACCATTTCAATATCCACAAGAAATTTACACACAGAGAGTGCTGCACAGAGTGCTCCGCTATCCATTCCATCAATATTGTAAAGATGCAAGCTTCTCAATAGAGCCCTTCAAACATTTGCAAGCAACTGTCAAGCTAAAAACTTTACCAACAAGAACCATCTAAATCCAGTCAAAGTCCACGTACCCAATTGAGCCATTTTCCAAACTGAGGGGCAGCAAGCAAGATCTCGTAAGACAACATGATTCCTTTCCTTGTTTCATTCTTCGGTCATGCCATAATGGTATTGCATGTACAGAATTACGATGAGCAGGAGAAACAGTTGACGGATAAGGTCTTGACTCTGGGAAAAGAAACGGCAACATCCCCAACTTAAGCGTCCTAATTCAGGTAAATCAACAAAGTTAAGCATGGCAATTACAGAAACCAGCATTACCAGAATGAAAAAACTTAACCAAAAAGAATGAAGCAAAAATATAATGCAAGAGGAAAATGTAACCACTAAAGATGAAACGTGAAAACCAACTCCAAGAAGGCCACGGCAGTTTTTCTTCTTTTGACATTGAAACAGTGTTTGCCATTAAGCAAACAAGCTGGAAATGGTATAGCATTTTCCACAATACGAAAATAGCACAAGGAAGATAAAGCCATGAAAACTTGAAAATCCATCAGTATAGATGTTTATTTTTATTGACATTGAAATGTAGTTAACCATTAAGAAAACAAGCACAAGAAGACATTATATCATTTTCCACAACACAAAAGATAGTAAAAAGGCCGTGTTATAAAAAAGCTTATAGGACTCTGCACCGCTGGGGGTTCAATATGCAAAAATCATACTGTATTGTGCGATATGCGCAAAAATATTATATTTAGCACGGGAAAATAAAAAAACATTAAAATTAGGAAAATTAAAATTCAACAACAATAACAACTAAGCCTTTTCCCATACTAGACAGGGTCGGCTACATGGATTCTTTGTTTCCACAAATCCCTATCATGTGCCATGTTAGCAGTTAACTCACAATAAGCTAGATCATTCTTTATTGTTTCTTTCCAACACTTTTGTGGTCGTCCTCTAGCTCTTTTAATACTTTTCAAATTTAGTTTTTCATACCTTCTTACAGGTTCTTCTTTTGATCTTCTTTCTATATGTCAGGAAAATTAAAATTAAACAACAAAAACTAAAAAGGTGTAGGGAAACACAACCAACAACACTAAAACATCAGATATAACATTGAATGAATCAATCAAGATGAAGAATTGATGAAGCTAAATAGCTCATAACAATTAATAATTAAGAACTGAGAAATGCAATAGCATATAATTGAAAATAAGCTAAGTAATTAAAAAAGTCATGTCCACTGACTAATATAAGGTCACACGTAAAGTATATGAGAGTCTGAAATTTATAAGTAGCAAATACAACAACAAATTGGTGACACAAAATTCCAAGTTCATTCCACCAAACATGAATCATAATCAACAAAAGCATCAAAGTAGTATAATCAGGGTCAGCACTATTATCATTGCCATCACCACCACCACCATCATCACCATCGTCCCCCTCCCCTTCCATAGTAGAGCAGCACCATCTTCGATGTGATCATCTCCAACCTCTGCTTGTACTTCTGATGCTTTCCGGTGTTCATCATCTATAAGGATGGGAGGCTCTTCTTCGACTCACACGTCTAAATATAAACATCTTCATAGCAAATTGGGTCAGATTATCACACTTTTTCTATCTCTTTCTAGTTGTCTATAAAAGAAATCAAAATGAAAAATATAAGATATTCATATACATAGTAACTAACTTATACTAAAACAAAATTACCAAATGATATGATTATGTAGTGAAATATTTGCCTTAGTTTCATGTCATATGTGATGAAAACCAAACTGCAAAGACGAGCATGCTCTAGTCTATTTCTCTTCTTCATGTGAATTCGTTCCAAAAAACTCCAATTTCATTAACATCTGCTAGACATATAGGTTTGGCTTAATACACCTTGAGAAAACCTAGGTAAGTCTACACCAAATCAATAAGACATAAGTGGCATTTCTTTATTGTCTACCATTCTTATCAAATTCACTAATGGAATAGTCTAGAGTATCCTTTGACCACTAGCCTAGCTTTGTATCGTTTTATGGTACCATCATCATTGGTCTTGATTTTGTATACACATCCACATTCTATTGGTTTTTTTGTTTCGAAACGCATTACAATGTCTCATGTTTCTACTCTATGTAGAGTATCTAGTTCCTCATTCATGGCATGAATCCAATCTTGAGATGTTTGAGCATCCTTAAACATCTTATGTTATGGCTAGAATAGTAGTTAATAATGAGCTATGTCTTGGAGAAAAAGTTTCATAAGAGACGAATCTCTCAGGAGGTCTAGAATCTCTAATAGATTTTCTTAGAATAGGTTCAATAACTTATGAGTTTCTCCTAGTATAATGTTTTTCAAAAGGAGTCACAATTTGCCTTGAAGACATTGATTCATGAGGTTGATGATCTATGTTTTAATTACCTAAAATATCACTCAGAAAGGAATATCTAGTATCATCGATGCAATCAGTAACTTATTTTTGGAATACAAATTCTTTTTTAAAGAATTTAACGTCTCTTGATACAAATAGATTGTCGTTCTTGGGATCATAACATCTATAACCTTCTTGTTTATTTCATACCCCAAGAACACACATTTGAATGCACGCGGAAATAGTTTATCTTCTTTGGTTGTAAACACAAAGCATTTACACCAAAATACTCTTAATCTAGAGTAGTTACATGTAAGTTTAAACAATTTTTTAATGAGAGAAATATTTTGTAAACTGAAGAAGGCATGCGATTTATTAGATAGACAGATGTGATAATGGCTTATGCCCATAGATTTTTAGGAACTCCACTAGATACTAAAAAGGTTTTAGTGGTTTCCACAATGTGCATATGATTTCGTTCGTAAATACCATTTTGTTGAGGAGTTTTGGTACAAGAGGTCTCGTAGAAGATCTCATGCATTTGATACAAATTCTCCCCCTAATTCAAACTTAAATACATTGATTTCATAAACAAATTGATTATTAACAAGGTTATGAATGTGACAAAATTTTTGAAAACATCGTATTTTGTCTTTAATAGATATACCCATGTATATCTAGTAAAGTCATTAATAAAGATCACATAATAGGAGATACCTCCTTTTGACATAATGGGTACATGACCCCAAACATTCGAGTGTATAATTTCAAAAGTTTGCTTGTAAAATATACTTTGTTTAGAAATGAAAGATGTTGCATTTTACTTAAAACACAGTCTTTGCAAGAGAAATTTTCAATATTTTTTATTCTATGAGACATTGATACAATTTTTGAACATTTAAATGATAAAGTCTTTTGTGTCTTAGACAAAATATTTCAATGTCCAATATTATGCATATAATCTATTACATAGAGTCCTCCTTCTTTATGACCACATCTAATCACCTTTTTCGAGAGGCGGTCTTAGACAATGCATCTGTACATGAGAAGGTTATAACACAACCAATATTCGATATTTGAGATATAGAAAAAAAAATTAATTTTAATTTTAGAATAACACTAATTTTAGGAATTGAAAAGTCTTTGTTTTGAGGGTCTCCTACTTTGTCGATCTTTAGTTTGGTTCTATCGACAATAAACACACATGATAAAGATTTTCTTATGCATTAATCCAAAAGTTTTTCATCACAAGTCATATGAAATGAAACACCCGAATCAAGTAACCAAAGAGTCATACCTTGAGTGTTATGGGTGTAAGTAGAGAATATTGCATCAATGATTGCATTCTCCTTCAATTGTGATTCAAAAATCTTTATTTTTTATGAAAAGCAAGAATTGATGAAGAAGAGCTTTGTTCATCTACCAAGACCACCTTCTTTAATCATGGGAATTCGGCCTAATATGTCTAACCGCCTTACAAAAGTGGAAAATAACATCCCTCTTTGTCTCACTTGATCTTTCAATCTTGAAATATGGAGGTCGATATGTCTTAACGTGTGTTCCGGCCTTTATACGGCTAAGGCGGAATCTTTTTAAAGCCTAGCTTCATTAAGTCTTGTTTCTACCATTTAGAGGTCGGCAAGAACCTCTTCTTTAGTGGAAAATGGCTTACAATGTATAAGAGAAGATCTTACTCCTTCGAATTCCTCTCTAAGACTTCTCAAAAATTGATATATGAAGTCTTCATTTTCTTCACATTGTCTTTCACTAAGACATTATGTACACTTCTTTTTATATCCATTTAATTCAACAACAGCTAAGCCTTTTCCCATACTAGATGGGTCAACTACTAAGATTCTTTGTTTTCATATGACCCTATCATGTGTTATGCTAGCAGTTAACATAATATAAACCAATGTTGTGAAACTCGTACCGTATCATACGAGTTTATCATATATTATAGGACAACACAATACAATACACAATAATGTATCATGATTTGTGATTTATCGACCCATATCATGTTGTATCGCATGATATGGTGATACGACTCATATCGTACGAGTCGATATTGATTCGCAAGATATAAAACCCGAGAAACTTAGATTTTTTCTAATGTTTTGCTTGCTCCCAAACGGTTTTCATAGGAGGTTCTAAGGCATGAATTTTATTAGGTGATATTGGAGGTTGGGCTTGAAAATGTAGTCCAATTAATTACAGATAATGCAACAAACTATAAAGCAGTTGGAAAGGAGTTAGCTGATACTTATGGGACTTTTTATTGGACACCATATGTAGCCCATTATTTAGATTTCATATTGCAGGATATTGGAGAGATGGATGAAGTGAAGGCAACAACCGAGTCTTTAAGATATCACAAAATTCATCTATAATCATGCTTTTGTATTATGTATGATGAGAAGATATAGAGATGGTACATAGCTCCTTCGTACAACTGCTACTCAGTTTGCAACTAATTTATTATCAGTATTTAGCATTGTTAAACAAAAGCAATCCTTAAAAAGAATGTTTTCCTCATATGAGTGACAGCAGTTTGCAGACTTGCCTCAAAATAGAAGGAATAGAAAATTAGAAAATTGAAAGAGAATTTAAAGACAGCCTTTAGGAGTACATTTTAGAACTATATTAGACTATTAAGGATCACATGTTATTTAGTCAAAGTTTTAAGATTGACTGATAGCAAGGGGAAGCCATTTGTGGGCTACCTTTATGAAGCCATGGATAGAGATAAAGAAGTTATTAGAAGCAATTTTAATAGAAGAAAGAGAGATTATATGTCCATGTAAAATATTATCGATAATAGATGGAATAAAAAGTCGCATCAGCCTATTCATGTAGCAGCTTACTACCTAAATCCAACATTTAGGTATTTTGCAAGTTTTAAAAGGAATAGTGAGGTTAATCGAGGTATCATTGATTGCATAGACAGATTGGTCCTTAATGAGAGTAAAGTAGATGCTATACATCGAGTGGGAGATCTATGATAATGCTCTTCACTTGATGGACTTGTCTATAATCATTCGCAACCGTACTAATATGTGTCTAGATAAATTGTTTATCTTAATATTTAAGTTTCTTAAATCTTATATTTAATATGAAAAAAATCTTTATATTTGTCTTTTTCTATTAGATATTTAGTGGAATAGGTTTAGAAGCGATTGCCCAAACTTAAGAGATTTTATAATAAGAGTTTGGAGCCAAACCTATAATGCAACTGGTTGTAAAAGGAATTGAAGTGTCTCTGAACATATCCACATAAAAAAGTGTAACAGGTTGGAACATAAGCAACTTAATGACCTAGTTTTCATCCATTGAAACATGTGACTCCGACAAAGGTAATAAAGGATTAGTTACTTATTAAGTATTAAATTCAATGTTTTATTTTATTTAATTATTAATGTTATTTACTTATCTTTCTTATAGGTAATTAAAAAAGTTAAATAGGAAGGATAATCAGTCTGAACCAATAAGTCTGGATAATTTTGATATCTTAGAAGAGTGGATTATGGAAGATAATGAAGCAAATATACTCCTAACTCAAGAAGACATTCAATGGATTAATTTGGAAGGAGCGCAACAAATTCATCAAGGGGATGATGATTTTGATTTTGAAGCTAAAGATGGTGATGATCTTGAATAAAGAGGAGAAGATTGAAGATTATTTAGTTGATCCTGATTACAATATGTAATTCATTTTTTCAATTATCAAAGTTGTAATTTTGCTAAGGATGTAGTGCGTAAATGCTTTATGCATTGAAAATTGAATGGTGATTGATGAATATTTACTCAACTTATGAACTATATGATTTTTTTTCAATTATTGTGATTTTTTTATTTTTTTATTTTTAATATTAAAAAATGATATGGTGAAATATGATATGTATCGTGGACCAAAATGATACACGATATGATATGATAAGAACAACACTAGTTTGTGGCAGAAATGAAGATGTTGAGATAGATGAATAGCCACGTAAGGAAAGACCGTATAAATAAAGAGGTTATTAGAAACAAATTGGGAGTGGCACCAATAGAGGATAAAATAAGAGAAAATCGTTTAAGATGGTTTGGGCACGTAGAAAGATAACCAAAGGAAGCTCTAGTAAGAAGGTACGAAAAACTAGATTGTGAAATGTTAAAAGAGGAAAAAGAAAATCACAAAAGTGTTGAAAAGAAACAATAAAGAATGACCTAGGTCATGTTGAATTAACTGTCAATATGGCACATGATAGAGCTTGGTGGAAACAAAGAATCCATGTAGCCAGCCCCATCTAGAACCAAAAGAATTGAAAGTGGATGTTCCAGTTTAACCGAAATTGGCCATGTCTATAACTATATGTGTGTTTATAGGGGACATAAAATGGAAAGAAGGGAGATGCTGGAACTAACGATGAGAAAGAGGTGGAAGGATGCTGTGGCAGTGGAAATAGAGAATACAATATGGTGGCAGTGGTGGAGGAAGGAAATCGTGTGGTCGTGGCAGCAGCTAAGGAGGAATATGAGATGTCAATCATGGTGGCGGTGGCAGTGGCAGTAAGAGACGAACCAGCAATGGAGTGGAAAGAGAGAAGTTATGGTGATGATGGAAGAAGAGAAGATGACATGGTAGTGGTTGTAACACTCTCTCTCAATAACGTGATGGTAACGGCAAAGGAAAGAAAGCAGACAGCAGGTAACAAAAGAGGAGACATGGTAGCAATGGCAGCAAGAGATGGCGAGCTCATAATAAAAGTGGTGGCCGAAGAGCAAGGGTCCAGACACCAAGTCTCCTGCTTATGTCAGCCTTTCATTATTTATTTACTGTTATCTTAAAGATAAAAATGAATTACCTAGATAGACAGACAAGAGAGAGAGAGAGAGAAGGCGATTTTAGATTGTTGAGCTTATCTTTAAGGATGAGCATTTTATTTCTCTATGTTTCTAGCCACAGCATTTTCTTCGTACAGGCCAATGGATATGCATGTATAGGTTTTATGCTGTCTATTTTGTAGAGCATCGGTTGTTGGTTGCACCTGCAAAAGTTGAGCACATTTACATATGTAACATTTGTAGATCAGTGCCCTGTTTATCCTATGAGTTTGTTCAAAGGCATACCAGTACAATGACCCCACAACTCAGATAGGGAAATAGCATCCAAGATGGATCACAGGACATAGAATACATGCATATTGGCTTGTTTTCAAGCTAATGACGTGCGTATGTGTATGGCTACATTTCATAGACATCGCCAAGATATTGAATGCATGAAGTGTTAACGATATGCCAAGAATACGAGCAAACCACCAAGAATTACAAAGAACAATTTCAAACCAATTTAAGAAAGGAAGGCCTTAATGTAAAAAAGGCACACCAGAAGTCTCCAATATGAGTGAAAATCCAAGGCAAAGATCCCAACTTAATAGAACTGAGAGAAGAGAAACTAAAGAGAGATGAAAGCAAGGTTGGTACAGAGACAGCATCAAATGGCTAGCAGGAGTCATTCTCAATGGCTAGTTCAGCTAGTTGTTGCTGCTAGCTGAATGCCCAACCAAACAGAAAAAAAATTAATATACAAAAGCAAAAAGAGAATACAATGTTCAAAGGCCTAATTATGCCCACTAAAATGCCTCATACAAAAGCCTTGCGCTAATTTAACAGCCATAAGGAATTGGCAGTGCACATTGCAAGACCTATTTTATGGATGTGCTTGTTTGTCTTCATCAAACAACAACAACAACTAAGCCTTTTCCCATACTAGACGGGGTCGGCTACATGGATTCTTTGTTTCCACAGATCCCTATCGTATGCCGTGTTAGCAGTTAACTCCCAATAAGCTAGATCATTCTTTATTGTTTCTTTCCAACACTTTTGTGGTCGTCCTCTACCTCTTTTAATACTTTCCAAATTTAGTTTTTTTAACCTTCTTAGAGGTTCTTCTTTTGATCTTCTTTCTATATGTCCAAACCATCTTAAACGATGTTCTCTCATTTTATCCTCTATTGGTGCCACTCCTAATTTGTTTCTAATAACCTCATTATGTGTACGGTCTTTTCTTGTATGACCACTCATCCATCTCAACATCTTCATTTCTGTCACAGACATCTTTTGTACATGTTGATAATTAACTGCCCAACACTCATAACCATAAAACATGGCAGGCCTAATTGCTGCTCTATAATATTTACCTTTTAATTTTAATGGTATCTTCTTATCACAAAGAATACCTGATGCTCCTCTCCATTTTAACCAACCAGCATTAATTCTATTTGTAACATCTCCATCAATTCTTCCATCACTTTGAAAAATTGACCCTAGGTATTTAAAACTTTCCTTTTGGGGAATGCAATGTGTGCCAATTTTAATTTCTATGTCCTCTGAAGTAGCCAAATGATCAAACTTACATGATATGCATAAAAATGAATCACCAGAACCCCTTCTCTTTTATGGATAGCTTGTTTGTCTTCATCATTGTATAAAAATGAATCCATGAATATGCATGATATGCAAGATCATACATATTATATTTTTTATCTGCTAACAACTATTGTTTATCCTTAGCCGACCCCGTCTAGTATGGGAAAAGGCTTAGTTTGTTGTTGTTGTTGTTGTAACTATTGTTTATCCTATCCTTACTCCTAAATAAGCTTCAATAACCTGAGAATACCTCTCTAACTCTCCAATGTTGCATGACAATTACAGTCATCTAGTTTACAGAATAGCTCAAGCTATTGGCTTTAGTAGCTGCCTTCTTCCACCAAATTTCGGGGATTATCTGGTGAAGGCTTTAAAGGCTAGCCCAGTTGAGAGCCGTTTCATTCATGCTTCTTTTTGGAGAATCATGTAACTTCACTCATTTGGCAGAACTATCATTATACAAAGGATAACCCCATAATAATGGATGCGACATACAGTACTATCTGTCTAACAGCTAGCAAAGTTGCCACTCATAGCATGGACTTCCTCCTTCGTTCTTTAACTGCCTTAGCCAGGACCATGCTCTAGAATGAGGACTGTTCCCCACTTCAGAGCAGGCCTTCTCTTCTTTAGAGTGAGCTGAAGCCTATGTACATCCATTAGAGCCAACAAGTAAGTGTGTGCTACATAAAACTAAATGGTGGGGCAGAATTAACCCATATCTAGTGAATTAAACATGGATGGTCAGGCCCCAAGTTTCCAGGATTAGGGTTTCGCTTTGTTCAGCAAACTAAGAACAGAACTTAATGCTTTGATCTCCTACGGCTATTGACTGGCCAGCCTTAAGTAAACTATCTTCACATTTCCTACTTACTTCCCAAGTCTCCAGACAAACTCTTTTGGCCATCCAACTTATGTCCTTGGCTTTCTAGAATCCCCCTTGTAGGTAGGGATGGCAACTCCTACCGTTCCCCTGGTACCCACCCTGCCCTGCCCCTACCAAGGAGGAAAACCTGCCCTGCCCCATCCTGGTATACACATGTGTATATATAATGTGTGTTTATTCATATAAAAATATGTATAACATATATATATATATATATGTTTATAAGTATTTTACATGCATATATGTATATATTTTTATATAAATATAAATGTATATATATTATATACACAAATAATAACTTATAGTTTAATAATATAAAATATCATAAGAAGATTTTGTATTTTATGTAGAATATATAATATTAAATGTTTTTTCCTAAAAAATACTTTTGTAAGTTGAAGCAGGGCAGAGCCGGGTTGTAACAAAGAGGGTGCAGGGTTTGATCCCAAAACTCGCAGGGCAGGGTGTACAAAGAGGCTTCTAGTGTGGTGGAGTGAAAGCCTGCCCCATTGATCCCTACTCGTAGGAGGGTAGGCAGTCCATCAGGTAGGATATCCTTTCAGTTTTGAATGTCTTCCCAGATAGTTATAACAGCTCAATGAAAGACAACTTCTATATGTTGACACCGTCTTATTCTTAGCAATGTTATAAAAATTGTCCCATATTGTATGTTATGTGTATCATGCACATTAATACCTTCAGGTACCTGTATCTCAGAAAACGGTTTAACGCATTGTATCAAAGTATATTGTACATACAGTGTGATATATGCACCATATCATACGATAAGGTCCCAGATTTTAGAAACTGAGAAATGAAGGCATGGGGTGGGTTTAAACCCTTCTAAGTCAGCTTCTTTTGGCCTCCTCTTACATGTCCCCCTTTCTTTCCAAACCCCCAAATATGTTCTTACATTCACTAGTGGTCACCAATCCTAAGTTTCAAAATAAGGCTTGGGGCGACACATGCATGTGTTTCATTTTGTTCTGATGTTGAATTCATTGTCTCTTGGTGTGGTGAATGTCGTAGAATTTTTCATGATATTTTAAGATTTTTTTACAATTCTTATGAACTTCTAAAGAAAATAATTTAAAAATAGCATGTACTATAGCATATCATGGTCACATGATATCATACATGCATATAGGTATCCCATGTGATACGATATTTACAACATTGTTCATAATAACATGTGCATATAGTTGTTGCATGAACGTATATACACATCCATTTATGTCAGAAACATAACGCATGAAAGTTCTTTGTTACTACACAAAAGCTTCATGTTTCCATATGTTTAAATTTTATGCGACCCCTAATTTTACTTTTGGCGTAACTCTTGCATCTAACTCCATTGTGCAGTTATTAATTTCATTGAATGTTTTGTATTCTAACTTCTAAGTGCTTTCCTTGGATACAACAACAACAACAACTAAGCCTTTTCCCATACTACACAGGGTCGACTACATGGATTCTTTGTTTCCAGAGATCCCTATCGTGTGCCATTTAGCAATTAATGTTGAAGAATATGTTTATCTAGTGTCTTTGTGTTAGTTTTATGTTTTTAGGTATTATTGTACTCGCCCGAAACTGTAGGGGCATTTTGGTAATTTTCTGTACTAGGGTATTTTGGTCATTTTATGTTTTACAGCTCCTTATATAAGGACTGATAAGTTGTATTAAGGTTTAAGAGTATGTGATTAAGAAAGAGAGAGAAAGAGGGGGCAGCCTCCATTGGAGGTCCGCCCCCTCCTCCGATCTCCACATTTCCTCTTCAATATTTGTTTATATTTGTGATTTTAATCTCCGCTGTACATCCACGTTTTCTCCAACATGGTATCAGAGCCTTCAATCGTCGTGAACAGAAAAAAAGGAGCGAGAAAGCTTCGTGGGAGGATGAAGTCGAACGATGTGGAAAGAGATCAACCATTGATGGGAATCTCTGTGTTGATAGGATTAAAGGCGATCATCTGGTTGGTCGCCTTCCTGGCAAGTTCCGTTCCATATTGGTTGATTCTGAGGAGAACAGGTTGGCTTCTCTATCAGAAAATCTGGACTTCATGATCTTTAACCATCGGGGCAAAGTGTTCCCTTCGGTATTGAAACTCACTTCTTGACTCTTGATCTGAACCTCCCGGCAACTATGTGCTTTTGAGGACGAGAAGACCCGTCTCGACAAATCCAACCACCCTCCTCCTTTCGTTCCCTTCGTATTCCTAGAGTATTTTCTTGTGCGTTTGTAGAAGGAGAAAGAGGAAAGGATGGGTTTTAGTTTAAGCAGGAAGAGGGCTCATAATAAGCCTGTGTACATCCATTGCGCATTTGCTCTTTCCATCTAGCATCAGTTATTCGTGGTACCTCAACTACTTTCAAAATGGAGATTGTGATGGTATGACAGAACATGGAGACATGCACTGAATATCAAGTAAAATATTCTACGTTCTAGCATATAATGATCCTGGCACCCAGAACATCAATAGCCAGCATTTTGGAAGTACCAGCCTGAACATTTATGTGGGTTTTGCAGAACCCTTGTTACAGTAGTGACGATTGAGAATGACTTAGTGGTTCTCGCCCAAGAAGTGTTTAATAGTTGGTGTTGTTTCAACTAGTGTATTTTCTATGTGGTTGATAGTGGCGTAGAACCTGATTCAATCACTTTATCTTCTGTCCAAACCTACTTCGAATATGTGGTGTCTCTGTTGTACATCAAATGTTTGACGAAATGTTCAAGAAGAGCTAAGTTACCTGCACATCAAGTGTTCGATGAAATGTCAAAGAGAAATATTCAACTGCACATCAAGTGTTCGATGAAATGCCTAAGAGAGATGTTTATTTGCATATCAAGTGTTCGCTGAAATGCTCAAGGAGATATATTTACCTATACATTAAGTGTTTGAAGAAATGTGTAAGAGATGAAAATTCAGGAAAAGAGTAAAGAGATTAGTACGTGATGATTGTCTCCATTTGAAAAACAACATGAAGAAAGTTTATAAAGAAGAGATATATGCTGAAGATTGCAATTATGAGGACTTCAAAAATGTTGTTATTCACAGCCAATGAGGTTGCAGGAATTTGTTGTTATGAAAGCTGCTTGAAAAAAAAAAGGTTGATAAAAGTTTATTGCAGCCATAGATGCTGCTTGAGATGACAGCCAGGATGGCTGTTTTATTGTTGTGACAGCCAGGATGACTGCTTTGATGTTGTGTCAGCAAAGATGGTTGCTTTATTGACGTGACAGCCAGGATGGCTGCCTTGATGTTGTGACAGCCAAGATGGCTGCTTTATTGATGTGTGACAGCCAAGATGGCTGCTTTAATGATTATGACAGCCAGGATGACTGCTTTATTGATGTGACACTGCTTTGATGTTGTGACAGCCAGGATGACTGCTTTGTTAATGTGACAGTCAGGATGGCTGCTTTGTTATTGTTACAGCCAAGAAGGCTGAGTTGATGTTGCAGCCAGAGATGTTGCTTGAGATGATTAGCCAGGAAGGCTAAGTTTATATTACAGCCAGAGATGCCGCTTGATATGATCAGCCAGGAAGGCTGAGTTTGAAGGTATTGCAGCCAAAGAAGTTGTTGAAGATTAAACCAGTGATGAAGACAGATGAAGAACGTTACAAGCAGATATGAAGATTGTTTGGCAAGTTTAGAGTTCGAAGTATCTCACTCCCAACTTAGGGGGGGTGTTGAAGAATATGTTTATCTAGTGTCTTTGTGTTAGTTTTATGTTTCTAGGTATTATTGTACTCGCCCGAAATTCTAGGGGCATTTTGGTAATTTTTTGTACTAGGGGGTATTTTAGTCATTTTACGTTTTACAACTCCTTATATAAGGGTTGATAAGTTGTATTAGGGTTTAAGAGTCTGTGATTAAGAAAGAGAGAGAAAGAGGGGGGCGGCCTCCATTTGAGGTCCGCCCCCTCCTCCGATCTCCACATTTCCTCTTCAATATTTGTTTATATTTGTGATTTTAATCTCCACTGCGCATCCACGTTTTTTCCAACAGTTAACTCACAATAAGCTAGATCATTCTTTATTATTTCTTTCCAACACTTTTGTGGTCGTCCTCTAGCTCTTTTAATACTTTCCAAATTTAATTTTTCATACCTTCTTAAAGGTTCTTCTTTTGATCTTCTTTCTATATGTCCAAACCATCTTAAACGATATTCTCTCATTTTATCCTCTATTGGTGCCACTCCTAATTTGTTTCTAATAACCTCATTATGTATAGAGTCTTTTCTTGTATGACCACTCATCCATCTCAACATCTTCATTTCTGTCTACGACATCTTTTGTACATGTCGATGATTAACTGCCCAACACTCAGAACCATAAAACATGGTAGGCCTAATTGCTGCTCTATAATATTTACCTTTTAACTTTAATGGTATCTTCTTATCACAAAGAATACTTGATGCTCCTCTCCATTTTAACCAACCAGCATTAATTCTATGCGTAACATCTCCATCAATTCTTCCATCACTCTGAAAAATTGACCCTCGGTATTTAAAACTTTCCTTTTAGGGGATGCAATGTGTGCCAATTTTAATTTCTATGTCCTATGAGGTAACCAAATGATCAAACTTACATTCCATATATTTTGTCTTTGTTCTACTAAGTCGGAGGCCTTTGCTTTCTAATGTTTCTCTTCATAGTTCCAATTTTCTATTAACTTTTTCCTTAGACTCCACTAATACAATGTCATCTGCAAACAACATACACCAAGGTACTTCATCTTGAATATGTTTTGTTAACTCATCAATCACCATTATAAATAAGTATGGACTTAAAGTTGATCATTGATGTAACCCAATATTAACTTCAAAGAAGTCTGTCATTCCTTCATGAGTCCTCACACATGTTTTTGCATCATCATACATGTCTCTTATAAGGTTAATGTATGTCAATGGGATACCTCTTTTTTCCAAAGTTCTCCAAAGAACCTCTCTCGGTACTCTATCATAAGCTTTTTCTTGATCAATAAATATCATGTGAAGGTCTTTCTTATTTGCTCTAAAATGTTCCATAAGACGTCTCAAAAGGTGAATCACTTCAACAGTAGATCTGCCTAGCATGAATCCAAATTGGTTCTCTATTGTACTTGATACTTCTCTTAACCTCCTTTCGATAATTCTTTCCCACAATTTCATAGTATGGCTCATTAACTTGATACCTTGATAATTCACACAATTTTGAATGTCTCCCTTTTTCTTATATATGGGTATAAGTGTACTTGCTCTCCATTCCTCAGGCATCCTTTGGTTTTTCCATATTTCATTAAATAGTCTTGTGAGCCAAGTGATTCCTATTTCTCCTAGTATTTTCCAAACTTCTATAGAAATATTATCTGATCCTACCGATTTACCACCCTTCATATGTTTAAGAGCCTCTTTGATTTCATTCTTTTGAATACGTCGGTAGAAATTGTGGTTTATATACTTTTCTCATTTTGCTAACTCTCCTAAGCTAATACTAACAGCTTTATTTTCATTGAAAAGCTTATAAAAATAGTTTTTCCATCTATTTCTTATATCATCATTTGCCACTAGAATTTTTTTCATCCTCGTCCTTGATGCATCTAACATAATTAAGATCTTTAGTTTTCTTATCTCTAGCCCTAGCTATCCTAAAAATATCTCTTTCACCCTCTTTTGAGTTGAGTTTTTTATATAAATCCTCCCAAATTTTAGCTTTTGCTTCACTCACGGCCTTTTTCGCTTCCTTCTTTACTTTCTTATAAGCCACTAAAGTTTCACTAGTTTTCTTAGCATAGCGTAATTTGTAACATGGCCTTGATTTTATTTTGCACTACTTCACTCCACTATCAAACTTCTTTTTGTGCCGGTACACCTCCCTTAGATACACCTAACACATCTTTCGCCACTTTCCTAATATATATAGAGGTGTACCAACATAATTCCAAACATCTCCTTGAAGGACTTTCTGTTTAAATATATCTTCTTTCTCGTTTTTGAGGTTCCACCATTTAGTTTGAATAGCTCGATGCACTCTTTTCTTCTTTGTCCATTTTTTTATTTGTACATCCATAACTAAAAGTCGATGTTGAGTGGTTAAGCTTTCTCCTGGAATTACCTTGCAATCTTTACAACACGCTCTATCTTTTTTTCTACAAATAAAGTAATCAATTTATGTTTGTGATAAACCACTCTTATAAGTAATTAAATGTTCATCTCATTTTTTAAAGATTGTATTGACTATAAAGAGATCAAATGCCATAGCAAAATTTAAAATCTCCCTACCTTCCTCATTTATATCCCCAAAACCAAAGTTTCCATGAATACCTTGATATCCTAATGCCTCTTTACTGACATGTCCATATAAGTCTCCTCCTAAACAAACCATCTCCCTTTGTGGAATCTTTTGAATCACCTTATCTAACTCTTCCCAAAAAGCTGTCTTTATACTATCTTCTAGTCTTACTTGGGGTGCGTAAGCACAAACTATATTCAAAACCTCTGCTCCTAACACTAATTTCAACATCATCAATGAAGGAGATGATTGTCTAAAGTGCCTCAAAAGTGCTTTCCTGGGATAAATCAAGTAATTATTACCTATTGATATCAGAAAATTGTCTAAAATAAATGAAGGAGAGAAATACAAGGATTTCTTTCATGTTAGCATGCATCTCAAGAATAATTGGCACCCTGAGTTCAAAAGATGAAAAGTAACAAAAGAAATGATACAAAATCCTCTACTGCCATATTGATAGGCACCACAGAGTATGGACAAGTTATACCTTAAAAGCATGCAATGAAGATTGTCTACATTATTATGCTTTATGTTAGCTGAAAGTGAAAAGGACATATGAAGCTTGAGGCACCTAGGGTGACATATCGAACAACTAGAACACTGAATCTACAATTGGATCAATTTGTAGGATCAAGAAAATGCTAGCAAGGAAATGTCATAACAAATAAGTAAATACTGAAAATAAATACAAAATTATATAACTAGCACCTGTCAAAGAAAAGTAAAAGGTAAAAGCAAGACATTTTTCAGCAATAACCAAAAGCTGAGCTGAAACTGACCTACAACTGTAACCATGAAAGTAAACTTTTGATGGCTCAAGCATATTTGAGGCACACTGACATTATTCAGCCAATGAAGCTGTAAACACAAATAGATATAAACTACATACAAATATGTGGAAAAAGTTAACCCGACTTATGTCAGTGATAAAAGTTTTCCCTTCTAAACACTGCAGAACTCAGTGGCATAGACTGCCCACAAGGCTATGCAGTCTTAATGAAGCTTAATTGGAAAAACATGAGAAAAGATTTCTAAATAAACTTTTCTTTGAAGTGTGAAGAGATTAAATGGAGATCCATGTTTATGAAACCAGTACAAGACTCAAGTGTAACTAAATGCCATGATTTTACCAACTTCAGGTTGTAAAAAGATCCTCCATAAAATTCTCAAGAGCCTCTGACTAACTCAAAACACAAAACATCAGACAAAATACGCATTTGGACACTGTATGCATACATGAGAGAGGAGAATGGCTAACCAAATGGCTAGCTCAACTAGCCACTGGAAGCCTCCATGGCTGGTAGAGCTGGAAGTTGAAAATTCTAAAGCCTACTCTGCTCAATAAAGAAATGCAAGAAAAAAAATTGGCATGTTGATGTAGGTCCAAACCAATAAAAAGAAAACATCATAGGAAAGACTATACAAAGAGAAAGCAGTATTTTCATGAGACTGAAAACTATACCTATTTAGGCAAGACTATCTACATTCTAACACCAACATAAACCTCTTATTCAACACACATGTATACAGCCCTTATGGTGTGCTTATGTAACCAGCCCTGCAATACATTTGTCAGGATCTACCCACAATATTGCACCGTGGTTCAACTCCCTTTCATTAAAAGGGAAGTTCCCTTCCAATTCGTTTAACCGACCAAACAAAAGAAAACAATCTTCCGCATGTAAAATATTTGATATCGAAAAAAAAAATATCCTTCTATGACAAACAAAAGTAGGTAGGCAGGAAAAACACTTACTGCAAATTCTTCCCTGCCCTCTGAATCATTCCAAACACAACTGAGTTGTTCACCTTTGACTCAACAGATGTTAAATCAATGTTTACATAGCACATTGAGTCCGTTGCACACTTATTGAACATCAAACAAGTCGCAGCAGCATGGCAAAGACTCCTTGTGTCAAGCATGGAGAACACCTTCATTACAACAGCAACTGTGCTCATTCAAATTGTATATCTCTTGGAAGGAAAAACTAAAATTAGCAACTTACAGGAAATAAAACAAGAAACAAAGGAGCTTTTATAAACGATTTTGATATGCAAACCGTAAAAAAGGGCAAAGTATTTCGAATGAACCTTTCATCTTTAATTTCCAATTATGCTCTTAATTCCTCCCAAAGTAGCAATGTAATTACCATAATAGCTCAAAGAAAAGGCTTTTAAGCCAATTAATATTGAAGAAAGTTTATTCAATTAGCAGAATCAAAAGGCAACTGCACGTAAGAAAGCCTCGGGCAGTTAAAATTGCAAATAAAAAATCTTAAATTCACATATAACAAAAGAATATGGAAAATCAGTGAGTTTTTCTCAATCAATACCGAAGAAGTCCTAATTGTCGACAATAAAGCCCGATGATCGCCATCGATTTTCGACAATACAGGTATATTCTACACGCAATAGAAAACTTGAAAAAAAATAGATCAATTGAAAATTAAGGCAGAAAAGAACTCACTCTGACGGTGAGATCGTGAGGGAGAAACCAGGCGAGCAAGTTGTGTACAGTTGCCTGCTTCCTGGCTGACCTCTTTGCGGCCTCCTGGATCCTCGTCCCTAAATTCATCGCCTTCTCGATAGCATCGTTCCGTTCTGAAGGACCCGCCGCCCGATCGATGATGCGCTCGAGCGACACCTCGACTAAGCCGGGCTCCGGCAGACCCAGCAGCAGTTCGAGTAGCCGATTCGCATCCGCGGACCACGAGAAGACCCTCTGTTCTAGGGGATCCATGTGGGACCAATCTCGGCGATGGCTGTTCTCCAGCACAGCGAGAGAGAGAGAGAGAGAGAGAGAGAACCTCGGATGCACGAAACCGCTTCCAAACGAAGAAAGACCCCGGCACACGCTGCTTGGCTGTGATGAGTTCCAGATTTGGATCTGGATTTAGTTCGGAGCTACATGGCTCAGGTCTGGTTCACTTGTATATGCCATCTCCTCGTACGGCTGGTAACTGAGCCGAGTGGCTCGTGGTTTGGTTCGGCTACACACACAAACTCATTCCTGCGCGAGCTGGCTCCTTAAGTGATACAAGCTGAATATAGACAATCCATAATTAAGTTCGGCTTCGCTCACATTAGCTTTGTTCACTTACGACAAACTGTTATGTATAACAACAATCAACCTTTTCATATTAGATGGGTCAGTTACATGGATCCTTTATAGTTATATAGCCTGATCATATGTCATGCTGTTAACAGTTAATTCAATATAAAATAGATCATTATTTATTGTTTCTTTTTCAATATGTATACAAAAAAAAACATGTTACTCAGTAATGGTAAGTATGATGTAATCATATGATCAAAACTTTTAATTTTAAAGGAAAATAGAGTTTTAACTTAATTTGCAATTGATAAATTGAATTTCTACTTAAACTTCTTTGACTTAATATTAATTAATGATGGTTGGGCCTAATTAAGCCTATGTAATATTAATTGCATTTAGTTTATGTTAAGTACTTCTAAATGATATATCTTTAATAAAGGTAAAAGTCCAAAAGTGTGAAAGTCATGAGTGAAAGGCTTGTACATGTGAATACTATTGGGCATTCTTTAATTTCATATTGATAGTTGAAAGAATCTTATTAGCTCATAAACCTTAGTTTAAAGAGCTTGTTGTTAATGTTGATTCTTTGAGATTACTTCTTATTCAAGAGATTACTACTTATTCACCATAGTCTAATGAGATAATTGAATGAAAAATAGAATCATGTGTGATATTGTTAATGTTTTACTATAGAGTACAACTTTTCATATTTTGAAGAGTTCTCCATAAATACAAGGAAAGTAGTCCCTTTAAACTCTAAAAGGATCGAAAGACCAGTTTCAAAGTTTAGGGTTGTTTTGTAAAAATACTTATTGCAAAATAGAAGAGAAAGAAATTGGAACCTAAAACTTTGATGCTATATTCTTAGGTTATATGGCGACTAATTATGCATACATATTCTTGGTCATATGATTGTATGTATCTAGGATAAATGTTAATGTGATTATAGAGTTCTCTAATCCCACATTCTTTGAGAATATGTTTCTCATAAAGACTGGTATGATCCAAAATATATCTTCAAGAGATCTTAACCCTATAATTAATTTTATTCTCCATCATGTGAAAAGGATGATAGATGTGGGAATGAATCTGAATGTGCTATTTCTATATCATAGTACTCTAAACTAAATTGGAGTAAATGTGCTAGGATATCCAAAGACTTTGGAAGTGACTTTGTCACATTCCAGCAAGTTATTACTTCACCTAAGGTTAAGTTTTGGAAAAAAGTCATTAATGATAAAATTCAATCAATCTTCTCGAATTGTACTTAAGATCTAGTTGATTTACCTCATAGTTATTTCACAATGGGTTGCAAATGAATCTTTAAGAAGAAACTGAATGCAAACACAACAATTAATAAATAAAATGCTATATTAGTTGTCAAGAGATACACACAAAGGAAATAAATAGATTACTTTGACGCTTATTCTTCTGTTTATTGCATGACCACAATATGAGTGATTATCACACTAACATTCATATATGATCTCACAATCCATCAATGGATGTGATAATTGTTTTCTTTGGTGAGCTCTATAAGAAAATTTATATGGAACAGTGGCTCATGAGAATAAATCCAAGGTATGTAAACTTGTTAAATCATTGTAATATATTGAAACAAACTCTTAAACAATGACATAAAAAGTTTAATTGTGTTATATAGCCTTTTGGCTTCATTTATAATGAATTTGATAAGTATGTCTATTGTAATCTGTTAACAATCCATTCATTATTCTATACCTTTATATAGATGATATCTTATTGTTTGGTTCTGACATAAGAATTATTAATGAAAAAATCATTCTTATATAGTAAATTTGAGATATGGGCCTTATTGATATGATTTTAGGGCTTAAAATTATAAGATCTAGTGATAGTATAGTAATCTCTCAATCTCAATATGTTGAGAAAATTTTAGAAAGATTTGAATATAGAGAATGTAAACCTTTTAAAATCTAATATGATTCATCAAAAGCCTTATAAAAATGAGTGGTATTCTTGTATTTCAATTGATGCTCTTAGATTATCGAAAGTTTGATGTATCAAACCAACTATACATGAGTAAACATTTCTTTTGATGTGTGTAAGTTGAGTAGATATACCAGGTGTCCTAATAAACTCAGCTTTAAACAAAGTATTTCAGTATTTTAGGAAAATTGTATCTCTTGGATTACCTCACAGGAAACATCATTGTATTCTTAAAGGATATAGTGATGTAAGTTGAATTGTCAAGAACTCTATGAGTAATGGGTCACTAGATATGCTTTTCTCTTAGAGGATGGTATTGTCACCTTGAAATCTAAGAAATAAATTATACTATCTTGTTCTACTTTTGACGCAGAACTTTGTGTTTTAGATGAAACTAAAATGAAAGTAAAATGAATTAAGGGACTTATGTGTATTGTGCTATCATGATTACCATTACTAAAATTAAGAGTTTCAAGTACAATTAAAAGCAAAGTTGACACAATAAGACAACAACTGGAAGGGCACTTGTGTCTGATGGGGTTATGCTTGTATACTTTATTGGATCTAAAAGATAAACAATTGATCATTTCATAAGGGTCTAACTTTAGTCCTAATTAAGAAATCTAGGTTGGGGATGAGATTGAAATACATGAGTTATTCACAAGCGGTCACAACTCAACCTAATTGAGTAGAGATCCCATAAAATAAGTTCAATATGATATAAAGTTGTTGGGTGAATAAGGTATACTTAATAATATGTAATACCTTTAGTATATGTGTGTCAGTCCTTTATAAACCTCAAGTGGCATGATTGCACGTTAATAAGAGATTATTATTTGAACAAGATCAAGTTTTAGGATAAGATGCTAGCAATACATTTTATCATATACCCAACTAAGTGATTGATATTGTGATGTCGTAATAGAAAAATTAGGTTGTTCCCCAGAATCAATAATGATAATACGATATGGATATATGATCATTAACATATCAATCCTAAAGATTATTGTCATAACCTTTATTATGTTATTACCAATAGAAACCTTTATACGAAAGGTTCAGGTTCAAGACTTATGTTCACTTAGTTCTTATAAGGGTAGTGTTGGATAACTTAGGTAATAGTTTAAATCGAAAGATATCATTACTAAAAGCATAATATGATAACTAACTTAGTAGAACACTTCACACCTAATTAAGCTCATGTAATATTAATTGTATTTAGTTCATGTTAAGTACTCCTAAATGCTTACTATTGTAGACATGAAATTTTCACTCCAAGCCTATGTAGAGACTAGAAATGATAATTTATAATCTACTCTTACGCGAGCGTGCCAACTACTTTTTCAAAAACTAGCAAAAATATAAAAATCTGACTTTAATCGGCGATTGGGCTAAGCGAGCTCTTTTCGCTTTAGGCCTTCTTGAATCGACGCTCAAGGGTTAGCCTAAGCGCTTAGAAACTTCAATACTAAAAGCGAGAAACTCCAATTCACGTAATTATGAGGTATTTTTCAAAGAAGATATGTAATGTACTTGGTTCAAGCTCAAAAAATGAATAAGTGCTGGAAAATATAACATTTTATTTTCAGGCTTTGTTTCCCGAATCATTTTCGAAGTTGTATTGATGCAAAATTAAATCTAGGAAGTGCCTCTACTCAGGCACCTGGAACTGTTCTGTCACAGAAATACAAAGACTCAAAGATGAGCCTATATCTTAGTGCTTCGAGTTCTAAATTTAGTAAATTTGATCTTGATGGAAAACTGTAGATGTCAGCTTGCCAATGAATCAAAATTCGTCAATTTTGGAGGCATACAAATAGTGTTATGGGATGAAAACCCAAACTCTATTGCAAGAAAATAGTTTGGATAGACAGTTGACAAAAATTACTCCAATATTGCACAGTTTTAATTACGTGGTTGCATGGCCCTACAATTCTTGAAAATTTTATTAGAAGTGGGCCTGTGTGTAGAATATATATACAAAATTTTGGATCAATTGAAGTAGACGTTCGATAATTAAAAATAAAGAAATCAACGTATGCAGAGATGATAAAATCTAGTTTTAGGTTTTTAGAAACATACGTGATGCAAACTCACACGAATTGAAATTGCAACAATACAATATCACGAATTGAAATTGCTGAAAGGAAATGAAAGGAAATATGTATATAAGCTTAAGAATAGAGGAGGTAGAGAGTAGAGAGTATTCTATAGAGTATATTAGGAAAGAATCATATAAACAAACACATAGAGTGCATACGTGAGAATGCAAATTCAGCAAATCTAATCATTATTACAACATGGGGGGAAACAATGCTCCATTAATACAACCCGTTTCAAATTGAATTAGAGGAGAAGGATTATAATCAAAGTATCAAAATACTTACAGCTTTCCACCCAATTGTCGAAAATTCCAAGAGTGGAATCCAGCCTCCTTCTTCCTTGCTTCACTCCTTCTCACTTGCACTCAACAACCTAGATCTACCCCACTCTCTTACCCACCTTACTTCACTCCTTGCAGCCCACGACCTAGGGAAGATGCAACACTTCCTTGCTAATCCCAACCCCTAACTCTCTCACCAAGATAGCCCCAAACTCTAAAGGAATCAAGATGGTGAACCCGGCCCCCCTTGCCCTATTTATAAGCCAAGGGGTTGGTTCTAGGCCCTTCATTGGGGTGGGTTTTGTAGGCTCCAAGTCCAATCCGTGATCCAAGGTGGAGTGGTCCCCTTGTGATGATATGGACCAGCTTCATATGGGCTGATTCCTTGAGTTGGTTTGGCCTTGTCTAGGCTCAATAGGGTGCACCCTCTTGGCCGGCTAAGGATGGTGTGGACCATTGACTTGATTCACGTTTTGGCTTGATCATATGAGCTGGTTGTAGACGTGGTGTTTCTTCATCTTAAAAAAGCCCAGTTCATCCCACGAGAGGCGATCCATCTTAGCCATGTATTTGAACTTGAATTGTCTTCGTAGCTTGAAATGATCCATCTTGCGAAGCTAATCCCGTCCATAACCTCGGTCCAATTCATTTTATCTATCTTTGATCTTCTTATCCAATTTTGATCTTCGTATCCTCTTTGATATGCTTGCTTTATCTAGAGAGGATAGGCTTCTAACTCGGTCCATCCTGTGCTTTCGGAACTGGTTTCAATTTGGATTTGGATTGGGTTTCACCTGTTCATCTAATTTACTTTTAAAATCCATGGGCCTTTTAACTTTAATTTAAAACCTTTATTTTGAAATGTTCCCAAAAGACTTGAACTTTGAAAAGTTGGGGTTTTTCGAATTTAAAGGTTCATAAAGGCTTTAAATTTATTTTCAAAATTGGGATTTTTGAAAATATTTTTATTTAGGGTGTTTACAACTATGATATAACTTTGGTAAAGGTGAAAGTCCAAAAGTATGAAAGTCACGTATAAGTGAGGGACTTGTGTATGTGAATACCATTTGATATTTTTTTAGTACCATATTGATGGTTGAAAGAATCTCACATGTCCTTTTATATAGACAGCAGCTCATAAACCTTAGTTTAAAGAGATTGGAGAAGATATGAAATATCACACGCTTTGAACCGAGCTTGAGAATTATCTTTGATATTCTTTTTATATAAAAAATGTTTTGATCTAATAGTCAAATGAGTCCTTCGAAAAGACGCGGAGCGATTATGGAGTGGATCCAAGGAGGTGCGACTCTTGGAGCAGATCTAAGATTTATTGGTTTATTATAAAACCTCATTAGGCTTTCTAATCAACAGTTCACAAAACTCTCCTCTCTCCTCTCTCCTCTGTTTGCTACTCTCCTACATTTTTCGTTGTGATTGCTCATGCATCCTAATCAGCTAGGTGATTGAGGCATGGTCTAAAGTAGCTTGAGTTGAGGTACATGCTCCTGCCAATGGTGATTATTTTATCTTGTGAAAAAGATATTAGTACCCGTGTGTACATTATAGCGAGGTACTAATGTTTGTAAGGCAAGTCCGTGAGGATGACTTGATCTAAGTATATTATTAATTTTCATTTTACTTTTCTTGGTCTAGATCCATAGTTTTAGTTGATGTCGGCATGTTATTGTTTGTTGTATATTATATGTTTATGCATGTAGCCCTACTATAAAACTTAGAGGTGATAAGTTACTACGACTCATTCATATAAGTACATTACTGATTTTTAGTTTTACTTTTCTTGGTCTAGATCAGTAGTTTTGGTTGATGTCAGCATGGTACTATTTGTTGTATATTATATGTTTATGCATATAGCCCTACGGTCTCTTTCAACAAAACTTAAAGGTGATAAGTTACATATTTAACTTTACTGTGAACACTTTAAAAGATCTGGAAGGCAGGTATTTATTAAGTAGTTCGTGTTTTGCTTATGTCTAAGAAACAACGCATGTTCGGAAGGGAAGGCCGTTAAAGTATCAGGAGGAAAGAACAAAACATGCTATAGTTTTTTAGAAATTACTGCTAATATATCACAAGATCGAGTGCTCCAAAGAGTTCATATAATCAACCCCACCTAGTGTGAGATAAATTTTAGTTGTTCTTTTTCCAGGAAAGTCTGTAACTTCATCAATCAATGAAAGCATGCAAGAAGCTTCTAAGAGCATGCATACATAACGGCAATTGAGGGTTGTCAATAATTTGCTCCCGTGAACTCCTGAAAGGAAAATCAGCGCGCAGCCATGGGTCTTCGAGGATGCACAGTGCACTCCATCTCCAATCTTCCACCAGAGGCCTTTGTCTAGCACCATGTGCCACCATTAGACTTCCTTCAATACATTGTTTGGCAACCAATCCAATGATATTCTCTTTTCACCATTTATCTTTCTCCACCACAAGTTCATTAGCATACAATGAAGTTCTGCAATCAAAGTATCTGTAAGTTTGAAACATGCCATAGTATCAAGATAACAATACCAACTGCGTTAGAAAGAAGAACTTCTTTACCCCTCGATGAAAGAAATCATCATTCCAATTGCTGCAATTCGCGATTTACTTTCCCCTTTATATAGTTGAAAGTCTGCTTTTATACTGATAGGAATGAGATGAGATGTCCAAGTATTTATCCTACTGACCGATTTTTTGAATGGATGAGTCTTGGACAAGTGAGATTCTTGTGATTTGAGGGTGTTTTGTGGCTAAAAAAACATTACGAACTTATCACGATCAACAACTTGTCTATTGTATTATGCATATTTCTGAAGCAATAGTTTAGGTCAGCACAATCAATGAAGCTTTACAAAATAATAGACCATCTTCGGCAAATAACTAATGCATAATTGAGAGACGTAATCTAGATATTCGAACTAGCAAGTCACTCCTATGTTGATCTTGACATAAAAGGAAGGAGAGACCTTCAACACAAAATATTAATAAACAGAGAGACAAGGGGTCTCCTTGTCAAAATCCTCTTGAGGGATGAAGTAACCATGCAAATGTCCATCCAGAATAATCCGAGTATGTTATCGTGGTTAAGTGTTCCTTTATTCACTATCCATCGATCACAAAAGCTTATCTTGTGCATTATGAACCAAAGAAAGCTTCGTTTGATCCTATCATATGCTTTGGTCATACCGGTAGTCATCATATCGTCTCACGTCTCTTCTTCTTTATATAATGCAATTATTCATGTACCACCAAAATATATCAGGTAGCCTTTCATAGAGGCGCTTCAATTGGCACTAATGAGATGATTGATGCATCCTTGGAAATGCTGCATAAGTATTGTGGAAATAATTTTATTGAAAACAATTCATAGACTTGTAGGACGCAACTGGGCCATTGAGTTGGCTTTTTAAAGTTTTGAAATAATCCCTGGAAGAAACCTTTGACTACATGTAACACGTCTTATTTCATCAAATGTCAATGAAGTTGAAAGAACTTCACTCAGAATCCATGGTCGCTTGGTCTCTATCTGGGTTTATAGAGAAAAAGACTTCCTTTGTCTCGGACCCCATAATGTAGCAATGAGTGTTTCACTGCTAGAGTTACTTTAGAAGGAAATTTCTCAAAATGAGTGGTGGGGTGAGCTAGGTTACTTGATAAGAATAAATACTAGAAACAGTCAACTTGAATCGATCCCATTTCTTGATTACTGGTGCACCATTTGCCATCATTATTATACAACTCAGAATTTTTCTTCGTTGGCAATGGTTGGAGAATTTTGCATGGAAAAAAATTGGAATTCTGGTTGCCCAGTCATAACCATTTAATCGTTGACTTCTGACACCAGAATTGTTCTTCTTAGTGGATCACCTGAGCCAATGTTCTCTTTAGACATTTTTGGCGTCAATGTTTGCGCCATGAACCTGCAGCTTGAGCAGACAAAGCTCTTTTTGGATTGGGTTGATCGATGCTCCTGAATTCTGATTATTAGTATGGTTAGTGCTTTGTGATATGCCTCACACTTCATGAAGATTAGGCATGATGGAGTCCTTGGAAATCAGGTTCAACATACAGTGAGGACTGGTTGCAATAAGGATTCTGTAGGGTCCTATTCAGGTCAAAACCTCGGGCACAAGCTGAGTTTAAGTTACCATGAGAGGGAGATCGGGTCGACCACAGATTTGCTTGATAGGGTCACAATATTTTCGACATATCTCCCTCAATACAACTCTGCAACAACAAGTACAACAACTAAGCCTTTTTCCATGCTAGATGGGGTTAGCTACATGGATTTTTTATTTCCACATAGCCCTATCATGTGCCATGTTAGCAGTTGACTCAACATAAGCTAGATCATTCTTTATTGTTTCTTTTCAACACTTTTGTGGTCGTCCTCTACCTCTTTTAATACTTTCAAAATCTAGTTTTTCATACCTTTTCTTTTGATCTTCTTTCTATATGTCTAGACCATCTTAAACGATATTCTCTCATTTTATCCTCTATAGGTGTCACTCCCAATTTGTTTTTAATAACCTAATTATGTATAAGGTCTTTCCTTATATGATCACTCATCCATCTCAACATCTTCATTTCTACCATTGACATCTTTTATACATGATGATTAACTGCCCAACACTAAGAACCATAAAGCATGACAGGTCTAATTGCTACTCTATAATATTTACCTTTTACCTTTAATGGTATCTTCTTGTCACAAAGAATGCTTGATGCTCCTCTCCATTTTAACTAACTTATATTAATTCTATGCATAACATCTCCATTAATTCTTCATAACTATGAAATATTGACTCCAGGTATTTAAAACTTTTCTTTTAGGGATGTAGTGTCTGTCAATTTTAATTTTTATGTCCTCTAATGTAACCAAACGATGAAACTTACATTCTATATATTATATTTTTGTTCTACTAAGTCAGAAGCCTTTACTTTCTAATATTTCTCTTTATAGTTCTAACTTTCTATGAACTTTTTCCTTATACTCCTCCACTAACACAATGTCATATGCAAATAACATACGCCAAGGTACTTCATCTTGAATATATTTTGTTAACTCATCGATCACCACTATAAATAAGTATGGACTTAAAGTTGATCCTTGATGTAACCCAATATTAACTTCAAAGAAGTTTGTCATTCTTTCATGAGTCCTCACACATGTTTTTGCACCATTATACATGTCTTATAAGGTTTATCTATGTCAATGGAATACCTCTTTTTTTTAAGGTTCTCCAAAGAACATCTCTTGGTACCGTATCATAAGCTTTTTCTATATCAATAAATATCATGTGAAGGTCTTTCTTTTTTGCTCTAAAATATTCCACAAGATGGTGCAAAAGGTGAATCGCTTCAATAGTAGATTTGTATGATATGAAACCAAATTGGTTCTCTATTGTACTCGATACTTGTCTTAACCTATGTTCGATAATTCTTTCCCATCATATGTCTTATTAACTTGATACCCCGATAATTCCCACAATTCTGAATATATCTCTTGTTCTTGTATATGAGTATAAGTGTACTCGCTCTCCATTACTCAGGCATCTTTTGGTTTCTCTATATTTCATTAAATAGTCTTGTGAGCCAAATGATTTTTATCTTTCTTAGGATTTTCCAAACTTCTATAGGAACATTATCTAGTCCTATAGATTTACCACTCTTCATATATTTAATAGCCTCTTTGACTTCATTTTTTTGAATACGCTAGTGAAAATTGTGGTTTATATACGTTTCTGATTTGGCTAACTCTCTTAAGCTAATACTAATATCTTTATTTTCATTAAAAAACTTATAAAAATAGTTTTTTCATCTATTTTATGTCATCATATGCCACTAAAATTTTCTCATCCTCGTCTTTGATGCATCTAACAAAATTAAGATCTTTAGTTTTCTTATCTCTAATGTGCTAGAAATTCTAGTGTGCTAGAAACTGGACACAAGCTATTTAACAAATAAAAAATAGGTCAATTTCAATAAGAATTAGATTTTTTATGATTTTTCCAATATTATTGAGATTTAGTCACCAACCGAGTTACATGCCTTCTAGTAGAGAATATTTGTTTCACTATAACTCCCTCATCTAAATTTTGATTCTTGATTTTATGGAAAGAATACAGGAGACCTTATAAAGGTATACTCAGTTGATTGAAGCCTTGGATTCCTCTTATGAGGTTGGATTTCTTTTATTGTATCTCAATCATCCAATCTTGGATTCAAGCTGTTTTTCGTCCATTAGAAAGTAGATGGTAATATATTTTCTGACAATCAAGAATTAGGGAAATCCCCATAAATGAATTTTTGGCGAATTTTGCGTCTTGGAGCATATTTCTGATAAATTAATGGTTATGGTTTGACTATGCAATTGAACACAGAAAGACCAAATTCACAAAAAAAAGTAATGAAAATTAAAAGGAGAGAGTTTATTTATTAAAGATACATACTATAACTATCATTAATGATCACAACTAATAAACATAAGAGACAAAGAAAAGAAATAAGTTGATATCAATAGATTGTTTGATGCCTCTTCAAGGTGGATAGACACCTCTTTTTATAGTTGATGGTGGGCTGATTCCAAATACTTCTCAACTTCTCTAGATTAGCTTTCGCAACTTTTGAAATAATTGCCCATAATTCTCGGATAGTGGGTGACAAATATTATACATATCTTTTAAGAGGTAGTTTAGTCATATTTGTTAGTAGGCAGTTGCTCCTATAAGTGGCTCCCCAGATCCCCTTTTAATTTTTGATGATAACATATTGTCCCTTACAACCTTTAACTAAAGTTCTCATATTGAGAGTGAAGGTTGTATGCTTTGATAGAATGCAAAAGATTGAAATAAGCTTGCAAGCCGAGGTACTTGATTCTCTTTCTTTTTTTTTTTAAATTAACTCTTACTCAGTGTGGTATAAGATTGGTCGATTAAAACATCTTGAGTTGTGAGAAGATATTATCTACAACACAAGGAGTATAGGTTGTCAATCAACCTTGATCTTGGGAAGGTAAGATCAACTAGATCTTTCCCTTCTCAACACATCGTCTTTGCATTAAGGAAACTTCCTAGTGTGAAGCCGAATCAGGTTAGTTCAATCACTCGATGCCACTTCTTAGAGTAGTTTGAATACTCAGAGTATAAGCTTGTTTCATCATTGAAGTCCTCGAATAGTCATCCCTAGGTGAGTTTGTTGATTTTCCTTATAAATATTACAACAGAAATATCATGAATACATTAGGAGATGGAGGAGGAAGAGGGGCTTGGTTGTAGCACCCCTCTCTCTCCTTTCTTTTCACACAAGAAAACTCAAGTAACCCTAGTGGGTTTATAATTTATAATAAAGAAGTTTAAATACTAAAATATCCTTATATTAAAGATATTATTCCTAACAACTCCTCTTGGATTCAGACCAGAACATATCTACATGGATCTAGATCCAAGTCTCATGCTCCCTCAAGTTGGGTGTAGGATACTGGTTACTCCCAACTTGCTAAGAGTTCTTTTTAAACCTATTGTGGCCGCTGAATTTGTAAATATATTTGCTACTTGGTTATCCAAGTGTACATGTATGAGTTTGAAAACACCTTGAGTGATCTTCTCTCTAATGAAGTGACAATCTACTTTAATGTGTTTAGTTCTCTCATGATATATTGGATTCAAGGTGATTTATATGGTTACCTTACTGTTTGTGAAGAAATGAATAGGAGTATTTGCTCTGATGCCAATTTTTTTCATGAGAGAAAATCTATAGGTCTTCACACATACCATATGTAATAGCTCAATATTCATCCTCTATACATGACCTTGCCACCACAGATTATTTTTTACTTTCTAGGAGACAATGTTTCTTTCTACATATATAAAGTAGTCATATATAGATTTTTTGACTGGTATTGACCCTGCTCAATCAATATCTGAAAAAGCTTCAATATCCAATGGTTGGTTAAGCATATACAAGATTCCATGAGTTGCTATAGATTTAAGATATCAGATTATGTGGAACACTACATTAATGTGATATCTTGTTGGAGGATGTATCCACCTGCTAATATAACTCATGGTAAAACTAATATCAGGCCTTGTGATGGTGAGATAGATTAACTTAGCTACCAATCTCTGATATCTATCAATATCTTCATATAATTCTTCATCTCTATTGCTGGCCTTTTTATTTGATTCAATGGGTACAGTTTACGCCTTACATTCCAACATCTTAATTTCTTCCAACAAATCCAAGATATATTTCCTCTGACATACAAATATTTTCTTATTACATCTTATTATTTCTATGCTAAGAAAGTAATGTAAATTACCCAGATCCTTTAAATCAAATAAATCGTGTAGCCTCTTCTTAAGAAAAATGATATTATCTATATCATCTCCTCTAATAATAATATCATCAATATACACTACTAATAAGATGGTTTTATCACTGTGTTTTATGAAGAGAGTATGATCATTGATGCTTCTCTTGAATTCTAGATTGATTACACTTTCACTAAATTTTTCAAACCAAGCTCTTGGTGATTGTTTTAGCCAATACAACGATTTCTTTAATTTGCAAATATTTTATAATCCCACTTTTTCATGATAGCTAGGTGGTAGGTCCATGTATATATCTTCTAATAAATCTCCTTGAAGGAAAGCGTTCTCATAGATCCTACCTTTTATTGATGGCTACACTAAAAAGTACTTGGATAATATTCATGGATCTAGATCCAAGTCTGTTTTTTTAACAGAGTCATCATCAGTTTAATCCACTTCATCATCGACAAGGTCATTAAGTTTGTCCTTTTTGGTGTTGTACTCATCCAATGATACATAGTTTTTGATGGGTTGCTAATCTTCATTCCCTTTGATGGGTTTATGGTACTATCATCATTTATGATAATAGTTGTCAGGATCTCACCCAACTGTGTGTGGTGATGCTTCAACATGTAACCGATAATATGGGTACATTTTTAAGCAATTGTAAACTTGATTAGTTGCATGAGTTAACATATTGTCTATTTTATCACTAATGTATTTTGATGTCATATACATTGGCTAGCTGTTATGAGGTAATTGTTGTTGAGCCTCGACTAAGATCATCAGATAAGATAGACTTTCGACCAAGCTGCTTGTTTCTTTAACCTGGTCGGGGAATATGAGTAATATACAAGACCATCATATGAGACAATTGCCCCCGAGCAAGTTGGATACAAACAGTAAACAACATGTTATTGTGAAGTGGTTGTCTTCCAAGTTAGTTGGCTTGGGTATCTTGGTGAACCTATAAGGAAGGCACTCACCTCATAAGTCAATGAGTCGGTGTAATAGGGCAAACCATCGAGTGCAATGATTGACCTTAGATAGCATAGACAATCATCACTAACTTGTAAGGTGATTGCCCCTCAGGCTTGGAGATTCGGACAACCATCATAATAGGTAGTATGAGGTATGCCGACTTGCCTACTAGTTGGTGTAAAACCATCGAGGTCACTTGTATCAGTAATATTGGTGGACTCTTTCATTAGCCATTGATCACCGCTAACAATCATAAGGGAGCGATGGAGGACTATTTGCCACCATCCACTTTTAAATAAGAATCGGTCATTTTGTTAGTGGTTGATTGAGAACCACACTTGGTGATTGGTTCGTCATCAGTTATCTTTAGAGGATTGGTAACTTCATCGGCTTTTGAAAACTAATCATGAGCAAATTGAAAATCATTGACACAGTTGTCGGCATTTGGTTCTTTATTTTCTATTGACTCAATATCTTTAGCCGACTCTCTATCATTAGTTGCTTGGCAGCTCAGTTGAATCAAAACACTAGTCAAATCTACGGCTTCATTGTCTATAGATTGTGTACTTGTTGATTCTTCATCCAATGCATTTGATAGCGCAAGAATTATCTATCTACTTAATGAGTAATAGTCATGTTTAGTTTTTCTTGAAAATTTTCTTAATGTAATCGAAGATTGGATTTACGTCTTCATACTTGTTGGTTGCCCTCTAGGTATTAGATAAGAATAATGAGCCAAGTAGATAGTTGGTGAAGGTGGTCACTCTTTATAAGATGAGAAACCAAATCACCAACTGTTCTCGGGAATTGTTGGCCCTTGAGTATAGGAGTATGGGCAATCATTTGGTATATATTGATCCATCATAACTAATTCTTGACCTCCTATTGAGCGTGCCAAAAAGGTGTTGTCACCGAAATGGGACAACTTGAAATGGCACAGAGATCCTGCTATTTATTGAAGTGTGAGGTATGTTAGAGGGTATTAACCTCTTCCATTGAGAGGATCAGGCGTGTTGGAGTTCCTAAGAATTTGACTGAGCATATCCTAGTGAGGACTGGTCACAATCAGAGCTTTGGAGGCTTTTTAGATCTCTCTTTGAACATTATAGAGGTCTTCCCAAGCTTTCTCAAGCTGATGTTGAGGTCCATATTCGATTTGGGTCAAAACCTCTTAAACCGGTTGAATTTAGGTTACTTCAGGGCAAAATTTGGGTTGATTGTAGACTACTTAATAAGGTCACAATGTTTTGGTTGTATCTCCATTGATACAAGTTTGATTGATATGACTTTTAGTGTGCTAGAAACTAGACCCATAGATCTATCTGCAGATCAAAAATCAATTGATTTCAATAAGAATTGGACTTTTGTTGATTTTCGCAATTTTAGCAGTATTCAATCAACAACCTAGTTTCAAGCCCCTGACAAGGTTAGTTTGTCTTCACTATAACTTTATGTTCGAACTTTGATTTGTGCGATTCCTAATTCCATGGAAATATGTAGGGAGACCTTTCCAAAGGATAAAAAATGGGCCAATTTAGATTAGAAATGGTTGAATTATAGTCATTTCTCAAAGGTATACTCGGTCGACTAAAGCCTTAGATTCTTTTGATAGGGTTGGATTGTTTCCATCGTATCTCGGTCATTTGAGCTTAGACTTGAGTAATTTTTATCCTTTAGAAAGTAGATGACAAACAATTTTTTGAACGATAAAAGATCAAAAAATCTGCCCAATAATTATTTGATAAACTTATGGTTGTGGGTTTCATTATGCAATTGAATATTAAAGACCAAGCTCACAGAAAAAACAATCGAGAACAAAAAGGGATTTTATTGACTAAAGACAAAGACTATATCATTAAGGATAACAACTAAGAATCGAAAAAGAAAAGAAACAAGATGTTATTGATGGATTAATTGATACCTCTTCAAAGTGGGCAACTATCCCTTATTATAACATATGGTGGGTTGATTGACTTTAGACCCTTCTCCACTTCCATATCAGTTTTTGTAACTTTTAGAGGAGTTGTGCATAATCCTCAAATAGCAGGTGATAAATATTGTGCCTCTTTTAAGAGGTGGTTTAGCTATACTCCTACAAGTGGCTCCTCGACTCCCTTTTCAATTGTTGGTGGTAACAGTTACCAACGAGCCAACGTATGGCAGCAGCACTTCAAAAGACTGAACCTAAATTATCAAGGTGTATGACAATATCTCCTAGCTATGTAGATATCCATGAGAGAGATACTAAATTGCAACCAAGTTGTTCTCTGATAAGATCATGTGTTGTGCTTTTGTTTGTCTATGTAAACCAAGGTCCTAAAAACCTTATATCAATAAGAACATTGCAATTGATAAGATCTTAGAATCATAGGATCGAGGTGGTAGACTTTTCCCAACCTCCATCTTTTTTATTAGGCCGATAATTGCATTAAATCATTTATGTAAATTTGCTGCTTCTCCATAGTGAGCACAAGTTGTTGAACCTTAAAAGCTAGATCGCCCACATGGATTCCATGCTATGCATATAAACACCCCACAAGTTGCACTTGATGTTGGCAATGGGATTCCAAATATTGATAAGAATATAGGAGCCACTAGAGTATGCAAACATTTGTTCCTATACACCATCCCATCGCCAAACCACCAACATTCCTTGTGTATCAACTATAAAGAGTTTGATCATATCTGCATCGCCTTAAGTTCATTTCCATCCAATCGTTCTTATGTTTGGTTTCAGCCACAAAAATAATATATGGGGAATGGGTCTCACAGTTAGGGTTGAGCAGAATTCAGATTTAATCGAAAGCCCGAACAAACCTGAACCAAACCAGTACTTGACCGAAACCGGTCCAACCAGTTCGGTTAAGGTTTGTAGAGTTCGGGTTCAGAATCAGTTTAAGTTTCTATAGTCTTTTGGTTATTGGTTTCATGGGATACATAACCGAACCGACCGAAAACCTAAATCTATTTAGTATTACAACTTACGAGTTATGGCCCATCGACCGAAAACCTAAATCTACATTCCATTTAGTCTTTTTCCGCTTGGGTTAAGGTTTCACTATTATTTGTTATGGAGTGCAGTGATTGGTTATTGTTGTAATTAGATTAATTTGCTTACATAATTTTTGAATTCTATGCACTATATCAGTCAAACTATGATAAGTTAGTTACGTGAATGAGTTATATATCATGCGTCTTATGTGTCTCAATCATTATTAGTTGATATTTCTCATTGCTGTGACCTTTATATTAGGTTTCTCAAGATTGAAAATCGGTGAATGTAAATGCTTTAGAATTTCTGATTCAAAAAACACATGTTTATTGTAAAGCCATAATTTAACGACCAACTCCTAGCAAGTACCCACATGAAAACATCTACCCCATTACATTGTGCTAAAACAACTTGGATGATGCATGCACGTGACTAAATCCTATCTGCAACCTATGGTTACAAGCTATATTTGATCATTTAAACCGTATAAACGATTAATTTCATGACAAAATTTCTATTTAACATATTTTGACTTATAAACATGATTTTGTTAGTTATGCAATTTTAATACTTTGGACTGAAAGCGCATGGTATCTATCCATAATGTGATTGCATGGCCTTTTAGCGGTTTTGGTTAAACAAATAATATACACAAGATCTGCATGAAACCAAAGCGTGTAGATCAAGTGCCTGAAAGCCTCTTCACATACAATTGAACCTGGGTAAACTTTCAATATATCAACAGACTTATTTTATGGTTCAGGATCAACAGAGCTTGTTGTTAACGTGGGTCCTTGATAATTGGATCTGACCTTATTTTATGGTTCATGCATATCTATATTCCTTTTTGAAGTTTAGTATATGTTATATTAGTATATATTTCATGCAATACTTATTTATGTTTCTTTTTTATTTTGTAAGATGTCTCAATTATAAGGTCCACTTAAAAGGCAAGAGAAGTAACCCTAGAGCAAGTAAATTAGAATACAATATGATCAATTGATGATGCAACTTCTTCAAAGATGTAAAGAAGGCCCATGAAATTAAGATCCGAAGTATGAGAATATTTCACAAAGTTTACAGGTGATATCAAAGCAATATGCAATTACTGTAGTAGATATTTTTGTTGTGATCCCAAGAAGAATGACACTACTACACTCTTAAATCATATTGGTGTTTGTAAGAAATTTTTGAAAAATATAGATGCTAAACAATAACAATTGTCTTTGCAACTACTAGAAGAAAGCAAAACTTAGGCAATTTGATCAAATGGCTATTAGGAAGAACATTAAAGAAATGGTCATTATTGATGAATTGTCGTGTAAGATCGTCAAAGATAAAGGATTTAGTAAGGTAGTTGGTACTGCATGTCCTAAGTTTAAAATGTCATCTAGATAGACTATATCATGTGACTCCTATGAACTCTATGTAGATGAAAAAGTGAAGTTAATGAATTTTTTTAAAAAGAATACTCAAAGCATATGAATAACCATAGATACATGGCCAACTTTGCAGCAATTCAACCACATTTGTATCACGACCCTTTTTATTAACGATGAGTAGTGCTTGCATAAAAAAGTATTAGATTTTTGTCTAATATCTAGCTATAAGGACAACCCTATTGGTAAGTTGCTTATTGCTTGCTTGCTTGAGTATGTATTAAAAAAGTATTTACTGTTACAACTGACAATGCTAGGTAAAATAATGTTGTTTCATATTTTAAAAAATTAATAAGTTGGGGGTGACAAGATGGAATTCCACCTACAAAATGTTGAGTACTGTTGAAAAATATAAGAGGCATTTGAGTTATTTGTTACACATTCATGTTTTAGGCATGAGGTGGAATCAAATGATGATGGTGATGGATTTGCTTGTATTGATTGAGATTTTATAAGGAAGATGAATAGCACATTATAATAATTTTATGATATCACAGTACATATTAAAGACATATTTCATAATCATCCTATGTCACATCTAATACATTTTGGATAAAGATCAATGATCTAGTTGGAGCAATATTAAAGTGGATCAATAGTGATGATTTGGAGGTGAGGCCTCTAGGCATAAGGATGAAAACAAATTTAATAAATATTAGGATGATCATATGAAGATGAGCAAGTGTATTATAGTTGTGCTTGCTTGAGAAAAAATTGAAGTGATGGAGTTTTTTTTTATATAAAATTTAGGGTACCGATAATAAAAAAGAACTATTTCAGAGAGCGAGAGATGCTCTCTTGACATCTACGATGAATATACAAGAATGGTCCAACCAAAAAATTTTAGTACCTCTGAATTAAGTGGACACTCTATGGGCAATCTTGTGGCAAGTGAGTTGGGTAATGTGGGAATAAAATAGAATGCGAGAGTTCTTTTTTAAGGAAGAATACTTGAAAAGCAAAATAGAGATAGAAGATATAAGAGAAAAAAGAAAAACAAAATTGAGTATTTATTTAGGTGAGGAAGCACTAGAATATGGCGACGATTTCAATATTTTAAGACAATGGAGGATTAATTGAAAGATATTTCTCATTCTTACAAGTATGGTAAGGAATATCTTGGCAATTTCTATATCTATAATAGCTTTTGAGTATGAATTTAGTACATGAGATAGGTTCTTTGATGTATTTAGGAACTCTTTGACCCTTAAGGTAACTGAATGCTTGATTTGTGCATACGATTGGTTACAAGATGGTATTAGTTTGAATACTGAGAAAGAATTAGAAGATATTAAATTTTTTGAAAAGGTAAGATTCTTACTAGTATAGTTGCCTTTAACTTTTATTGTTATGTACTTCCTAAGCAGTTGGATTGGGAGGGAGTGTGGCAACTTTGAATAGCAAACACAAATTCATTAAGTAATTATATTTTATTATATTAATTATTTATTTCATTGATCTTTTCATGATTATTTCATTTACCTTTTCATGTAGGCCAAATGGAATTGGATGAAAAATGAAGATGATGACCAAATGGTTTAGGCCTTCACATATATTGCAAAGTCAGTCTTCCTAACTTTAATGCATGCAACATACTTTGCAGTTCTTTACTTGTTTCTTTCATTCAAACACGTAAAGCAACTTTAAGTCAGTCTACCTAACTAATGGTTCTACCTCCTTGTCAGCATCTCTTTATTTTATCTACAATCTCGTACTCATTGGCCACATTCCTTTTTCTTAAGTTGGAATTACCACAACCCCCAAATTTGTGCAGCAAACTCCAAATACATAAAAGTTTTTCTATTGAAGGAGTCATGGATTAGAGCAATCATGACAATATCAATACATCCTCCTTTCACCACTTCAAGTAGTCAACACTCTTATGATATGGGCATCTATTATTGCCGGTAAGACACTCATATCTAACTCTTGCTAAAGCCATCATCTTTTTTATTCAATATAATTTCCTTCATCTAATTTAACATTATTAATGTGGAAACTTCTATTTTCTCGTCCATCTTTTCATCCAATGCTTGAGATTGCTTGGGAACCTCAGAAGTCTTCCTTGCATCAACCATTCTCCTCTTTGATAACTCAGTTAAGAGGTAAATAAAAAATAAGCTACACAACTTCTATTGCTCCTTAAAATGACACAACACGATGTCTTACCTAAATGCAACAACAATGCACCACATGCACATGCCTTTCTCATTATATTGGAGTGGCACTCTACAGCACACCTGCCTTGGTTTCTTTAGAAGTTAATCCTGCAACTCGCATCCCGGCTGTGGCTGATGCCTGTCTTTCACTATGTAGTCTTGTGGGTAGCAATAGATGAGAATTAAAGGCTTACATGCTCTAATACCATATTATAAATTGACCATCTTCAAGATATCAGTTATGGAGGCACATAGTAAAGAGTTGTCATATGCAATCTCTTCTTCATTAGGGTTAAGAAATGATAGATTACACCTTATATACAAATTATACAAAGCACAAGAATATCCATTAAAATAATAACACACAAGACTCGGTTTGGAACTAGACTTTAAACCTCCCCATGAGTTGTATCATCCTAACGCTTGCAGAATGAGCTACCAAGAGAGTCACTAATGGGGCTAAACCAGACCCTTGGAGATAAGTAAGATCATGCACTTTTCACGTTCTATTGATCTTCTATATTTCCCACATGCCACAACTCATAAAATTGAAATACTTTTTTGCAGATTTTTGGATGATGGCGTCCGAATTAAATTGACAGGAAAGTCGATGGATCTTAATGTTGTTCTGATAATTATCTATTCTGTTTTCTTCCAGATCCAAGAAATGCTGAATCGGCCTATTTTTTGCGAGTACCAATTGAAGTTCTGCATCATGTCAAGTCCCCAACCCTTCTCAAGGCTAAAAGCTCTTTCTGAATCATTGCCCCACATTCAGATATAGTGGGTGCACAAAGTTGCATGAGTAACTTGGAATTGTCTATTCTGTAAATCTCACACCAAGTATCTTAGTTTCAAGCCATGTCACAATTTAAATGTACTATAGTATATAATTGATAACATCTCGTATCACTATTGGAGATGTGAAACAATGAACATTTGAATCAATCTACATTACTGTTTTCATGAGTTAACTCACTAAGAAAGTAATAACTAGCCAATATTAGCGAAGAATCCTATGAGTATACAATCAACAACAACTAAGCCTTTTCCCATACTAGACGGGGTCGGCTACATGGATTCTTTGTTTCCACAGATCCCTATCCTGTGCCATGTTAGCAGTTAACTCACAATAAGCTAGATCATTCTTTATTGTTTCTTTCCAACACTTTTGTGGTCCACCTCTAGCTCTTCTAATACATGCTCTTCTAATACATTCCAAATTTAGTTTTTCATACCTTCTTACAGGTTCTTCTTTTGATCTTCTTTCCATATGTCCAAACCATCTTAAACGATATTCCCTCATTTTATCCTCTATTGGTGTCACTCCTAATTTGTTTCTAATAACCTCATTTTGTATACGGTCTTTTCTTGTATGACCACTCATCCATCTCAACATCTTCATTTCTGTCATAGACATCTTTTGTACATGTTGATGATTAACTGCCAAACATAGAACCATAAAACATGGCAGGCCTAATTGCTGCTATATAATATTTACCTTTTAACTTTAATGGTATCTTCTTATCACAAAGAATACCTGATGCTCCTCTCCATTTTAATCAAACAGTATTAATTCTATGTGTAACATCTCCATCAATTCTTCCATCACTCTGAAAAATTGACCCTAGGTATTTAAAACTTTCCTTTTGGAGGATGCAATATGTGCCAATTTTAATTTCTATGTCCTCTGAGGTAACCAAATGATCAAACTTACATTCCATATATTCTGTATTTATTCTACTAAGTCGGAGGCCTTTGCTTTCTAATGTTTCTGTCCATAGTTCCAATTTTCTATTAACTTTTTCCTTAGACTCCTCCACTAATACAATGTCATATGCAAATAACATACACCAAGGTACTTCATCTTGAATATGTTTTGTTAACTCATCAATCACCATTATAAATAAGTATAAACTTAAAGTTGATCATTGATGTAACCCAATATTAACTTCAAAGAAGTCTATCATTCCTTCATGAGTCCTCACACATGTTTTTGCACCATCATACATGTCTCTTATAAGGTTAATGTATGTCAATGGGATACATCTTTTTTCTATAGTTCTCCAAAGAACCTCCCTCGGTACTCTATCATAAGCTTTTTCTAGATCAATAAATATCATGTGAAGGTCTTTCTTTTTTTCTCTAAAATGTTTTATAAGACATCTCAAAAGGTGAATCACTTCAATAGTAGATCTATCTAGCATGAATCCAAATTGGTTTTCTATTATACTTGATACTTGTCTTAACCTACGTTCGATAATTCTTTCCCACAATTTCATAGTATGGCTCATTAACTTGATACCTCGATAATTCACACAATTTTGAATGTCTCCCTTGTTCTTATATATGGGTATAAGTGTACTTGCTCTCCATTCCTTGGGCATCTTTTGGTTTTTTCATATTTCATTAAATAGTCTTGTGAGCCAAGTGATTCCTATTTCTCTTAGTATTTTCCAAACTTCTATAGGAATATTATCTGGTCCTATCGATTTACCACCCTTCATATGTTTAAGAGCCTCTTTGACTTCATTCTTTTGAATACGTTGATAGAAATTGTGGTTTATATACTTTTCTGATTTAACTAACTCTCCTAAGCTAATACTAACATCTTATTTTCATTAAAAAACTTATAAAAATAGTTTTTCCATCTATTTTTTATATCGTCATTTGCCACTAGAATTTTTTTCATCCTCGTCCTTGATGCATCTAACATAGTTAAGATATTTAGTTTTCTTATCTCTAGCCCTAACAATCCTAAAAATATCTCTTTTACCCTCTTTTGAGTTGAGTTTTTTATATAAATCCTCCCAAATTTTAGCTTTTGCTTCACTCACGGCCTTTTTCGCTTCTCTCTTTGCTTTCTTATAAGCCTCTAAAGTTTCGTTAGTTTTCTTTGCATAATGTAATTTGTAACATGCCCTCTTTGACTTGATTTTATTTTGCACTACTTCACTCTACCACCAAGCTTCTTTTTGTGCCGATACACCTTCCTTAGATACACCTAATACATCTTTCGTCACTTTCCTAATATGTATAGCCATATTGTTCCGTACCAATATAATTGCAAACATCTCCTTTAATGACTTTCTGTTTAAATATATCTTCTTTCTCGCTTTTGAGGTTTCACCATTAGTCCAAATAGCTCGATACACTCTTTTCTTCTTTGTCTATTTTTTTATTGGTAAATCCATAACTAAAAGTCGATGTTGGGTGGTTAAGCTTTTTCTTGGAATTACCTTGCAATCTTTACAACACGCTCTATATTTTTTTCTACAAATAAAGTAATCAATTTGTGTTTGTGATAAGCCACTCTTATAAGTAATTAAATGTTCATCTCGTTTTTTGAAGATTGTATTGACTATAAAGAGATCAAATGACATAGCAAAATTTAAAATCTCCCTACCTTCCTCATTTATATCCCCAAAACCAAAGTTTTCATGAATACCTTGATATCCTAATGCCTCTTTACCGACATGTCCATTTAAGTCTCCTTCTAAACAAATCATCTCTCTTTGTGGAATCTTTTGAATCACCTTATGTAACTCTTCCCAAAAAGCTGTCTTTATAATATCTTCTAGTCCTACTTAGGGTGCGTAAGCACAAACTATATTCCAAACCTGTGCTCGTAACACTAATTTCAACATCATGATTTGGTCACTATATCATTGTATGTCTACTACACTATCCTTTAAATTTTTATTTATGATAATACAAACTCCGTTTCAAGCCTTTTCTTTACCTGAGTACAATAATTTAAAACATGTATCATCTATCTCCTTTGCTTTTTCTCCAACCCATTTTGTCTCTTGTAAACATAGAATATGAATCTTTCTCCGAATCATAGTATCTTCCACCTTCATTAGCTTACCGGATAATGTTCCGATATTCCAAGAACCAATACAAATCTTATTATCTAGGACTAGCTTCCTTACCCCTACATCCGTCTATATTTAAAATGCAGAGACCATCTCTGAAAATTATTCCCTACATTCGGGCGGCAATGCAGTGGGACTAACTTCTTTACCGACACCCATCCATGATATGAAAACTCTCTGTACAATTGATTCACTACATTCGGGTGAATAACCCTTGCTTACTTATCACTGCCTTCAGGCTATGCAGCGCATCGCTAGGTGGGGACGCTAAAAAACAATGCTCATAATTTTTGTAATCCATGTTATAAAAATCCAATGAAATTTTACGTTGGATGTCAAAAGCCTAACACAACCCTCCTCCTTTATCCGGGTTTAGGACCAGCAATGCAAGGGTGATCCCTTACATGAGTATGATAGCTAAAATCATTTAAAATAGATAGTGTTGAGTTGGACATTCAGAAGTACTGGCATCGGCGTTGATTGTGGAAGTGTCTAGCACAGGTAGGACACGTTGTAGAACTGCCCAGACATAGGTTTCAAGGCCTGGATAGATGTCGACATTCCATACTTTATATTTACTGTTTTCAGCAGCATTGCTGATAGAGATACATAAGCATGGCCACATATATTTCATGAATCTGTCATCGCCAACATACAGTATGAAATAGGTTTTTGCATTTTGAGAGGGTGAACTATGGAAAATCATCAAGTTAACCATTGTTTGTAGGATAAAACTTGCCATCTGAAGCAGGGAACAAAAGGCCCTTATTCCGTGCAATTACAAAAATTCAGCAATCTCGGTGGCTCTGAATCCTTGATGGATGCTGCCAAAGGATTTGTAGACAATATATGCTTGAGTTGTATTCCAATTCGTTTGTCTTTTAAATTTTCTCATGTCCTCGTTGTTCAAAGGTGGGAAAGTCACAAATAGCAAAGAGGCAGACTTTGCTTTAGAAACCAACAACAGCCCCCACAACGCATTTCTTGAGATATGGCTGGGCGACATTGAGTTCAAAGAATTTGAAGGTCTTGTATCTGACTATAAGAATAAGATATGCAGAGCAAGCAAGCAATGCTCCACTTCAAGAACCATCGTACTTAGCGCATAACCAATTTAAAGAGCTAACTTCCACATGCACTAGAAGATGAAGTTGCCAGAGGTTCGGGCCTGCAACCTTCAATTAGACTGTGCAAATAAAAAACTACCAAGGCTACATTTTACATCCCATCTTGTATTTAGATCATGGATAACACCTATCCATTGTAAATGGTTCGATAATCAAAATGTATGGAAATCCCAGTGCAGTATGTCGGAGTAAATGATGTCTTGTTTACAAGCAGGTTTTAAGCGTTTTGTGCTCTGGTAGTCACCATTGTTCTTTCTATTAAAGGATAGATTGATCAATAGCTAGAATAACTTAGCGCCATTTCTTATACATTTAAAAGTAATCTCTAACATGAAATCAAGGCTTTGAAAATAAGTGCAGCAGCTGGATTAATTGAGAGGAGTAAGCCATGAAGGCATCACAAAGAAATAAATTCACTGATGCACCAAGGTACAAACTTTGAGTTCAGAAACATCTTGATGATATAAACAGCAGATTCTTCCATGCTGATGAAAATCGACAACTGAAAAGAAAAATGGATATCTTACAGAAGTTGGCATTATTGGTCTAATGATGTGAATTTGTAATGATTATATAATATTTTACCTCCAAGAACAATGAACATGGCAAAACAGTTGACAGAAGGATTAAAGATTTATGGTGTTCAAGAGAATGGAAGAAAGGCAACTCACGAGTTTTTTTTTCCAAACAGTGAGGAGACCATCTTCAACTGCGATGTTGCTAGTCCCCAGCTCTGAAGAGAAAGAAGAGGGTTGCGTCAGGTAGTCGACACCTAGTGTAAAACTCAGTCGGATTTCACCGAGAGTCAAAGATTGAGCTCAACGGCACCTTAGAATCCATGTAGCCTGCCCCACTTAGTGAGGCAGTGTCTCTCGGCTTTGGTTCTGGTAGTGAGGAGATCCATTATTTTCATTGGATGTTTGTGGTGCTGTCTTGTTGACTCTATGATTATGTCTCATTGCCCACTCATATTGAAACGCAAAATGTTCCTACTAAGAATGCCAACCGTCGAGTAGGTATGAGGTGGTCTCTCACAAGGCAGTTAGTTTGAACAATGATATGCAAAACAGTGTTTTAGCTTTGTAGAGGGAAGACAAGGTATTATAAACTACCTTATCTTAGTTTATTTGGCACACTGTCACATAGGTAAGGAGGGGATAGAGAAGGATCAAGAGGATTATGAAGAACAGAGTATTTTTCATGAGTGTTTTAAAATTTTAACTTGACTTTGGATTCTCTAAAGTTGATTTTATTTTGAAGGTAGACCTGAAAATTTCTTTTTCAGACTACTCCTTCCTCAGCCAGAAAATAGGGTATCTGCTGTTATTGTAATAGGCAGCACAGGCCCTTAGGGCCTGTGCCACATGGTTCGCAAAGGAGGGGCCAGGGCCATGCTGGCCCTGGCCACAATGGTTGGGGACCCCAACGGCTAGTGCTCACCAAGGCTAGCACTGGTCATGTTGGTTCTTGTCTCTTATATTTCATTCTTTCTTTTTTGATGTACAATGTCCTCTATAAATATCATTTCATCTCATTAATAAAGTATGCAGTCTTATACTGCTTTTTGACTTGTTTATATGTGCTTCCGCTCTTGTGTTGATTATTCTTGAAGATCGGTATTCGTGCTTGTGGATTTGATTCATGCAATATCAACCTTTGTTCATTGACAAATATTTACATGGTATCAGAGCCTCAGATTGAAGAAATAAAGTGCATTGGAAAGCATGCCACGAGTGCAAAATTTGAAAAATTGTATCAAACTTGAGGTTAGTTCAAAATCTTTAATTTTGCACAAAATAGAAGGTAAAAATGAGTCGTTTAGATGTATTTTAGACCCAAAGTGTTATCAAAGTTGGGCTAGAACGATGAAAAAATATTTTTTATCAAAAGATTTTTGGGATTACATCGATGGAACCATAAAGGAATCAATTTTGAACATTGATGGCTTGGATGACGATGAAATCGTCAAAGCACATGAAAAATATAAGATAGATTTGAAATTGTGGGAAAAGGTGAATGCAAAAATTACATGGATTATTTGCCAAAATGTTGATGAAAAACTTAGAAATAGAATTAATGCTTTTGAAAATACGTTTAAAACTTGGAAATATTTGAAAAAGCTTCATTCTCAAGACGATTTTGTTTTTCAAATTGATTTAATAGAAAGAATGGTTATGCTCAAACAAGGAAATCTAAGTATTAGGGACTACCATAATGATTTTTCGGAGTTATGGACTCAATTAAAAAGTTTTGATAAATTTGGAAACCTTCACAAATTATATGAATTTCAATAATTTTTAGACAATCAATACTTTTTCTTGTTTATGCGTGGATTAAGAAACGAATTTGAAAACATTATATCAAATCTTATAAATAGAAAACCTAGACCTAGAGGGGATTCCTTTTTAGCCGAACTTGTTATGGAGGAACAAAGATTGAAAAATATGAATGTGGCCAAAGAGGTCGTTCTTGCCGCATTAAGACCGAGAGCAAACTTGAAGACTTACAAGCTTCCACATGCAAAGAACAATAAAGGCACATCCAAGAAGATCATGGAACCATGGCCCAATAAGGATACTATTTGTCATTATTATAAGGAAAGTTGACACATTAAAACCACTTGTCATCTACTTTGAAAAAGGGGTAGAAACGTGGGAGCCGTGGAAGAAGGAGGTGTTTTGCCCAACAACATCAAAGCATACATAAAAGAGATCTTTAAGGAAAAAGCAAGCATCTCCGAGAATGCTCTATCTACTTCTCAAGGTATGTCTTGGTTTTTGGATTCCGATACATCTTTTCATATGACACAGTGAAGATGCTTTGATTAATTCTTGTGAGACTATTAGAAAATATGTGTTTACGGTCGATGGAACAAAACTCCAAATAAAAAAGATCAGAAATTTTGAAAAAGAAAACTTTAAAATTCAAAATGTGAGCCTTATACCTATACTTAATTTGAACTTGCTTTCGGTTGCTCAAATATGTGATAATAATTGTATAGTCACTTTCTCATCCAAACATTGTATGGTACAGGATCACCTATCGAGAAAGGTGATTGGTCAAGGCCATAGAGAAAGTGGACTATACAAAATGGACTACTTGTTATGCCAAATTTTGAGTTTTGTAATATAGCCCAAGATGTTACTCTTTAGCATAAAAGACTTGGACACTTGACTCTCAAAAATTATGTAATATTCTCTTGATGAAAACAATTAGAGAGAAAAAGTTTGAATGTAAAGATTGTATACTTGAAAAAATGCATCATCTTCCTTTTGGAGAAAAGAATTATGTACCAAATAAAGCTTTTGATCTAATACATTCGGATGTTTGGGGCACCGTGCCCGTTGCCTCTAAAGGAGGAGCTCAGTACTATATAATTTTTGTGGATAACTTTACTCGTTTCACATGGATATACCTATTAAAACATAAATCTAAAGTATTTGAAAATTTTGTCGTATTTTGTAATATGATCAAAAACCAATTTAGAGCCACCATTAAAATCTTTAGACCTGATTCAGGAGGAGAATATATGTGTAATGAATTTCAAAATTTTATTAAAATAAATGGTATTTTTCATCAAAAATCATGTACCAAGACACCCCAACAAAATTGTCTAACGGAAAGAAAACATAGACATATTATTGAGACTTGTAGAACCATGTTAATTGCTAGTAAGGTCTCTAAATATCTATGGGCTGAAGCCACTCTTACTGCAGTATATCTCATAAATAGAATGCCTTCATCTAACCTTGAAAATACCTCACCTTTTAAAAAATTGTATAATATTCTCCCATACTATGAAATACTTAGAGTTTTTGGATGTAGGTGTTTTGTGTATATAGATAAGAATGATAAATTATCACCAAGAGCCATTGAATATGTATTCCTCAGTTATGGTATTGATAAGAAGGGTTATAGGTGTTTTGATCCTATAGAAGACAAACTTTACGTGTCTAATGATGTAAATTTTTTTTAGAATGATATTTATTATGAGACCAAATTCTTGCAAAACTCTGAATCTGTATTTCCTCAAGAATTTTTTTGAACTAGAAGAAGATGATTGTGACTCAATAGATCATCAAGTTATTCAAGAGAACCATATTGAAGACAATGACACTTCACACACAACCGTTAATACTCACTCAATTGTCGAACCCTTCTCCTCATATTATACAAGATGTCCTAGAGAAACCATTGATAACCATATAGAATCTGATAGTACAAGGTTAGAACCCAGGATCTCATGACCTCTCCAGCGATTTGTGTCTTATGAATCTTTTGAACCACAACGAAAAAATTTTATTGTCACTCTTTATCAAGTTAAGGAACCTAGGTTCTATCATCAAGCTAAAGGCATTCCAGAATGGGAAGATGCTATAACAGATGAACTCAACGCACTAAACAAGGCTCAGACATGGATAATTACGCCTATACCAAAGGATAAGAAAATCATTGGATGTCGATGGGTATATAAAATCAAAACTCATAGCAATTGTCACATTGAGAGATACAAGGCTAGACTAGTTGCTAAAGGTTATGCCCAGGAATATGGAATTGACTATGATGAAACCTTTACCCTAGTAACTAAGATAACTACAATTAGAATTCTCATAACCATTAGTGCAATTAAGCAATGGAATATTTATCAACTTGATGTCAAGAATGCTTTTCTGAATGGCTATTTGAATGAAGAAGTCTACATGGGTCCTCCTCCTGGTCTCAATCTTCCTCCTAGTCATGCTCTTAAATTGTGAAAGGCTTTGTATAGTCTCAAACAAGCTCCTAAAGCTTGGTTCGATCGATTTGAAAAATTCATGCATTTATATAATTTTGTGACTTGCTATACTGATACTGCATTGTTTGTACGAAAAACAAAATCAGGTATTGTTATCTTGCTTTTATATGTGGATGACATGATTATCATAGGAAGTAATGAAGCAGGAATTGCCGAAGTTAAACTTAATCTTCATCATGAATTTGACATGAAAGACTTGGGTCTGTTGAATTATTTTTTAGGTATTGAGATAACTAAAAATAATTGTGGATATTTTATGTCTCAAACAAAGTTTGCTAATGATATTATTGAAAGATTTGGTCTTATAGATACAAAGATTGTTGACACACCGAAAGTTTTAGGCACTAAATTAAGATCCACTGAAGGTGAGAAATTAGATGACCCCACCTCATACCGACAACTCATAGGTGCACTTACTTACCTCACTATTACTAGACCAGATATTTCTCATGCAGTACACACAGCAAGTCAATTTCAATAGGCACCCACTTCTGTTCATATGAGTGTTGTTTTGTGCATTATTCGATACATTAGAAATACTGCCCACAAAGGGGTCCTCTTAACTTCTTCTTCTTCTTTTGATTTATCTGTATATACGGATGCTGATTGGGGTGGAGATGTCAACGATAGACACTCTACGACTGGTTTTTGTGTGTTTTTAGGTAAATCTCTTATTTCCTGGAAGTGCAAAAAATAATAAAAGGTGTCCCTCTCATCCACGAAAGCCGAATATCGAACCATGGTTACAGTCACGATGGAGATCTCATGGATCACAACCATTCTAACAAATATGGGAGTTACTTTGCAACACCCTGCCATTATGTATTGTGATAATAAAAGTGTCATGTACATTGCCTCTAACAATAATTTCCATGAGAGGACGAAGCATATTGAGATGGATTGCCACTTTGTTCGTGAAGAATATCTGAATAAGAAGATCTCATTATGTTATGTCACATCTGAGATGCAGCTAGCTACTTTCTTCACCAAATCTCTTTCGACAACTTGGTTTCAATTCTTGTTAGACAAAGTGTATACCCCGTAAGTTTGAGGGGGGGTGTTATTGTAATAGGCAGGGGCCAAGGCCATGCTGGCCCTAGCCACAATGGTTGGGGACCCCAATGGCTAGTGCTTGCCAAGGCCAGCACTAGTCATGTTGGTTCTTGTCTCTTGTATTTCATTCTTTCTTCTTTGATGTACAATGTCCTCTATAAATATCACTTCATCTCATTAATAAAGTATGCAGTCTTGCACTACTTTTTGACTTGTTTGTATGTGCTTCCGCTCTCATGTTGGTTATTCTTGAAGATCGGCATTTGTGCTTGAATGCCACTTGACTCTTGGCGACTTGGTGGATTTGATTCGTGCAATATCGACCTTCATTCATTGACGAATATTTACATCTGCATGTATAATGGTGTCTGGCATTGACAGTGACAACCATAATTTGCACCAAAGAAGGATTGGGCTTAGCAATCTGCAGAAGCTGTAAGATGTAAACATGCATAGGTAGGGGAGTCATCCACCTTAGACTGAATCAGCCGCTATAGCAGGTACAGCAAAGCGGAAACAAAAATGTCAGCTCGAGTTATGTATATGTTGATGAGAATCCAATGACCGAAAACCTAAAGGTTCCTTCGCAAGTTTCAACCAAGGAGGGTGAGTCAGGGCCTAAGATCAAACAGAAAGGCATAGAAGCATGAGGAATAATAATTCGACCAATAAGAAGGTTATTGGTACAGTACAGCTAAACATCGTTAATGTTTGTAACCTTGCTCCTGAACAATAGAAAAGACAGTGATCTTGAAAAAAAAAATGTCTGCATGGCTTGCAGAAATATCAGAACGGGCTGGAGCAGTCACTTCCAAAATCATGGATTAAGCTCTCAATTAAGACTAAACATACACAGCTGTATAGGGATTCCTCAAGTCATGTACCTTATCAATTTGCAGAACTCCCAAACATCCCTAAGGAACACACTGCATAGTGCAAACTAAAGTTGAGCAGATTCTGATCAATCTGACCTCTATGAGGAGAAAAGGTGACTATACCTATATTAATTTCAAATGATTGAATGCCTGCATCTTGTTTAATATGATATCAGTATATAGACTTCAATACAACAACAACAACAACTAAGCCTTTTTCCATACTAGACGGGATCGGCTAGTATATAGACTTCAATGAAGTGTGAAAATTAAGTAACTTTACATAATTATGCTGACACATGAAGGAAATTCACTCAAATTAGCAAATACAAAAAGCACTCCCAGAGAGTCACCATCATGGCATACTCAGAACGGACATGTCATTATCTGTTGGGAATGAAGAACAAAGATATGAACGGTCAAACGTAGAAACAATTACACCAACCAGAGGACTAAGTTTTAAATAGTTCGGAGAGAGCTGATTCTTGCCTTCTATCTGCAGCCACAGCAGAGAAACTTCCGCTATGACTCATGTTCATATTACAAGATGGGAGCTGCTTATTATATTTATGTAATAGATATATACATATGCGCCTCAAATTTTAAGAAAATAATAAGTTGGTAGTTTATTCGGTATGGCTCGGGAGACTCCAAGAACACTCTCTTTATGTCAAAAGAGAGAAGTGTGAGTTCGCAAAGCCGTCCATATCCTTCCTTGGACACATCATTGGAGGTGGAGTCGTAAGGATGGATCCACGAAAAGTGAAGGCGATGACGGCCCTATAGTGGCCCCGCACCGTTGGCTACACGCAGCCCTACTTGAGTTAAGTACATCAAGAGTTTTGAGTAGGAGGTTAGTGCCTTCGAACCTTCACTTTCCAGGCAGCAGCCCGCTGCTCCACTATAACCCCCACTCCCAGCAAACTCATCACCGAGATGGATCAACATAAACTTATAGAGAAGTGAATCAGGGTCTTCATCAAACTCCAATAATATGGACAAAAATATAATGCATGCATATGAAGGAAAGAATGCCATCCCCTCATAACATGCCATACACTACACACAAGTTCAGGAAGAGCGGGGAATCCATAAAAAGAAGCATTCAGAGTTATAAGATACTTTTGGGAGTAAAAGTTCAATACATGAAATCCCAAATAAAATTTCACAAAGATAACAAAACAAATCACAAATACAGATTCCAGTGTAGTGCTAGACCAAAGATCAAACACTTAACAGAATGTCATCTTACAAGTCATAGACCTGCTTGCCTGTGAACTTGACCTCGATGGGGCTCACATTCTTGCCAATGGACCTGAAGTTCTGTCCAACGCCTTGCCGGCCCGGGTTCGCCTTCTCGGGGTACACACCATCCTTGGGAGTGCAAATATTGGACCTCCCCCCCGCATTGGGGAACACCCTGTAAAACTGGTACCAGTCTTGTACTTGGAGCCTCCAGCCCTAGTCCCAAGAGCCAAGCACTGCTCTTTCCTAGCTAACTTGAGCAGGTTGGGACCCTGCCTCATTATGGCTGCACCCCCTGTTGGCATCTCAAAGATCTGTTCCTTCGGTGAGTCCCATGTGATCACATAGAACTCTTCGACCTGGGCCTTGCGCAGCAGCCCACCCGTGCTCCCGCCGAAGATCGGCGAGGGCGTTTTTGGGTCCAACTGCGGCGGGGTGAAGCCGACCGGAGCCTCGGCTATTTTCTCAGCATCTGCAGCTCTGATCACCAGCCTGGACTGTGATCTCCTCCCGGAAAAAGACAAAGACATCTGCTTGGCGGGAACCAGGGATCGGACGGGGTTGCCGGACTTCGAGGCGGCAATGGCCGGGGGTAAGACGGAGGCTTGGGTTGCCATAGCCATGAGTGGTGGTTGCAGTGGCTGCTGGTTGCAGATGTGTGAGAAAGAGGAGAGAAGAACAAAGGCTGAGATATGTGGTAAATCAAGTGGACAGGGTTGTGCCTTAAGGATAAGATGATGAGAGAAAAGGACCAATCATATCGCTCTCTTCTCAACACAGACCATTATCATCTTGAATTTTTATTCGGAGAATCTTTTTCGTGGTTGAAAATCCGAATGGGAGATTGCATGTTCCATTTTTATTTTACCTTTGTGTAATCTAAACATCTTCAGTAAAATCTCTCACTCACGGACGTAGACATATATACACACGCGCATGCACACACACAACATGCGCGCAGAGACAAAAATTCAAAGAAATAAAATATCTTAATTTTGGTTGCTATGGAATGGGAAGATGCTCGACGCTTTCAAGCCAAGGTGAGGCCTTTGCCAAGGGGACCCCATCTCATCGTACTCCATCTCATCATACTTACCTTTGCATGGAGCGTCTCTCCTTGTTAATGTTGGGAAGGACCATACACATATATTGGATAATAACATAACATGCAACGAATGTAAACATTCTTCAATCATAAATAACAGTCGTAGATCCAAAATAAGTCATAATCAAGTCATACAGAAAACAAAAGTAGAAACAAAATAAAAAACTTAAATGTATGAGTTGCCCTTGTAGACTTGCCTTAGAGAAATAAGTACCCCACTTAGTACGTATGAGTAACTACGCCTTCCTCACAAGAGAAAATATACACAAGTCGAAGAGCACATACCTAGCTTCGAGTCGACCTCGAACCCACCTCAATCGCCTATCGATGGACTAAAAGGAGGGACCTCTCATGGGCACACGGATAGAACCACGAGCAGAGAGACAAGACTATAGGGAGAGAGAGAGAGAGAGGAGAATAAATGAATTGCATGTGATTAGGGAGGACCCCTAATCACCTATTTAGAGGTGTGTATTTGGATCACGAATCATGGATTTGATCTAAACAATATACCGCTTTATCCTCAAACGCCGTGTCTTATCCTCAACCGCCTTATTATATTCCTATCCATGACCACGAAAATTTTGACTATTAGATCAAAAGTTTTTCGTACAAAAAGATAGATCAAGACCTAAACCCAAACACAAGCCACAAGTCCGTCGTGCGTGCACGCATGTGTGTGGTATAACATGTTCTCTCTAAGCTCTTTAAACTAAGGTTTATGAGATACCAACTATATAAAAGGGCATGTGGATTTGTCACATCCATTAATATGGGACTAAACTTTGTCTCATCTTGATCATCTATCGCAAAGGTCCCTCATATTTTACTTTTTACACTTTATGACTTTTACTTATATTAATCAAATATATAGAGATACTAACATGTATTTAATGTACATGCAAAGCACATTAAATAGAACAATCCCCCTCAAAGTCCTTAAGTATAAAAGTATTCTTCTAATCTAACCATCATATTATGCTTTCAGTAAAGGTACCTTCCGGTTTAAATCATTACTTGAGTTATCTAATATTACCCATAAAAGAACTAGTTGAACATACATCTTGAACCTAAACCTTGGGCGTAAAGGTATTTATTATTGTAGATGTGAAAATTTCACTCCAAGCCTATGTAGAGACTTGAAGAAAACTTTTCAAACACTACTTAGTTGCGTGAGCGTGCCAGCTAGTTTCCAAAACTAGCAAAGTTATAAATCTGACTTGGCGATTGTGGCTAGTGGGATCTTTTCACTTTAGACCTTCTTGAACCGATGCTTAAGGGTCTAAGTGCTTTGAGGATTTCAAATGTGCAGGTGAAGTTTCAAATCCAAGTAAAAAAAAAAGGTGTTGACAAGAACAAACTCGTGCAAGTTCAAAATCAACAAGTTCTCAAAAACAGAAACTAGTTCTGTTTTCATAGCTTATTTCTCGAATTTTTTTGAGTTACTTAGAGACCTCTAAAATTCATTAAAATTTTACAGGATATAGCCTAGAATGTGGATTCTAAGATACCTTTTGTTTTGAAATTTGGGATTGTGATGATACATAATTAAATTGACAAAGTGCCTCTAGTCAGACACTCTGAACTATTTTGTTATAGAAATACAAAGACCCAAAGATTGGTATGTATCTTGATGCTTAGAGCTCCAAATTTAGTGCACTTGATCTTGTTGGAAAGCTATAGATATCAGCTTTCTAATAAATCAAGTTTCACCGATTTGGGATAACTACAGACAGAGTTATGGGATGATTACCTAAGCTCTCTTATAGGAAAACAGGATTGACATAAATGTTTCTAAAATTTTTCTGATCTTACACAACTTTTAATACGTGGTGGCACAGCCCTAAAATTCTTGAAAATTTTATTACAAGTGAGCTTGTGTGTATAGATTCAGAATGATCGTTGCAGCAATTTAAAAATAAAAAATAAGGTAATCAATGTTTGCAGGAATGCTGAAATCTATAATTTCGTTTTTAGAATATACGTTATGCAAAATCACTTGAATTAAAATGCAATAACACAACATCCCAAAGTAAATTGCTGAAGGGAAATGAATGAAAATATATCTATTAACTTAATCATAGAGGGGATTAGAAGATATAGAGTGTTTATAACATATAGAGATATAGAATCACGAACACAAATATATAGAGTGCATAAGCAAGAAATAGAAATTTCAGCACATCTACTTCTTATTACATCATGGGAGGAGACAAAGCTCCATTAATACAACCTCTTTTGAATTGAATATAAAGAAGAGACGGAGATTAATAAAAGAAAAGGGATACTTACACGGATTCTCAAGAATCGGCTCCCAAATGGTGGTGCACGACCCTCACCTTACCCTCTTTTCACTCTCTTTTTCTCACTTTCACTCTATCTTGATTGGCAACACTTAGCCTAATTCTTATACTCTCTTCCCCTCTCTCAAGCCTTCCCTAGCAGCTCACGAATTTTCCAAGGTGCAGTCCTTTCCCAAGCTCCCAAGATGCAGCCAATTCCCAAGATGTCAAGAGATGGGATTCACGGGGGGCTCTTTTAGGCCCTTCCTTGGGGCGGGTGGTCCAAGACCCAAACCCAGCCCCAAGGCCTAGTTCTTCACGTGGATATGTGGTCCCTCTTGGTTAAAAATGGACTAGTCCCATGTGGGCTGGTTCTTGGTTCAAACTATGTGCACTAAGTCATGGTCGGCTAGGCCCTAGATGCCTCCAAGTGCAACCAGCTAACTTGATGTTTGCTCCCTTCGTGGCTCGTCTCATTTGATCAAGGTTAGGTATGGAGTTTCAATTGATGTTTAGCCAAAGGATGTATGGTGGACATGGCTAGGAAAATTTGGCTTGGTCGGGTCAAGGTCATTTGATTTGAACTAGGTCATGCGTCATGTTTAGCTCAAGTAAATAAAGTCTAGGTCTTAGTCAAGTCTAACTAGGTTTAGATTGGTGAGGCTATCCACTTGACTTGATGGAGACATGCCTTAACTCGAGTCGATCCATTTCCTCACTTACGGCTTGACTTTTGCAAACTCGATCTCAGCTTGAAGCGGGCTCCAATCATCGCCTTGATCTTTACCTAATTTGTTCATATCCTCTGGGCCTTATCCCTTCAACTTTAACTTGAACCTCTTTATCTTTAAAATCCTTATTTTAAAGATTTAAAATTCTCATTTTAAAGCAAGAGGTTTTAAAACAAGCCGGTTTTCGAAATTGAGAGTGTTTTTAGAAAAAAATTATTTAAGGTGTTTACAATTGCTAACAACATAATAAAAGGCTATGGTATGATCTATAAAGGTGATGTATTAATGGTCATACATCTATATCTTGTATCATGATTGACTTCAAGGAATAACCCAATTCCCCTATTGCGGCCACACAATGTCAATCACTTAGTTGAGCATCTCCAAGAATGTACTGCTAGCATTCTGTCCTAGGACTCGATCCTATTGAGAGAATAATCTGTTGCTAAACTTGCAATCATGAAACTTTAAGCTTATAGGAGACAGACACACAGATACTAAAAGTATCACATAATATAAAGTGTCATCCTATTCATCCTACAATTTGTTACTATTACATTAAACATACTTTATGAGATCTCCACTAAGGTAGGTTGGGTTATCACTGCTTGTGAATAAATCGTGGGTTTTAACCTCATCCCCAACCTCGATTTCTCAGCTAAGGCTATTAATAGACATTTAGTCAAAGAATCAGTTGTGTTATCTTTCGATCCAACAAAATCTACAGTCATGACCCTATCAAACACAAGAGCCCTTATAGACTTCAGTCTCACTTGATGTGTCTTCATTGCTTTTGGTTATACTTTAAACTATTGATTTTAGCAATTATAGTCATGCTAATACAGTGTACTGAAATTGCAGAAAGTGGCTCCTTCACCATAGGTAAATTAGACATAAATCCCTTAAGTCATTCAACTTCCAATTCAGTCTCGTCCAAAGCACATAATTTTACCTCAAATGTAGAATGAGCCAATATAGTCTATTTGTTAGATTTATAGATGACAATGCCACCACCTACAAGAAACACATATCTAGTGAGTCCTTACTCACAGGATTCTTTATTATTCAACTAGCATCCTAAATCCTTCAAGAACTGAAGGATGTTTATCGTAACGCAGTGCAAAGGAAATTGTTCCATTCACATAGCGAAATACTCTATCTACAGCTTCCCAATAAGTTATATCCAAACAATTGGTGTATCTACTCAACTTATACACAACAAATGCAATATCTAGCTATGTATAGTTGGTTAGATACATTAAACTACCGATGATTTGAGAATATCGTAGTTGAAATACAAAAATACCACTTTCATTTTTATACAAAGCTTAGATGAATCATATGGGGTTTTAACAGGTCTATAATTTGTATATCCAAATCTCTCTAAAACTTTCTCAACATAGTAAGACTGAGAGATTACTATACCATTAGTAGACCTTATGATTTTAAGCCCTAAAATCATATCAATCACACCCATATCCTTTATCTCAAGCTTACTACATAAGAATGATTTCATCTCATTTACTATTCTCATATCGAATCCAAACAATAATATATCATCTACATATAAGTAAAGAATGATGAAAGCATTATTGATCAACTTGCAGTAGACACACTTATTATAATCATTAGAAATAAAGCCAAAAAATAATATCACATAATAAAACTTTTTATGTCATTGTTTATGACTTGTTTCAAACCATATAATGATTTAACAAGCTTACACATCTTAGACTCATTCCTACGAAACACAAATCCCTCTAGTCTATTTGACTCGGACCTCTTCTAAAAAAGTCGAGGTATTTGGATCATTTTGTTTCTAAACAGAAGAATCGTTTTCAAGTAGTGATCCATATAAATTTTCTCATGGAGGTCACCATGAAGGAAAGCAATCTTCACATCTATCTGATAGATTGTGAGGTCATATATAGAGGCCAATGTTATAAGCACTCGAATTGGGGTCATTCGAGAAATGGAAAAATATGTATTAAAGTAATCTATTCCTTCCTTTTGTATGTATCCATTGACAACTAATTTGTCCGATTGCATTCAATTTCTTCTTAAAGATCCACTTGTAACCTATAGTAGAACAACTAAGAGGTAAATTCACAAATTCTTAAGGACCATTAAAAAGAATTGACTGGATTTTATCGTTAACGGTTTTCTTCAAAAACTTAATCTCGGGTGAGGTCATAACCTACTGAAAGATGATAGGACAATCCTCGATATTAAAAGTAACAAAGTCACTTTCAATGTCCTCTGATATCCAAGGTCGTTTACTTCTCCTTGGTTCAATTATTTTCTCAAAGTCATTTGATTTATAAATAACACAATCAGGGTCACCCCCACATTTGTCATTATTTTCACATGATCGGGAATGAAACTAATAATATGATAAGAATCTCTAGAAGATATACTTTTGGGAACTCTAGTTTTCTTGGAAAACACATTCTCAAAGAATGTAACATGATGGAGCTCAACAATTGTATTGACATCTATGCAAGAAACATCAGATCTAATGATCAAGAATCTTTACCCATAACTTTTCTTTACGTAACTAAAAAATATAGCATATATTATTTTAGGTCCCAATTTCTTTTTCTTGTGTTTAGAGATGAGTACTTTCGCAAGACGCACTACACTTTGAAATATTTGAGACTGATCTTTCAACCCTTCTAAAGCTCAAAGGAACTACTTTCCTTATGCTCATGAGAAACTCTATTTAGAATATGACAAACCGTATTCAAAGCTTCCCCCACATATAGGTAAATAACCTAAAACTTTGAAGTAAAACATTAACCATATCACACAAAGTTCTATTCTTCTGTTCAACTATCCCATTAGACGGAGGAGAATACAGATCAATAATCTATTGAACAATGTCGTTGTTTTGACAGTATACTTGAAAAAGATTTGAGGTATACTCTTCTCCCTTATCAGACCTTAATCGTTTAAGTACCGTGCATGTTTGTGTTTGTTCTTCATTTCTAAATATTTAAAACTTTTTTAAAGTTTCATCTTTACTTTTAAGTAAGTAAATATAACATTATCTAGTGCAAAATATCAATAAACGTAATAAAATATCTTTTGTTATCTCTTGTAGTCATTCCATTAAATTCATAAATATTAGTATATACCAAATCCAAAACCTCAGATTTTCTTTTAACCGTATGAAAAGATTTCGCTTAGACACATATACCACATTTGTGTTTTCTGTTAAAGATAGTTTTAGGGATAAGATTTAAATTCATCATTCTTTTCATGAAATCAAGATTTACATGACCCAACCTAGCATATCATACATCAGATGATTTAACATTACACACAGAAGAAAAAGAGTATGAACCAGAAGTAGAGGATTTATTAACATCAAAATTCATACAAGAATCAACAATCGGTTGTACATGAATTTTAAATAGATCCTCTATATCACATAAATAACTATTCCAAAAGAAACACCCAATACTAAGTCGTGTAATGATGACTTTATTATATTTATAATCTAACCTTAATCCTTCCCTAACTAAAGCATGACCCCTGAGGATATTCCAGCGAATAATTAGAATATGTCTAACTCACTTAAGAGTTGGAACATTTTCTGAAGGAAACTTCAAGTCCACACACCTTTCGCCCTTAACTTCAGTAGTTGAATGATCCCCTAAGGTCATTGTTCGCCCACAAATGACCTGATAAAACACAAACAGAGATTGGTCAACACATATGTGCACGTTAGCCCCACTGTCTACTATCTAATATTGTGATTCATAAATAGAAAGAATATGGGGTTTAAGGGATAAATACCCATCACTAGTAGGTGCAGCGGTCACCACCATGTTGACTATAGCTCCTTTAGTGGTTACACGTTTCTTAGATTTCATGGAGGGACAATCCCTCGCCCAATATCCAACCTGACCATAAAGTCAACACGGTTTGTTTTTGGGTTTTTTTTGGATCTTGTCTTTGGGTTTATGCTTTTCCTATTTTCCCTTAGGATCATTAGGTTGTTTATTTATGACCATCAAGTTAACTCTAGAGGCATTGTCTACAGGCATAACGGGTTTCTGACTTCTATGCTCTTTCTCTATTATTATGTCTACCATAAGATCATCAAGAGTCATCTTACCCTTATTATGTTTGAGATCTAGGCCGAAACCCTCATAAGACTTAGGAAATTTTTATATAATAGATATAATAATAAACTTGTCAAGAAGTTCTATTTTGGCTTCCTTCAGACCGTAGCATAAAAACTGAAACTCGTGAGCTTGTTCAGTCACAAATTTTCCCTCTACCATTTGATATTTAAGAAACTTGGTCATGGAATAGTTTCACTAAGGTTTTCAGTATTGTATTTTCGATCCAAGGCAACCTACAGATCTTTCGTTATCGTGAAAGGGAAGAATTATACACATAAAATAAAATATTTGAAAGTACTGATAAAATGCAACAATGGCACAAAGTGTCTTTCTCCTTCTACTTGGCGATTCTATCCGAGCTTCTAAGGTCAGTATCATCGGGTTGGGAACAATCCGACTCGATATACAGATACAACCCTAACATGATTAACCACATTTTCATATGTTATTGCCAATGTTTAAAATGTAAACCGACAAACTTTTCCAGCATCAAGATTAAGTCGACCTTAGGTCAGAAGGTAGCAATCGTAGACATGTTTCCTATGGTAAAATCTGATTTCTCTAATACTGTTGAGAAGAATCATAGACATACATGTATAATAACATAATATGCAATAAATGTAAAAATTCCCCAATCATAAGCACCTGTTGGAGATCCAAAATAAGTCATAATAAAGTAGTACGAAAAACAAAAGAAGAAACAAAATTAAAAACTTATCTCTGTGAGTCACCCTTGCGGACTTGCTTGAGAGAAATCAGCATCCCGCTATGAGTATATATAGGTACCTATGCCTTCCTCTTAGGATAAAATGCGAGCACGTACCTAGATTCGAGTTGACCTCGAACACACCTCAGTCGCCTATGGTTGGAGCAAAAGGAGGGACCTCCAACGGGTACAAGGACAGAACCATGGATAGAGAGAGAGAGGAGAAAGGAGAAAGAATGAACTGCGTGTGATTAGGAGAACCTATTTATAGGTATGCATTTGGAAGAGAGGGGAAGAAGAAAAGGGAACAAGAATGACCGATTCAAAGAGAGATTCATTGATTTATCAATACATGGTGTTGATTTAGTTATGATTTTTTTGTTTTTAGCTATTTTTAGGGGGGGGGGAGTTTATCAATTTCTCATTGGTTCTAGCTCGAGACACGTCCCAAGCATATCTCCCATGCGAGAGATGCACCTAGGGCACAAGTCTCTCTTGGTGGGAGATGCGCCTTGGACACGTCTCTCGCATATGGGAGACTCGCGTCTCCCACATACAAGAGACACACACCCTAGGCGCATCTCTCTTGTTTCAATTTGGTTAATTAAATTTTCCTTTTTCTATGCAGATACAATTCATAGGATACAAGTAGAAAGTTGTAAAATCACCGCTTCATCTAGAAAATATAATGCCATATCATATGGAGGATGCCCCTACAAACGATAACAACAAGAAGAAGACCTAATAGCAGAAGCCAACCCTTCATGTTATGAGGAGGATATAACAACCCCATATACTCATATGGATATTATAGAGAGTGAGGATAAGGGATTCCCTGATATACCGAAATTACTCCATAGCTTTGAAGGTCACATTGCTTATAAGATATGGTAGGAAGAAGTAATTTATAACTTTAGTGAAATTTTATAAGTGTGGTACGTGACACACTTATACCAACTTTAGTACATTCAGAGTGTGTGTCACGGCTATTGTTGGGTGACCCAGTATTGTTGGACCTATTAGAGAGATATGAATAATTTTGCCAATGAGTACACTGGTTGATCATATATAAGGATGATAACGATGATGCATGCCACTTTAGGATGAGACTTGTATTTGAGATGTTCTCTTGTAATATTCAATATATGTATATGTAAATAATGATTGTAATAAAAGAAATTTGGTTTCTTTACTCTTTGCCCTCAATATACATAATTGTAATGAAATCATTCTCTCATTTAAATTGAAGAACAATTACATATATAAATGTCAAATAGCATCTAATCTTCATCCTCAATTTCATGTATAATATCATCTCTTTGTTCTCTTATTTGTATTTACAACTTGATACGTTCATAAAATGAAGTATGCCAATTCTCAACGTTTTAGTGTTAGTGACACTGCTATGTGAAAAAGATAAGGGACATTGGAGAGCCAACGTTTAACCATGTGTATCTGCAAAAAAGTATTAGCAAATGAGAGGATTAATCACTACTTAGATAAACAAAATGCCTAAATAATATAACCAAATCTTTAGATATTATAATTATCTCTAAAAAATATCATGTAACATGATGATAATACATGTACCATACATCTCTAATAGTTGACTACTAAGTGTTTGACACTAACGATAGAAATGTCGTCGATCCTCTCATAAAAGAAGTACCTATGTTATATTCCATTAAGTAGCGATGATCAAACCCATGTCTTACATTAACATCCAATAATCCACGGGGCATAATCCATCTTTAATATATGCATTACAATGAATAGTTGTATCAACACTACCATCCTCTATAAAACTCATGCATATATATCACACTTACGTAACACTTCCTTCAAGCACTCTCTTTAACATGCATGCCACCACTCTCCTCTTTATCTCTAAAGTGCATTAATGACTTGATACATGTAATTTTCATCTTTAATAAGATTCACCCAAACATTTATAAAAATACTCATAAAACTTGATATTAGCATCTAATGTATTAGTTCAAAGTTTATTGGCCTTCAAATATTCTTCTCCATGATTAAAAGAGGATTACAACTCACTGAAGAGGAATAGCCCACCTCAAGAGAAGCCTTGCACCCTCAACAATGTGTACGTCCATGCCTTCTTCTAAGAGAGGCATTTATGTGCATATGCTTCCAAGTTGACAAATTTCTCTTTATAGATTTGTTACATGGTCTCCCTTGGACCACAAAATGAGAGACTCTAATAGGGTGGTGTAATGAGGACTTAATTGCTCATCCAACTTCTTAACAAATTTGTCTTTCTATGGATAATTACTTAATTTTCTTCAAATGGTCTTTATGATAGATGTTCCTGTATCCTCTCCTTTATGATCAACAATATATAAAGTTTCTTCTTTCATATTTAATTTCTTTCAAAATGGATCAACTACTAATAATTGTATTGATTCACGATATTTAAGGAGAAGGTTGATCTTGTGAGCACATGACATACCATGTGAATGATGCAATATACAATGACATGTTTTTTTTGTCTAAACCTACTATTTACACACAATTGTACTCCCTTACAATCAAATCAAGAGCATATCATGATACGCTTGTATGAAGGTTTGCTACAAGATATTTTGTCATGTCAATATAATATATAGTGATGGTTCATGATTCTTTAAATGACTTTTTCATTTATTTAATGTATAATTCTATCAAAGAATGTAATTGTTTTAAATTTTATCAAGTCTTCAAATTGAGCTACCGATTAACCCTTTCAATCTTGTGTGTGCACTTTTCATCCAGAAAACCATTAATATATAATCATTATAAGTTTCAAAATTAGTACATGATAAATGTATTAACAATCAATTTCACATATCTATAGTTATACGAGTATCATAGTGAATCACTCTATTTGCCTATGCCGAGATAATTATCTCTTTATACTGGTCTAACCACTACTCTTTAATATAAGAGAGTATAGAAGGATTTTTTTTCTATTTCAATTCCATTACCTCCACTTCCTTCTTATAGTTGCTCTCATTTAATAAGTGAATGACCTTCCTCCAACTTATGTCACATACTCACCATCTCTTTATTCTTTTTTAATTTGATAATAAATACTTCAATATTTTTGCTATATACCGTCTACATAAAAAGTAAGCCACATCCAAAAATATTACTTGAATAACATTCATAGTCACTACAAATGACACATGAAAAGTGGTTTGGAGTACATAATTTTCTCACCTCAACACTGAAATATAATTCTCTTTCTTTTCACACTCATAAAAGCGAAGGCTAAAGAAAGGTTCTTGAAGGTTGATGTGAATCCAATAACATCAAGGAAAGATATCTTATATTTGTAAAATACAAAGTATATATAACCATTAGATACTATACATGGATAAAAATTATAAAATAAAAGTAAACAACTTTCATGTTTGTCTTATATGTGCTATCAAATTCTAATACTTATAGAAATGTACTTAATAGTTGCACTAAATGAAGATGTGCAAATAAATATCATTGGCAGTATTAATATTAAGGATTTTAGGATGTCATATACGATAATAGTGAGTGTCTAGATTGTGTAGTAGTTGTTATAGAATACTTCAAAAACCCTTATCTTTCGTAATAATTTTCAATCGTGTATTATAAATATATCTTATTGTATTCATGTTTGCCTCATCAACCAATTTCAAATGCATCAAAATATACTTTTGTTTACAGTAATTTTTTGTAAGATCCTTTGTTACATTGTACTTAGAGTCACTCAATCTCCTTGCAAAAGCATGCCAGATACAAGACTGGAGGGTGGTTATGTGTCTCATTTAGTATATTCAACTTCTAATAATCATCGAATGCACTCTCTCTTATCAATAAAAATGGGCAATCTACCTTTTTAGTATCCGTCCACCTACTATTTTTAGCATCAATATTTTTACTCGACTTATATTTGTCACTCCTTTCATATATAAGTCATATCTTTCTTATTATGTCTTTATTTTTCAAACGAACAATAACAATATTATGTTTCTTTCCAACATTTTTATATACTCAATAAGTTTATTACGACTTCTAAACACATCATCACTCGCAAACATGAGCGAATAGTCAAGTCTATCACCTTCACGATCAATAAATTATTTTTCTACCTCATTGTTCAACCAATCAACGAATACATCATCCGATGTAGAATAATAACTTTCATTCTCCTTAATCATGGTATAATAAATAATTTGATCAGTCGTCGTCTTCTCTGAATTGATTTCATCATAAGTATTTTCACTCAAGTTGTTTGTTATTCTGCAATATATATAGGGATATAAGGTTCCAACCACAATACATAATAACATATAGTTCGATTGATGACACATCAAGGAAAACATGGGACAAGGGTATCCTTTCTTAAGAAAAGATGTACCTAGACTATGTATCTCCTTAAGAAAGAGATGCAACAAAACCGTGTCTCATTCTAAAGGGGAGACACAATACATTCATGTCTCTCAAGGATAAGACGTGGTTCCACCATATCTCTTTTTTAAAGGGAGATGTGCTTGTGCCGCATTTTAAAGCGAAATTTTGGAAAGTGAATCCTTCAACTCGAACCGTTAAACAACTTCTAAAATAAAAAAACTCAAAAAATAAGACAAATCTAAAAAATACAAAGATATTACTAAGAACTAACCTTTTAAAACAAAGAAACTGGTATATGCTATATATATGTATTGAAATGACCTATTGACATCTCAATGGCCTATTGACATGTATATATATGTGTAATCGAAATATGTATACACACATATTTTGATTACATGTATATATATATTATATGTATGTATAGTTTTTTCCATTACATGTATACATATATAGTTTTTATGAGATGTATATATATGTGTAGTATATATACATATATACAAATATATGTGTATGTATGTATATACATATGTGTGTATATATGTATATATATGTACTATATATATACAACATATATATAGTTTTCCCTATTACATGTATATATATATATATATATATAAGAAATTGGTATGTGCTATGCTAGCAATTTACCTATAAACATATACCAACTGATCTAGGCCATTGAGATGGAAGAATAGAAATGTAGGTTTTTAAACAATGTATGGGCAATTCTCTCTCTTCTCCAAATCACTTTTGAGTTCTCTCGGCCGCTCTCTGCAAAGTTTGTGTTCCCTTATTCCTCCCTTCTCCTCTCAGGTTCATGAGTGATAATCAGCATCTCTCAAATGGTATACTCCCTCTCTATATATAGTGTTTGGGTTGTTCTCTCTCCCCTAAATCATTTGGCTGCTCTTTGGCATCGTCTTGTTTGTGCAAGTCTGCGTACTTTCATTCCCCTCTTCTACTCTCTAGTTCATGAGTGATCATTACCATCCCTCATCTTATTTGTGCAAGCCTACTTTCCCTCATTCCTCCCTTCTCCTCTTTGGTTCGTGAGTGATCATCATCATCTCTCAAAAGCATATTTTCTCTTTCTCTCTCCCTGGTTTGTGAGAGACCGTCTTGAAGGAGTCTTTCACAATTCATGAATGTAGCTTTTTTTCTTTTGCATAGTTGTTGATTGTTGTCTTTCTTGGTTTTGATTCAGTTACATGAAATGTATACCAATTGTTTGATCTATTGTTTCAAAAGAAGTTGTTTCATAATTAATTTATGGCAAGGTGCAATGTAATGCATTTCCAAATATGGATTTGTCTTGCATAGTCTTGATTGTTGCCTCTAGCATTTTTTATTTTTATCTCACTACCAAACATATCACCACTCGAATTGACTTTTGATATCATATACTTTACTAATATGTTTTATCAAATACTTGTACATGAATGTTACAAGAAAATTGGATATGAACTTAGAAATCATGGCTTAAGTTGAGATGGATGTGAATGGTCACTTTGTAAATGAATTTGGTAATGATAGGAATGTTGAACTAATGGAAGTGGAAACAAGTAGTGAGAAAGAAAATAGTGTGATGCTATTCAAGAAGAAGAGCATGACATGAGTACAAGTATAGGAGATATACGAAGGAAAGAAGTGATTGAAATGCAAACTCATGCGATCCCATCTATGGTATGCAATTTGGTAGTTATGATGATGCATATAATTTTTATAATTTATATGTTAAGTATGGAGAGTTGGAATATGAAAACATACTTCGAGAAAGAATAGAGGTGTACTATATTGGGCACTACTCGTGTGCAATAAGGAAGTATTTAAAAGGCTAAAGGGGGATGAACAATCATTAAGAATTATTACAAGATGTTGTTGCAAAGTAAGATTAATTATCAAGATGTATCCAAGGATAAAAAAGTGAGTTGTTAAAACACATCATATGTAGCATAATCGTAGGTTACATTTACCATAAAAAATATACATAGGTAAACAAAAGAGATAGATTCACATACAAATGTGATATACTCATGGTACAAATTAGGGTTAAGGGCTTTTAAAATAATGGTTGTGATATCATACGAGGCAAGTGGTATTCATAATGTACCATTTAATGGGAAACATGTTTATTCTTATCTTAAAAAATATAGAGATAGTTATTTTGGAAAAAAATGCCAAATTGCATTAACATGCTTCATAAAAAGCAAGTTGGAAATCCTAGCTTTTATTATGCAATTCAAACTAATGAATAGTCAAGTAACAAATTGTTTCTGGGTTGATGCTATAGCAAGTAAATATTATTATTATTTTGGCAATGTTATTTCTTTTGATACCACTTATAAGAAAACAAATATCTAATGCCTTTTACTCCGTTCACTAGTGTAAATCATCATAATCAATCAATTATATTTGTTGTGCATTGTTTGGTAATGAGAAAAAAGAGTCATTTGATTGGTTGTTTAATGAATGGTTGATTGCAATGGGTAATAAACCTCTATGCACAATAATCATAGATCAAGATCATGTCATGAAAGCAGTGATAAAGAAAGCATTTCCAAAAACAAGTCATCAATGTTGTCTTTGGCATATCATGCAAAATGCTCCAAAGTATATAAAGTTTAACATATCGACAATTTAGTAGCAAATGATATGAAGATAGGTGGTAAGAGATAACTATTTTATTCCTTGAAAATAACTAGATGAATGATCTTTGGGTTGATCATGCTTCATGGTTTTATCATTATTCACCCAACACATTTAAGACATGACTATTTAGAATCCAACAAAGTGTGAGCATGAGCAAAATGTTTAAAAAGTGGCTTGACATAAGCACTCTATTATATCTTTTTGTAGAAAGGTTTGAACATGCAATTGATAGGAGGCATACTAAGGAAAAAAGATGTGATTATCGAATGAAGAACGGGGTGCAATCTTGTTTCATGGAGAACCCTATGTTACTTCATATTAGAGATACATTTATACCATCAATTTTTGAGAAGTTTTAAAAAGAGTTTGAAAAGTTGATAAATCTTGATGTTATCCTAGATTTTAGTGATAAATGAAGTAGAAATTACAAAGTATCTCATTACCAGCCAAATGGTGAACAAAATGTATAGAATCTCATATATAATGTGTTATTAAGAGCTATCCACATGTCATTATCTTTTGTAGCATTTTACAAGTATTGCTTGTTATCATATGTTAGTTATATTTAGGATTGAGAGAGTTCATTGGTTGCCAGAACATTATATTATTAAAAGATGGACAAGACAAACAAAGAGTAAATTCTTTTAGTATTACAAGTAAATCGTTCCAACAAGAAAGCTTTATTCTTCAAAAGAAACATGTGCTTGTTTTAAAGTTTATAAATGCCTAAAAGAAGCCTTAAGATATGATAAGTCTTATCATAATGCAGTGGATATTCTTGATAGATTATATATTCAATTAAAGAGAGTGAATAATGAGTTGGATGAGTCAACCTCCACAAAAGGTGATGAAAATAAAGTTGCTTGTGATAGTGTCGGGGAGAATCTCTCATCAAGTGGATACATGATCATAATACACTCTACTGATTGTGATAAGTCATAGAGTTATTTTGCAAGATTGTGATCTAGTCTACACAAAAGAAAGCAATAAATGGATTGAATCGAGTATTAATGTAACAAAACATAGTAGGTGTTACAAAACATGTTAGTGCACTAGTCATGACTCACATACATGTCCTTATAACTTGAAAATAAGTTTTCAATTCATATGTATATGTTTTTTCATCCGATAATCATAAATATTACTATTCAATGTCTTGCCCCATGAATGTCAACAAAGATGTGGTTGTCGTTAAGCCACCTAGGAAATGTAATGCTTACAGCAGTACTGGTCATGATAAAAGGAATTGTAAAAATGTGTATGGTATATTTTAATGCTAGTCATGTTATTCTTTATTTCATTTAGGTGATTTTATGATAATGTGGCTAATATGTTATTGTTTAATACATTTATGCAACAAGGATTATTGTTATCCTATCTTATTGTTTTAATGTTGCAGAAGAGCTAAATGAAGATCGTTGGCAGTGTTCGGAATAAAATTCAAATTCTATTTTCATTTGACAAGTAAAATTTGTAAATATACTTTTTCTACATATTAGTTGCTTTAGTTATCTTATTCTTAAACAATTTTCTACTGTATTAGTATTGGGGATCTTTTGCATATGTATTTAAGTGAGTGAGAATGTTTTACAGAGATGCCAAATGTGTGTGGTTACTTCAGTGTCATTATAAAGTATGTGGAAACTTGATCTCAAATTACCAACTTCGATTCTAATGTTATTGTAATGGAAGGGTGGTCACAATTTTTTTTATTATAAACACTACATTGTTATTGTGAATGTATGGCATGACTACTTTTGAATTTTTTGTACTAATGCATAGGAGTTTCCAAGAAAAGAAGTCGTTAACATTATGTACCTCATTCTCTCCACTTAAGCATTAGAAACAAAGTGTCCACAATTATGATAAATGGGTGAAGGTCATAACGCTAATGTGAGGTTACTTTTGCTGGTGGAATTCATAAGAGCCAAGTTGTTGGAGAGTATCCAATTGGGACATCATGGGGGTACACAAGCAAGCAAGCCAAAGAGTAGAAGAAAAATAGAATATTGGTGTATACAACCTTCGACTACCATAATCAATGAAACAAGCCAACAAGTAAAAGAGGCATATGATATTGGTATACACAACCATAGACTATCATAATCCAATTCTCATGAAATATGGGAGTACACAAGCAAACCCACATCAATGAATCTAAATATACATCTTTGTTTAGATAAGCAAAACAACAATCAAATAATTTATATAATTTATATTTACAATTTTCCTACACTCAAATTTTCTATACATCTCTTTAACATTTCATGTGGTACTTCTAAAGCCATTTTTGAAATCTACAATAATATATTAATTAAAAGTTCTTTTTCAGCTTTCATTGTGTCCAATTTTCTTCTAAGCATTGCTATCTCTTCATTTGTTAACTCTAACTCATTTACATTATTTAAAGAACATCCATCTTCTGCTTCATTACACTATTTAAAGTAGTTGCAACCACCATTGTCCTAAATATTTGAATAATATAAATAAAGGATTAGCCACATGATTAGTATATGTAAGTAAAGTATATAAAAAAGTCAACAATCTTACCCAATGAGGACATCAGGAAAACATTTTGTTAGGGTGTTCATAGTCTTCATTATGCAGACTTTCCACTCAAAAGATGGTTGACATTTATAAAATATCTTCAACCTCATAATTTGTACTGACAATCCCTGCATACAATATTAGATATCCCAATGACTAAAAGTAGTAGCTCAACCTTCAATTTGTTAGCAGTTTCATGCATCCCAATAACTCAAAGTAGTAGATCAACCTTCAATTTATCAAGTCAAAAAGACCACATTCATCACCGAACAATTTATATCATTCCCTTGTCATTTATGGCGTTGATGGTTATCAACCTCACTTAATCGCTCCTGAGAGAATATAGTGGGCTGATAGATGTAGCTCTTAATTATTGCAAATGACCAACAACATCATTCGATGCAATAACATTTCTTCCTTGTTCTTTTATTTATTGTCACTATTATCGTTAATCTTGAAAACTTTTTGAACCTTACAAATGTTTTGAGTCGGCCGGTACATGTCATCCTCAAGGAGCTTGTTAGGAAGTTTATAAGTGAAGCTTAGATAAAACACAACTATATTAGTTTGGGCATAAATAGCTGCAGCTACATATGTAGCTTTGGAAAATTTCCATGCCAAAGGTCAAAAAACAACGTTGCATCTGGTGAAAATGGAATCATCATATTTAACAGTTGACTTCATCGAGAAACTTCAACATGAGGAGTCAATATAATGGACATTTATGCACAATTGGTTCAAATGTATCCTCTTGTGCTTGTATGCATTGCATACAATAGTAACCCACTATTTAGATTCATATAACTAGAAAATAAACTTTCTAGTTCACCCAGAAAGTAACTATTGGTGTCAATCTCACCAAAAGGAGACTTATCATATACTACGGACAAATAGATCAAACAACTTGGTATACATTTCATGTAACTGTACCATATAAGATCAAACTAAAACCAAGAAAGGCAACAATCAAAGACAAAAGATACTTACATTCATGACTTCATGAACAAGAGAGCAAATGAGAGAACATGTCTGTGATAGAGGGCTTGGCAGTGATCTCTCAGGAACCAGAGAACCAGCGAGCTATAGAGAGACATACATGTGAGGTAGGGCTTGGCGATGATCACTCACGAACCAGAGAGAAGGAATAAACGAGCGAACACAAACTTACAATGCCAGAGAGTGGCTGAGTGATTTGGGGAGAGAGAATGACCCATCCACTCTATATAGGGAGAGTATACCTTTTGAGAGATGGTGATGATCACTCATGAACCAAAGAGGAGAAGGGAGGAACTAGAGAATGCATACTTGCTACAGAGCGGCTGAGAGAACGTAGTAGTGATTTGGGGGAGGGGGGAAGAGAGAGAACAACCCATACATTGTTTAAAAATCCTCATTTCTCACTGTTCATCTCAACAACCCAGGTCTGTTATTATATGTTTGCAAGTAAACTGCTAGCATATATCAGTTTAAATATATATACTACAAATATATATGTATAGTTTTTTCTATTACATGTATATATATACATATATATGAATATATATGTATACACATATATAGTTTTTTATTATATGTATGTGTGTATATAAATATAGTACACACATATGTAGTATATATATAATTTTTTATTATATGTGTTTATGGCTTGCTGAAGCCTGAAACATTGTGGTAGGATTTGCCCTAAAATAACCTTATATACGATGTAATTTTGTGTTCAGCTACAAGCCCAGTCAGGCTCGTTTTGTTTCGAATTTGTAACATTTAAGTTTTAAGAGTTTTGGTAGGATAGCTTCAACACAGCTTAGATCAACGTTACCATCCATAATGGAACACTACAATTTTCAACAAATGAAGGCCATGCTTAAAGAAATTAAAATAAAATGAAGTAAAATATATCATCTACAATGAAAAAAAAACTTAACGCATCACCATGTCCAAGAAAATTAAAAGCCGTTAAAAAATTTAATAACTATTTCAGGTTGGTTTGGATCGAGTATCGAATCTGCACAAACCGGGTCAAGGTATATACAGAATAGAATACGTTTTCATTTGGGCCAGGTGAATACACGTTTCTGTTCGGGTTGGTTTGGGCACATGGTATTTCATAGACCCGTTTTAGGTCGCTTCGAACAGTTTGCGTGCGTACGCTTTAACTTCCAAGGGCCGACTCAATTTCTAAATGAGTCCACATTTTCCGACCCGATCCGAACTCATAGATCTAAAAAGGCTTCGGCTCGGTGTAATTGGCCTTTTCTTCGGGTCGGTCAGGGCAAACAGGAGGAAATCGCTTGCCTCAGATCCCAGAGAGAGAGAGAGAGAGAGAGAGAGAGAGATGACGACGATTCGAAGGTTTTGCTGTGACGATCTCCTCCATTTCGCTAATGTGAATCTCGACCACCTAACTGAAACAGTGAGAACTCTCTCTCTCGCTTAATCTCAGTTGTGAATTCATGGAATCTCATTCATGCATTGCTTCGTGTTTGTGATGAGGATGGCAGTTCAATATGTCGTTCTACATGACGTACCTGGCGCGGTGGCCCGATTATTTCCACGTAGCCGTCTCCCCATCAAACAAAATCATGGGATACAGTAAGATCCCCTCCTCTCTTCTTCATGCTCATCTTTTCCCTCTCGATTGTTCATCTCTCTCTTGCTATTTCTTCTCTCTCTCCCTCTCGTTTCTATATGTTGCTTGCTTGATTGCGGAACATTGGTGTGTTTGGATAATCAAGCTGGTAATTGAATGTTAGATTTTCTCTTTATGTAAAGTTTCTAAACTTTTTAGGGTCATTGTCACTGAGAAAGTAGTCGTTTGCAATCTGAGGATCCAAGTTTCTGCTTCGGAAAATTACATTCTTAGGAACGATTGATGGCAGCGAGATCGTATGATTCGTTCTGCGAGGAATAGTGGCATTGTGTTGCCGTGTTTGGAGGGGGATTTCATTTTGGAGTCTTTGAATTAAGCTTATACCAATCAGTGTGGTGAAATTGATTAAGTCGTCGTGTTAATGAAAGCACTGAACGGCATTCAGACTGAATAAATTAAGCACTCATTAAGAGGTACATTAAAATTAGGAAATAGGAAGAACAGATGAAAATGTTTGGAATAGGCTAACTACGCCTAGTTCCTGAAATGATCTTTCAGATATGTTCAAGTTTACAATAAAAAAACCTGATTCAACTTGGGACCGATGTAAGACTTGTATAGGAAAACGCTGCTCTTGGGAGGCAATCGACAGTAAGCAGCTCTTATTCGATAACTAAGATTGCCGGGGTGCAATTTGTTCTATGCTTACGATTTCGTTGCCTAGATGGGAAGTTGTGTGTGGTTTGGTATGATGAGTTTATTCCAACTCCTTGTGGGAGCTTGTTGTCAAAATTGTGTTTGGAGTGCATAAGATTGCTACTCAAGGTAGCACCACCGCAGCCTCTTTCACCGCTCACAGCAGCAATGTGTAAGAAAAGAAGCAGAAGCTTGCTGGATGGGGATCTTCTTACGACCTCGACCAAGGCCACATAAAATGAGCGTTGGGAGCCGTACCCAGAACCTTAATGTTCTGACTTGAGATATATATTGATTCTGTCATATTGCTGTAAAGCTTGACTAGTATCTGGAGATTTCTCAAAAATGGTGGAAGTTTTTACATACGGGTGTGCAAAATGCTATTGTTACTTGTGAAATGGTAGACACACACAGGCATGCACACACAGCTTTGATTCTTGGGCTGAGGTGGGTTGTTTCCTGAAAATTCTAAGCGAAGTTCTGAAAGGCACTTGATTGATTGAACCAAGCTCCACTGTCTTGGTATGGAAAAAATGCTGAATATGTAGCACATGATGTTCGGAATTTGCTACTTTCTTATTCAAGTCTGATCCTATTGTTCTACTAGATGGTGTATAAAAGGTATACATATATTGGAAAGATTTGAAATGAAATAGCAAGGGGAGTTGCGACTCATTTGTGGATTACAAACGAGTTATCAAGAAAGTGTGTTTCTGAACCAAAAGAATATGCACAGGATTTTGCTTGTGAATATCTCATGCTCCACAGTAAGCTGATAGCAACACCAGTATATGTGAAAGTAAGAAAAGGTGTAGGACGATAACTTGAAGATATCATTATGTACTGACAAGTAATAACTAGTCTGCTTCATTTTACTTTGACAAAACCAGAAAAACACATGGAGTCAACTTGGTTAGCATGGGAACTAAACAAACTAATGCTTACATGCCATGAAAAGGATGGTACAATATGTGAAGGCACTTCTCCGTTCCATTTGAAAGTAGTTGGTCACTGCATTCTCAATTGCAGAAGTAATATTTGGACTTGCAAATCTGCTGGTAGATAACCTTCAGGATAGGATCGTTTAAGTTTCTTGGTGTGGTGATGAACAACAGATAGTTTTTACTGTCAGTACTGAAGCTGGACATAGAGCAGCAAATTTATGGTCTTAAACAGGATCATGACTTCTTCAACTAATGGTGGATGTGAAGCAACACAGTTGAACTCTAAGATGACAAAGAAAATTAGTATCAAACTTGCTGAGACAGTCTATTACGTGACAAACGGAGTGCATAAAGGTAAGTTTATTTGAAAATGTATTTCCTTTCTGAGTTGAATGTTGGGCCAACCGTCTTAGATGAGTAGATAGCGTTCTCTCCATGAACATGTCATTCTCAATCTGCTCCCTACTAAAAGATTATCTGATATCACCAGCAATGAGCTTGTGAAGAAGGGGATCATTTCAAAATGTCTTCTGTGTTAGCAAGACAACCATGCTAAGAAACCAAGTTTCTTTTCTTTGTGAAAGTAGCTAAGAAGTGATTAGCTAGTTCTGTAATAATTTCAAGAAACAAATAATGCAACTTGTAGGGTGCTTAGACATTTGTTTTGATGCTCCTTCATCTTTATAGATTCTTAGTAGCTGGTCTGATGATTTAAGGCTGGAAAAAATTGTCATGTAGCTAACAAAAGGCTTAAAGAAGTCAACATATTTATTCTTCTGGTTTTAATTCCATGAAGTGTGTGTGTGCGTGCATTTGCATGTACATGTTTGTGTTTGCGCATGTATATATGTGTACTTGTGACACAATATACACTAAGGTAACTAAAGGTTCCTTTAGGTATCATCAACATTAGGTCCATGTCAAATAGTTTAGCTAAAACTTTAAGTTCTTGATATCCAAAACTCCTAAGGAAAATACAATAGCCTGTTGTTGAATGCCTGTTGTTTACATCACCACCCCAATCTGTATTACTATAAGCAATTAATTGAAGTGAAAACAAAGATGATAGAAATACTCACTTTGTCGTGGTTTGCCGAACATATTGGACAATCCTCATAACTTCATTCATACCTACATATGTAGGTGAATGTTGGAAGTGACTTATAGTGTGTACTGAATAAGTAAAACCATGCAACACCATCAATTCAATCATTTTATTAAACCAAGCCTTAGGTACTTGTTTGAGACCATACAATGCCCTTTTTAGTCGTAAGATTTGTTGTTTGGGATATTAAGATTAGGAGGAGGTTACATATATACCTCTTCCCTTAGCCAACCATTTAAAAGACATTTTTCACGTCCAATTGATAGATGTTTCAATGTTTAACATCACAAACAACTATAAAAGTTGTGACAGTTGTCATCCTAGCTATAAGAGTAAAGGTTTTCTTATAATCAATCTCATGTTCCTCTGAGTAACCCTTTGCAACTAATCTAGTTTTATAGCAGTTAAGCGAACCATCACCATTAGTCTTAATTTTATACACCCACCTACATCCTATAGGCCTTTTATTTTGAGATATAGGAACAATATCCCATGTTTGAGCTCTATATAAAACATCTAATTCTTCATTCATATAGCTTGAATCCAGACTTGTAACGATTAAGCTTCTTTAAAGGTTCTAGGTTCCATTATATCATAAATTGTAGTTAAGAGAGCTCTATGTCTGGTGAAAAACTATCATAGGAAATAAACCGTTCAGGAGGTCTAGAGTTATGACAAGATTTTCTAGGCATAAAGCATCTAATTTCCAATTTTTTTAATGCAAAGTTTCGTACCATTGGCCGTAAATACATGTTTGTCAAAAATATTTTGAAAATATTTTAAAGATCTTTTATCACGAGTCATATAAAAAGAAGCATCCGAATCTAAAAAACCAAGACATACATTAAGAAGTGAAGAGAGCATTTTTGGAGATGATTGCCTTTTCCTTTAACATTTCTTCTACGTAGGTTTTTATGTTTGAAGGTAAGACTACTCTATCTTCGTCTTTTATGACTTTTACGTTTTCATATATTTTTCGAATAGGACAAGTGGTCTTAATGTGACAACTTTTCTTATAATAGTGACAAATAATATCTTTATTTGACCATGATATCATCGACTTCTTGCTTGATCCATCACTACATTTTTGTCATTTAAAGATTTTTGACGTGAGGAGGCTTGTATGTCTTGACATTTGCCCCTGACTTAAAGTGGCAAGAATAGATCTTTTGCAATACTAATATTTTTCAATCTAGTTTCTTCTATTACTAGATTGGCTAAAAAAAATATCTTTTTTTGGTTTAGGTTTCCTATGTATCTCGCATAAATAGGAAAAAGTATTGATTGTCCAAAAATTCTTTAAATTCGTATATTTTTTGAACATTTTCAAATTTATCAAAACTTCAAAGTTGAGTCTACAATTCAGAAAAATCATTGTGATACTCTCGAATGCTTAAGTTTCTTTGCTTAAGCATTATTATTCTTTCCATTAAATATATTTGAAACACAAAGTCATCTTGAGAATGAATCTTTTTCAAATATTTTCAAGTTTCAAAGGCACTTTAAAACACACTAATTCGGTTTCTAAGTTTTTCATCAACATTTTGATAAATAATTCATGTTATTTTTGCATTCATTTTCTCTGAATTTTTAAAATATTCTTTGTATTTTTCTTGGACTTTTAGAACATCATTGTCGTCTAAATTTTCAAAATCTAATTTTGGTTATTTAATTGTCTTATCTATGTAATCGCAATGATCTTTTGATAAAAAATATTTTTTCATGGTTCTTTCACAACTTTAATAACATTTTTGGTAAAGAATGCACTTGAAAGACTCATTTTTACCTTCCATTTTAAGAAATAAACAAAAATTTGATGTTACCTCAAGTTTTAAAACGTAAGTATGCAACATCATGAACTTTCCAATATTGGCGCGCTTCCTAATTGTCTCGTTTTCTTCAAAACAAGGCTCTGATACCATGTAAATAGTTATTGATATTCGTAATTGAAAGCAACCCGATCACGTATTGTAAGTGTTAAAATCAATAAGTTGCATATAAACACACCTGAGAATAGGTGTTTCAAGTGAACAAACCAAAGTTACAAGTCAAACCAAATATCAAAGAGCTGCAATTTTATTAATGGGAGATTACCTTATTTATAGAGGAAGAAGGGGTATTTACAACAACCAAGATGAATAGAGAGGGTAGTCGTTGGGCACATCAGGCCTCTAACGACTACTTTAACTAACCGTTAGGGGTAGTATTGTTCGACGCGTATCATATCGTGTATCGTTTTGGTCTACGATACGTATCGTAGTGGATCGTAATTTAATATTAAAAAATTAGTAAAAAACCAAAAAAATTAGAAAAAAATTAGAAAAATCTGATAATTACAAAGTATTCATATAATACAAAGTTTAGTACATATTGATTATTCACCATTCAATAATTTAAAAAATATTACATATTTTAAATAAAAAAATGAAATATATTTATATTTACATATTATAATCAGGATCATTAACTAAATAATCTTCATCTTCTCCTTGCTGAAGATCCTCACTACCTTTTGCTTCAAAATCAAAATCTTCATCTCCTTGATGATGTTGTTGCCCTCCTTCCAAATTAATCCATATAATGTTTTCTTCGGTTATAAGTGCATTTTCTTCGTTATCTTCCATAATCCACTCCTCTAATATATCAAAATTATCCAAACTTATTGGATCAAATTGACTTTTTTCTCTATTTACCTTTTTTAATTGCCTATAATAAAGAAAGATAAGTAATTCGTAAATAACATTAACAATTAAAGTCAAACAAATCAGTGTTGTCTGACATGTATCGTATCGCGTATCGCTGGACTCCACGATACAGGCGTATCATATTGTATCGTATTTTAATATTAAAAAATAAAAAAAATATTTAAAAAATAAAGAAAATTAGTAAAAATCTAAAAAAAATCAGAAAAAATTAGGAAAAATTTGGTAATTGCTTTGAATTGATATAATGCAAAGTTTAGTACATATTGAGCATTCAACATTGAACAATTGCATCCAAATTTACATAGCTTGAAGCAAAAAATAAAATACATTTACATTTTATATTTTGTAATCAGGATCATCAACTAAATAATCTTCATCTTCTCCTCACTGAAGATCCTCTCATCATCATCATCACCACCTTCTGCTTGAAAATCAAAATCTTTATCTCCTTGATAATGTTGTTGCACTCCTTCCAAATTAATCCATGCAAATACTTCTTCAGTTAGGAAGGCATTTTCTTCACTATCTTTTATAATCCAGCCTTCTAATATATCAAAATTATTAGATCAAATTGACTTTCTTCTCTATTTACTTTTTTTAATTGGTTACAAGAAAGAAAGATAAGCAATTAGTAAATAATATTAATAATTGAACTTAAACAATATATTGAATTGAATCTTTAAGTACTAACTAATACAAGATTACCTTTTGCAAAGCCGTGTGTTACAACGAATAGAAACTAAGTCATTAATCCACTTATGTTCCAACCTGTTGCGCTTTTTTGTATGGATGTGTTGAAAGCAGTATTGTCTGACGCATATCATATCGTGTATCGCTGGGCTCTATGATACGGGCATATCGTATCATACTTTAATATTAAAAAAATAGAAAATATTAAAAAAATCAAGAAAAATTAGTAAAAATCTGAAAAAAATAACAAAAATCAGAAAAAATTAGGAAAAATCTGGTAATTTCTTTGAATTCATATAATGCAAAATTGCAAAGTTTAGTACAGATTGAGCATTCAACATTGAATAATTGCATCCAAATTTACATATTTTGAAGCAAAAAAATGAAATACATTTACATTTTACAAATTGTAATCAGGATCATCAACTAAATAATCTTATCTTCTCCTTGCTGAAGATCCTCACCATCATCAGCACCTTCTGCTTGAAAATCAAATTCTTCATCTCCTTGATACTGTTGTTGCTCTCCTTCCAAATTAATCCATGCAATGTCTTCTTCAGTTAGGAGGGTATTTTCTTCACTATCTTCTATAATCCAGTCTTCTAATATATCAAAATTAACCAAACTTATTGGATCAAATTGGCTTTCTTGTCTATTTACTTTTTTTAATTGCCTAAAAGAAAGAAAGATAAGCAATTAGTAAATAATATTAACAATTGACGTCAAACAATATATTGAATTGGAGCTTTAAGTACTAACTAATACAAGATTACCTTTTGTGAAGCTGCATGTTACAACGAATAAAAACTAAGTCATTCAGTCGTTTATGTTCCAACCTGTTGCGCTTTTTTGTATGGATGTGTTCAAAGACACTCAAATTCCTTTCTTAACCAGTTGCACTATAGGTTTGACTCAAAACTCTACCTGCAAAATCTCTAAGGTTTGGACAATCACTTCCAAACCTATTCCACCAAACATATATAGAAAAAGGTAAACATTAGAGACATAATCCATAATTAATATAAGATGTATTGATTTAAGAAACTTAAATACGAAGAATATAAACAAATTACTTGGATGCATAGTAGTGTGGTTGCGAATTGCTACAGGTAAACTCATAAATGAAGAGCATTATCATATATCGCATCTGCCCTACTCTCATTAAGGACTAATCTATCTATACAATCAATGATGCCTCGATTAACCTTACCATCCCTTTCGAAGCTTGTTGAGTACATGAATGATGGGATTAAATAATATGTTGTTGCATGAATAGGCTGATGCAATTGTTTATTCCATCTATTATATATAATTTTCTATACGGGTACATAATCCCTCTTTTTTCCATTAAAATTATTTTTAATTGCTTCTTTTGCCCTATCCATGGCTTCATAAAGGTAGCCCATACATGGTTTCTCCTCGCTATCAACTAATCTCAAAACCTTCACCAAGGGACATGTAATCCTCAACAGTCTAACACATGCATTCCAAAATGTACTCCTGAAAACTGTCTTAGAAATCAAATCTCATTCAACTTTCGGTTTCTTCTGTTCTGAGGCAACTCTGCAAATTGTTGCCATTCATATGAGGAGAACATTCTCTTCAATGCTTGCTTTTGTCTCACAATACTCTATACAGATAAGAAGTTTGTTGCAAACCGAGTTGCAACTATTCGAAGAAGCTCTTCATCTTCTGTATATCTCCTCATCATACACAAAACAAATGCATGGTTGTAGATGAATTTTGTGATATATTGTCAACACTCAGTTGCTGCCTTTATCTCATCCATCTCACCAATATCCTCAAGGATGAGATCTAAACAATGGGCTGCGCATGGTGTCCAATAGAAAGTCCCATAAGTATCAGCTAACTCCTTCCCAACTACTTTGTAGTTAGTTACATTATCTGTAATCAATTGGACTACATTCTTTAGCCCAACCTCACATATCACATTATCAAATTCTTGCCGTAGGATCTCTGCACTGCAGTGTGCCTCTCCTCTGATATGTTTAGAGATTTAAAAAACATAAGTCCTTTAGGACAGTAGAAAAGAAAGTTTAGCAAGGTCTTTCCTCACCTATCTATCCATCTATCTGCCATGATAGTGCAACCTGTGTCCTTCCATGATTCTCTCAAAGTCGAACAATATTCTTGCACTTCAATGACAGTCTTATCTAATATCTTTCCTCTCAACTTCTGATAGGAGGGCATCTTGTATCCTACACCAATGTTAGCAATTGCATCTGCCATTGCTTGAAAATGAAAACTGTTTGTTCCATTAAATGGAATGCATGCATCGTAAAACCATGTCCCCACTTCAAGGTCTGCCTGATCATACAGTTGTTCTGAAGCCATAACAGCACAAATTCTAGGTTGAGTACCAGTTGTAGTGGTAGTAGGAAAAAATGAATGTATGCTAGAAGCAACTCTTCCTCTACTCCTTCTTGAACTTCCTCTTCTACCACCTCCAAAGTCTTCAACAACCCTCTTTCTCCTACTAGGTGCTCGTGAACTGCTACTACCAATCGTTCTGGCTCCAATAGCATCATCATCTTCCTCAAACTGCCCTAAATCATCCTTTTGTTGTCTTCTCTCTTATATACTCTGAATCATCTGAAGACATTGCCATTTAATGCCTTCTGGCAAACTTCTAACTTTGTTTGTACAAGGAACAACTTCTTTCCTAGTCTTGCTAGGTGGTGTTTAAACCGTGAAATTCCACCACTAACCACTCTCTTACAAAATAAACATCTTATCTTCAATTTGGAACCTTCAACTGGTGTACTCCACTCCCATGCCGGATCATCAGACCGAGAATGGGAGTCTCTACCATCCCTTCCTGCCATATCAATTGAACACTTTAATTTAATAAAAAGCCTGAAAATAAAAGCACTTCATAAATCCCCAATCTTCCAATAACACTTAAATAGAGTGTCTCCCACTTCATGAATGTAATAAAAATCATATCCACACACTTAATAACTTCATATTTTGTCATTCAAACAAAGAAAAATACGAATAACACAAAAAAACAATAAATACAAAGTAAAAAATGAAGAAAAACATTAAAAATATACCAAAATCCGAGTTAGGAGGCTTCAACAAACAACGTAGAGCACGTTTTTGGAGCCTTGAACACTAAGGAGGCGAATAAACATGCTAGGGGAGCTTGGGGAGCTCTGAACAATCCAAGGAAACCCACAAAAACGTGGGTTTCCGTTTAGCCCCTAGGCGTACGATACGTTCCGTATCGTGCGATACAACCCGTATCGCACGATATAGATTGATAAATGATGAAATGCGATAAGTTAGCGTGTATCGTATCGTAGTGGCGTATCGTACGATACGGTGCGATACGGATAACACTGGTTCAAAGAAACTCCAATTCGTTTCACAACCCGTTGCACTATAGGTTTGGCTCAGAACTCTGACTTTAAAATCCCTAAGGTTTGGGCAATCACATCCAAACCTATTCCACCACACATCTGTAAGAAAAGGCAAACATTAGGGACATAATTCACAATAATATAAGATGTATTGATTTAAAAAACTTAAATACGAAACATCTGTTGTACTCTCATTAAGGACTAATCTATCTATATAATCAATGATGCCTCGATTAACCTTACCATCCCTTTTGAAGCTTGTTGAGTACCTGAATGATGGGATTAGATAATATGTTGCTGCATGAATAGGCTGATGCAATTGTTTATTTTATCTATTATATATAATTTTTTATACGGGCACATAATCCCTCTTTTTTCCATTAAAATTATTTCTAATTGCTTCTTTTGCCCTATCCATGGCTTCATAAAGGTAGCCCATACATGGTTTCTCCTCGCTATCAGCTAATCTCAAAACCTTCACCAAAGGACATGTAATCCTCAACAATCTAAGACATGCATTCCAAAATGTACTCCTGAAGACTGTCTTAGAAATCAAATTTCATTCAACTTTCGGTTTCTTTTGTTCTGAGGCAACTCTGCAAATTGTTGCCATTCATATGAGGAGAACATTCTCTTCAATGCTTGCTTTTGTCTCACAATACTCTATACAGATAAGAAGTTTGTTGTAAACCGAGTTGCAACTATTCGAAGAAGCTCTTCACCTTTTGTATATCTCCTCATCATACACAAAACAAATGCATGGTTGTAGATGAATTTTGTGATATATTGTCAACACTCAGTTGCTGCCTTTATCTCATCCATCTCACCAATATCTTCAAGGATGAGATCTAAACAATGGGCTGCCCATGGTGTCCAATAGAAAGTCCCATAAGTATCAGCTAACTCCTTCCCAACTACTTTGTAGTTAGTTACATTATCTGTAATCAATTGGACTACATTCTTTAGCCCAACCTCACATATCACCTTATCAAATTCTTGCCGTAGGATCTCTGCACTGCAGTGTGCCTCTCCTCTGATATGTTTAGAGATTTAAAAAACATAAGTCCTTTAGGATAGTAGAAAAGAAAGTTTAGCAAGGTCATTCCTCGCCTATCTGTCCATCCGTCTGCCATGATAGTGCATCCTGTCTCCTTCCATGACTCTCTTAAAGTCGAATAATATTCTTGCACTTCAAGGACGGTCTTATTTAAGATCTTTTATCTCAATTTATGATAAGAGGGCATCTTGTATCCTAGACCAATATTAGCAATTGTATCTGTCATTGCTTGAAAATAAAAACTATTTGCTGCATTAAATGGAATGCATGAATCATAAAACCATCTCCCCACTACAAGGTCTGTCTGATGATGTAGTTGTTCTGAAGCCATAGTAGTAGAAATTCTAGGTTGAGCACCAATTGTAGCGGTAGGAGGAAAAAATGAATGTATGCTACAAGCAACTATTCCTCTACTCATTTCTTTGCTTCCTCTTCTACCACTTCCAAAATCTTCAGCAACCCACTTTCCCCTGTTTGGTGGTCGTGAACTGCTACTACTAATCTTTGTTCTGGCATGTGAAAGAATACTATAAGTGAATCCAATAGCATCATCATCTTCCTCAAACTGCCCTAAATCATCCTTTTATTGTCTCCTCTCTTGTATACTCTCAATCATCTGAAGAAATTGTCATTTAATGCCTTTTGGCAAACTTCTAACTTTGCCCGTGCAAGGAGAACTTCTTTCCTAATCTCTGCTATGTGGTGTATAAACAATTTACCGCATATTAGGGCGATTGTGAATTGCTAGTGGCAAACCCATCAAGTGAAGAGCATTATCATTGATCTCCATTTCTCGATGTATAGCATCTACTCTATTCTCATCAGGGACTAATCTGTTTATACAATCAATGATGCCTCGATTAATCTCATCCTCCCTGTTAAAGCTTGTTGAGTACCTGAATGTTGGGTTTAGGTAATATGTTGCATGAATAGGTTCACGCAATTGTTTGTTCCATCTATTATCTATATTTCCAGATGGGCACATAATCCCTCTTTATTCCATTAAAATTATTTCTAATGGCTTCTTCTGCCCTATCCATGGCTTCATAAATGTAGCCCATAGATTGTTTCTTCTCACTATCGGCCAATTTCAAAATCTTCATTGAAGGACAGGTAATCCTCAATAGTCTAACACATGCATTCCAAACTGTACTCCTAAAGATTGTCTCTGAAATTTCATTCAACTTTCTATTTCTTTTATTTTGAGACAATTTTGTAAATTGTTGCGACTCATTTGAGGATAACATTCTCTTCAAGGCTTGCTTCTGTCTCAGAATGCTCTGTACAAATAAGAAATTAGTTACGAACCGAGTTGCAACCGTACGAAATAGATAAATATGGTGATATCTTGGCAACACTCAGTTGCTGCCTTTATCTCATCCATCTCACCAATATCCTCAAGGATGAGATCTAAACAATGGGTTGCACATGGTGTCTAATAGTTAGGTGCATTATCTGTAATGAATTGGACTATATTCTCTTACTAAACCTCACATATCACTTTATCAAACTCTTGCCTTATGATCTCTAAAGTATGCCTCTCCTCTGACATGTCTAGAGATCTCAAAAACAAGTCTTTTAGGATAATAGAAAAGAAAGTTTAACAAAGTCCTTATCGCCTATCTATCCATCCATTTGCCATGATGGTGTATCCTATCTCCTTCCATGACTCTCTCAAAGTCGAATAATATTATTGCACTTCAAGGACGGTGTTATCTGATAACTTTCATCTCAACTTTTGATAAGAGGGCATCTTCTATCATAGACCAATATTAGCAATTGCATCTGTCATTGCTTGAAAATTAAAACTGTTTATTGCACTAATAGAATATAAAACGATCTATCCACTGGAAGGAATGCCTGATCATGCAGTTGTTCTGAAGCCATAGTAACACGAATTTCATGTTGAACACCACGCGTAGTGCTAGGAGGAAAAAATGAATATATGTTATAATAAGCTCTTCTTCTACTCTTCATGAGCTTCCTCTTCTACCACTTAACGCAAAATTTTCAACAACCTTCTTTCTCCTGGTTGATGGTCGAGAACTACTACTACCAGCCTCTCTTCTACAATTTGAAGGAATTTTATCATTGAATGTATAACATCATCATCCTCTTCCTCAAACATTTCTAAATCATTCTTCTGTTGGCTCCTCTCATGTATGCTCTCAATCATCTAAAGACATTGTCATTTAATGACTTCTGACAAACTTCTAACTCTGCCCATGCAATAAGCAACTTCTTTCCTAGTCCTTGCTAGGTGGTGTTTCAATCGTGAAATTTCACTACTAACCACCTTCTTACAAAACAAACATTTAATCTTTAGTTTGGAACCCTCAACTGCTGTACCCTATTACCATGCCGGATCATTAAACCGAGATTCTGAGTCCCTAACACACCTTCTTGCCATCTTAATTGAGCACCTCAATTCAATCAAAAACCTGAAAATAAAAGCACTTCATAAATCTCTAATATTCACATAACATTCAAATAGAGTGTCTCCCACTTCACGAATGCAATAAAAATCATATCCATGCACTTGATAACGTCATATTGTCATTAAAAAAATACAAATAACATCAAAAAATAACAAATACAAAGAAAAAATCTTCAAAAAATACAAAAGGTATAACACAATCCGAGTTGGGGGCTTTCACGGACATCGTAGAGCACTTTCTTTTGAGCCTTGAACACCAAGGATGGGGGAGAGTGCATTGGGGAGCTCTGAACTCACGCTTAGGGAAGCAAACGAAAGCAAGAAGCCCGCAAAACTGTGGCTTTCTGTTCGACTGGCGTATCATACAATATGGACGATACGTGCCGTATCGCACGATACAACACGATAACCTATTCCGTGCAATACAGGTGGCTGACGATACGTATCACACCGTATCGTATGATATACGGTGCGATACAGATAACACTGATTGGAGGCCAATGTTATCTATAATTTGAGATATGTATAACATAATTATTATTCGAAATTTGAGATACAGAAATCAAGTTTGAGTAACTTTGAAATAATTCTTATTTTAAAGATCTCAAAATTTTTGTTTTTAAAGTCACCAATGTTATCAACATTTAATCACACTTGCTAACACATGAATTTAAATTTTTTCATTATGAAAAGAAGCACCCGAATAAAGAAGCCATTAAGTCATACATTGAGTTTCTTTAGTTAAAGAAGAACAAACCGCTTCAATCGTTTCTTTCTCTTTTATTTCAGGTTAAAGTAGCTTCACTTTTTCTTGAAGTGAAAGAATGAAGGAGGAGTTTGTTCTTTTACTATGACCACTTTCTTTTTAAATTATGACAATTTGGCTTAACATGACCGACTACTCTATAAAAGTAACAAACAACTTCTTTTATAGCCTCACTTGACTCTTTAATTTAAAATGAGGAGGACGATATGCCTTGACATTTGCTCTGAGTCTAGATACGATTAAGGTGGTATCTCTTTGAAGTCTAGTTTCATTCAATCTTGTTTTCGGCATTGAAGATCGGTAATTACCTATTTTTTTAGTGGAAAAGGGTTTTCGATGGATAAGGGAAGATCTTACTTCTTAAAATTCTTCTCGAAGGCTTATTAAAAATTAATACATGAAGTTCTCATTGTCCTCACATTATCTCTCACTAAGACACGTACATTTCTTTTTATATCCATACATTAAAATATTAAAAAAAATTGTTTATCCCTTTATCTCCTTGTCTAAGAGATGTCAATTTATCTCATAATATCATTTTATGAGCAACATTTCTTTGAGCATGGGTTGTTTTCAAATAATATTGATTTCATTACTTTTGACATGCTTTTTAGCACTTGAATGAGATTATCACAAAGCATGGTTTTAAGAGTATACATTGGAGAACTTGTGTAGGAAGAAGGGAGAGTGGAAACTGTACTCAGCCGGACCCCAACGTTTAGCTGGACTAGCCATTGGGGCATGATAGCCGTTGGGGGCTGGTGCCTTGGCCCTGGTGGCCTGGTGCCAGGGGCCATTCGGCCAGGCCCTAAGGACCATCGTAACAGATTCCAGGAGCATGATTACATCAGTAGGAGCAACGAGCCCAACATGCGTTGGCACTCCATAGTAGCCATCTCCCTCTAATGCTACCTCCTTTGGCCCATCCATCCTTCCGAGAGGAGATTAAGGATGCGGGACGTGCTGGGGCCTTGGTTGCAATAGTCGTCGAGGAACCAACAGTCATAGAAACCATTCGCCCGTCGACCAACCAGGGTGATTCCTATAGTCTATAGAAACCCTAGAAAACCTTTTCTTCATACTCAGGGTTTCGCCCACCTGCAGTCACACTTGATTTCCCCAATTTCTTCATTTGCAACCCTATGATCTCGCTTAGTCCCTCCATTTGCCATCAAGGGCAGCCGATGTTATCCCCTTCTTCGTACACTGCAAGGATTATTCCAACCGCAGTCAGCTGGATTGAGTGTGGATCAGAGCTGGAGTCACCTGAAGAAGGATTTTGGTGAAGTATGTGCGCAGCTTCGGGGTCAGTGGCTGGCATCCCTCGCAGGAGATTCTATTGGAGCAATCGGTTGGGAAGCGAATGTGAAAGAGGCCATCCAAAGTCCAAGGTTCAGCTTATTCACAGCTTGAATGGCCCAGTAGGAACAACTGCTTATATTGAACAATCAACTCATTTTCCAAAGATGGCAACTAAGAGATTTCTTTCTAATTCAACCAGTTCTCCGTTAAATAGGAGAGGCCAATGCATGGAAGAAACCGAGAGTCACACAATGTGGAAGGCAGGCCTTCAATCGTTTCTGTAAACATGTCTGAAACTTCAGCAGTGCAGCAAAATTTCTACACCTGCAACACAACCACCATTCTTGCCGATTGCTCCTAGCTTCTGGCTTCTCGGAACCCAGCCAAACCCACACGCGGCTAGCTACTCCACAACGAGCATAGAAAGCTCGAGAACTCATCGAAGACAACTGTGGTAGGCTCTGTCTTCTGCAGAAACTCAGAGACAACCCATTATCCAACTGATTTCTGCCCACTGTAGCCTACCTCCGGCCAGCACCTTCACGCACCTAGGCGCATACCCAACACTAACACAACACACACAAACAAAGTTGCACTCACCAAATATGCATTTGCCAGTGAGTATGCTCCACACCCGTTCTCTGACGGCCTAGTGTCACTCTTATAAGGAAAATCAACGAACCACAAAAATCTTTATTTATTTAGTGAAACCTCTCAAAAGGGAGGGCTTATTACAATATACAAGGTTGGGTTTTATAGAAGAAGCAAACAACCAGTCAGGTGCTTCCGACGGCTAGAATTCTAGTCATTGAACACTTAATGTTGGTACTGATAATTAAAAGGAGAAAAATACAAGCAAAGAAAAAATAGCAAAAACAATGAAATACAATTTTACAAGTTAACACCTGTAACCCCCAAGGAGAACCTAATGACTACCATATCAAGACTTTAACAATAATTGCAAGCAAGTTTTTTGCAGGAGCTGCATACAAGCATGATACCCAAATCCTTCCACTATGCAAGAAACATAGGTGTACCTTAAAAGTATTCCACCCTACCTATGAGAATCAAACCGAAGTTGGAGATTCAGATAATGTCCCCATTCTGTCATTGACACCCTTTAATAAATTTGAACATCTTCTCCTGTAACCCCAAGCATCTCCAAATAAACCTGTCTAGTTTTGATTCTGCTGGGAGGTTGAACCTTATCGTCCAAGGAACCAGGATCCCCACTATTTAATTCCGCTTCCAGGTTTTGGGGACCCAAATCGGAAGCGTCGATTTAGAGTGGTTCTAGTTTTGAAGTTTCTCTTGCTTTTCAAATGAAAGTTGGGATCAAACCAAAATTGGTCTCTGTTTGAATTCATAACCGACATTGAAACCATAACGAATGGAACTGGAACCGGTCATAGAGAGGGGGCAGTTGTCTTCTGGTTCTAGGTTTTGGTGGAATCTAAACTACCGGTCTAGAACCCCGGTTTATCTCCAGACACGATCTCCCAAACGCCATCACTATCACATTCTCATCTAGGTTGAACTTGAGGGTTGTGAGTGTTAAATTGCAAAGTATTTTTTTTTAATTTTTTTTAATTTTCTTTTTTTAATAGTCACATCAACATCAAGTGCTCCCAATAGCTAGAATTTTAGCCGTTGGAAGCACTCTACTAGTTGCTTGCTTCCTCTATAAAACCCAACCTTATATTGTAATGTATAGTCAGCCTCATGGCTTGATTATGTAAAACACTCTCTTTTGAGGGGTTTATTGAATAAAGATTGTATTCATTAATACATACTTGTTATTTTGCTTACATGGTATCATAATGAACATGACCATTGAGAGCAACTGTGGGTGGCGGTAGACTCGCTAAAAGCGGTGGCTGTCCGGCTGATGCTATCATTCCATCAGAAACCCAGGGATAGGTTTTAGGATTGTCTTCCTTATGGATGATTTTGATGTGTTGCTCTCGCTAGCGCCCAAAGTGACTCTAGCAATGGGCAAATCGTTCGTGACATCAAGAAGGGCAAGCCGGTCAGCCCTGTGGACTCTAGTTCTCAACAATCTCTCTCCGCTGCCAAATTTCGACGTGCTGCTCTTCAAAGCAACTGCTTAAGATCAAGTCACTCATCTTGCAGATGATGGTGTCTCCATTCTTGCACGAGAGAGAGTGAACACTAAGAGAGAGAGTGAACAGATGGATGACATTGAGCACCATGTCATGAATGCAACGAGCTATGTCAATGACGGAACCAAAGATCGCAAAAGAGTATCCTAGGAGCAACAGGAAGTGGCTCTGCATTGGTATCATCTTGATTCTCATAATTGTCTTCATCCTGACTCTTGCCGTGAGGACCTGGTGCTCGATCCACCCCTGTGATCGAGAAACTTTCAAGGGCAAGAATGGATGAAAGGCAAGACGAGGCTAATGGAGGCTGCTTGCGACATATGTTTTGGCGAAAGGGGGTCGTGACCTCTTTGCCATCAAAGACTAGTGGATGTTTTTGGGTTATTTTCAATGATGCCCTTTAAAGAAGCCTGTCCATACCTAGCTTTGCATTCCTATAAATTCAGCCTAAGTGTGTTCCTTCTGACCTGGTTAATTTTGCTTCTGTTATTTGGTATCTCTTCTATGAAATTGTATGGTTTGTTAGACACTAAGTTGCATCTCTTGATTGGATTAAGACCTCCGTGTAATGATAATATGTCATGGTTGGAGACCTCTTGACTTGTGTTTGAAGATGCATCCTATGCCTTTGAGCATCATCCGTTCTGGTTATGATAACTTTGTATTGTGTTTAATATAAGTAGTTGTTTTTTAAAAGGCATGCATAGCTTTTATGAGTATAAATGTTTGAAAAGAGTGTATAAAAGTGGTATGTCTTTGACTATTGACTATCTATTTGGTTTAGCCTTTTAGGTATTTTGATAAGGGTTCACTTTTCAAAGATTTGCATATCTTGTTGCTTTTTATGAGACAAACTTTTTGAATTTTTAACCAGTTCTGTGTTGAAAAAGATTTAATTTTTTATTCAAATTAACTTTATAAGATTAGTTGATTGACTATAAATTTTTTATATATTTAATGCCAATTTTTTATTATCTTGTTGTATTTTCTCATTATTCATAGTCATGTTTGGACTTACGAATAGTTTAAGGCCTTGGTGTTTTGTTAGGATATGATTGATTGGATGGTTCAAGCTCAACTTCAAAGCTTGGATTTGAGCTTAGTCTTAAAGCTTGGTTCTAGACGGTTCAAGCTCAACCTTAAAGCTCGGGTTTGAGTTTAGCCTTAAAGCATGGTTTTGGATGAGTTATGCCTTAAAATTGTTTAGTGTTTGTTTATCGGATTGATGCACCTTGGCCTTTTGTAATGTCGTTAATCATTGTGACTCATGAACTTATTTTTTGTGTTAGAGAATCCCACTTAGTGGTCAACTCTTTTCACTAAAAAAACTTTCTCCTATGCTTTTAGCAAATATTTCAAAAATTTCTTTGAAATATTAGGATCTGTCTTTATGTTTTTAAGATTACGAATTTCTTAGGTTTTAAGTTTGTATTATTCTATTTATGGGATCTTAGTTACTTTTGTTGAGGTTTTATTCTATAAGTTTTCTTGCATGTATTAAAATAAAGGATTGCCAATCGGATCTAAACTTGAGCAAAGAAACGAAAAGAAAAAGCATCAGAGAGTGTTTTAAAGCCGAATACAAAAGTTACTTTGTTGAGTTGAGATATTTTTACCAAGTCGCTCTTAGCTCGAAAATTTTAGTTAGCAAACTTTCGGTGATGCACTAATGGTTTGAGGGGGTATTAAAATGTAAAATTATATTTTTATTAATTTTCTTTTTTTATTTCAGTTATTTTCTGTATTTTTCTGTGTTTGTATTTTTTTAATAATCGCACCAGTATCAAGTCCTCCCAACAACTAGAATTCTAGCCATTGGAAGCATCCTGCTAGCTGCTTGCTATAAAACCCAACCTTGACATTGTAGTCTTTAGTAAGCCTCATGGCTTGTTTATGTAAAACCCTCTTTTTTGAGAGGTTCACTGAATAAAGGTTGTATTCAGGCATACATATCGGTTATTTTGCTTACAGTGAGGTTGATAAGGAGACACCAGAATGATTCCCATGCGACGACACATGTCGTATGATGGTCATGTGGAGGTTTTGTTCAAACAACGAATCAGTTTTTTTAGGTATGACAATGAGGGATAGGCAATACACCTATCATTTATGCTACAACTGAGTATTGTAGCTGAAATGCCTTGCAATACATATCGTGCGATACACACAATATGCTACACCATGTTGCCACTTCAATGAGAAAATCTTTGCACATCCTTTTTTTTCTCAGACACTGTTTAGTCATTTCCCCCCTGTCTTTCTCTTTTATCTTAATCATTTCACATGAAGATACTCCTCCAATATCTACTATTGTTGGTCTCATAATATTATAATATATTTGTCTCCGAGGGAAGGGAACATTTTCAGATAGTTGGATATTGCCTTTCATTTTGGTTCAATACCATCTAAAGATGAACGGTTATTGTTATGAAGGTATGTTTGAAAGATTGTTGTGGTACGGTAAATTTTATCTGTATGGTAATAAGGATCAAAATATGGAACATTGTCAAACTATTTTAGCCTCCTGAAGTATTGAAACCATCCTTGATTCTTTTAATCGTGAAATGTTGGTTTCTTGGTAGTTGGTGAATCTATGATGAAATGGTTGAGTTACTAGATTTTTTCTTCATTTCAAACATTAAGGTTTCTTTTTTCTTTTTCTGAAAAGGCATTTCAAAAAGTAAGTCGAGAAACTTGAAATCCCTCATAAATGTATCTGATGCTTGGTTTCTAATTTCTAGAGCTATAAGAAAAGCTTCACTCATTTCGTTGCTTTGAAACAGATATTATGTAATTGTTTACTCATTTCTATGTTTGGAAATGTCATTAAGCTTCACTAAAAGCTTTATCCATAAAGGGTGATGGTTGAAGTTCCTGAAAGTATCTAATGAGCGCTCCTATATTTCTGCTTCACTAAAGAAAACGACATGCAGTTCCCTCTTTTTGTGATTGAGAATGGGCATTGGCCTTTTGCACATATTTTTTGCAGTTATGGGGAAGGTAGAAGGCCAAGGGGAATCATGGCATGGTCATGTTACTGCTGTAACAGTTGCTACAGAGTTCCGGAGACAAAAGCTTGCCAAGAGTCTCATGAACATGCTGGAAGATATGAGTGATAAAGTGTAAGCTTTAACAAACTCTATTAGGTTACTGCACTCTCCTTTCCTCGCAAAAAGGAAATATCTATGCTGAAGCAAAAGTTGTTGGAGTGCACATTTCCACATGCATGTGTGTTGCTTGAACCTCTCTTTCAGCACTCTTTTTGTAATTAATATCTACCTATGTAATATGATTCAGTACCAGTAGCACGCTGATCTTACTATTTGCATATGCATTGTTTAGTATTTGTTTAAATTGCTTGAGTTATGTTGATATGGTCAATCTTTCTTTTTGACTGTATGAAATTTTTGATATAGATGTGGGAAATTATCTTAAAATCCCTTTCTTAAATCTGGCAAAGCTGCTACCTGGAACTAAATTGAAGTTCTCACAGTTACTTGGATCAGAATGTTGACTAGCCTGCCAATAAGTTTTGGTCATTTAGGAGGGAATTTTTCAGAAACATCCTCGAGGGACTAGACATTAATAGGAAATGCACCTAACATTTGCATTTTCTTAAACACTCACCTAAACTTTTTATTTATTGGGAAAGTTCAGCATTGCCTCTTCTGCCAATTCTTCCACTAAATATACAGTGAGCATCATCATTACAACCTTCAAAACGTTCTTGCGATAGACCTAACCTAAAACAGGAAAGCGATTTTGAGGCAAGACATGTAAGTTTAATGAACTAAAACAGCATGCTTTTAGCATCAACACTTAGGTTCAGATGGAATATCTATCTGGACTATAAAGTGCAAAACTTTAGGTGTTGTATATCTTTGAGAATCTGCTAAATTAGGTGCATTTTTTTGGTTTGAAGTTGCAAAAATTTTGTTATTTTTAAGAACCTGCAAAGTTAGGTGCATTTTTTTATTAAATTTAGCGCATTTTTAATAATCTGAAAATCAAAGAGATTGGTTTTCATTGCTTTGTGAATATAGTGATACCAAGACCGACAATTGTCATCTCTTTTAGTTTCAGTACTTTTGTTTTATACCTGTTGAATCATTTGATACCCAAATAAGGGGTTTTCCTAAGTAGTTAGTAGAGTGCTATATCGTATTTGCATCCTGAGGGCCGTTATAACACCTTGTATTTAACGGCTGACCCAAAAAACCCACAATAGTGCCACAACCAGTGCCATAGTGTATTGCTATATTCAGTATAGCGTACAATGGAACCCAAATAAATTTTATTTAGGTTGATCTGATATGATCTACTATTCTAACTACCCCCCCATAAAACAAACCCTCGCCCCAAAATCCATGAAAACTGCAAACCCTAGAGACACTCTAGTGTGTGTGTGGGAACCCTCTACTTGTTTTGGTGACTACATTTTTGTTTGCTTGTTTTGTAAATTGTGACTAATCCTCAGCATTTTTGTTGTCACGAAACTCATATGCTTGATTCCTTGTTTTGTAAATTGTGATGCACTTTTTAAGCTTACATTTGGAAATGCCTTTGTTAGTGTACTATTATTTTTTGTTGGTATAAAATGTGGTTTAGATTGATTTGCATTTGTGCCAATGTTGGATATATACTTGTTATTTTTAGGATTGGATAATACTTTTGATATTAATGTACCATTAAATCCACTATATCTCCGATATATCCCCACTACTGCTATATTAGGCTTGAGTGCTATCTGTCAGCTATTCGTTATTGATAACATAGTTTTCCATGTTTACTTAGAGATTGCTCATGCAAATCATATATGTACTTGAGGAACTAAAGATGCAACCCACCTTAATCTTGAAAAAGGCATTATAGGTACAAGTTTCTTTCTTGTCATCTTATGCTTCCAAGGTCTTTCTGACATTAATGCATTCTTTTCTGATGGTTGCATATTTTGGGAGAAATAGGATTGCATATATTCTTTTTATCATACATTTAAATGAATGAGCGGGTCTTACCCAATTTTCACTGCTGAAAGCGTGTCAATTAACACATATACTTAGACAACCGGTGGTTCCAAATTCTGATTTCCCTGGAACCTAAAACCATAACCGAACTGGTTTAGGGCAGATTCCGGTTTGAGTTTGGGACTGCTCGAAAGTGGCAAATAATATTAAAAAATTTAAATTTTAAAGAAAAACTAAAAGAATATCGGGACCAGCAATTTAGAATCACTAGCTCCAATTTCATGAAAGGTGAAACCGGAACAGAATTGGGTGGTCCCCGGTTACAGTTCAATTGGTTCCTAGTCTGAATCTGTTCCCGTCAGAACTGCCATGTCAGCTTGAAATTGACTATTTCTACATAAATTCTAAGAAGACAAATAATAAATTTCATGTGACATATGCATATTGAATTGTTAAACTTAAATTAAAAAACAAAAACACAAATGTAACCAAGTTATTCTAAGAGTAAGCAAAACAATTAAAAAAACTAATATATATTATACTTATCTCTTCAATTATGGTACTATGATCCAATCTAATTTGAGCAATAGAATATTTTATACTTACCTACAAAAAGAATAGAATAATATTAGGATAGAGAAATAAATGCTCTTGAAATATGTAAAAATCTTCACATCTACAAGAAAATATAACACTCACCAATAAATCATAGGTTTAAGAACCAAAATATAACATCTGCCACAAATAAGAACTAAGCCTTTTCCCATACTAGATGGGGTCAGTTACATGGATTCTTTGTTTCCACATGGCACTATCATGTGCCATGCTAGCAGCAATATAAACTAGATCATTCTTTATTGTTTCTTTCCAACACTTTTGTAGTCATTCTCTTCCTCTTTTAACATTTTTAAAATCTAGTTTATCATATCTTCTTACAAGAGTGTCCTTGAGTCGTCTTTATATATATATATATATATATGTTCAAACCATCTTAAACAATTTTCCCTCATTTTATCCTCTATTGGTGCTACTCCCAATTTGTTTTTAGTAACGTCATTATGTATACAATCTTTCTTTGTGTGACCCACTCTCCATCTCAACATCTTCATTTCTGCTACAGACATCTTTTGCACATGTTGATGATTAACCGCCCAACAATAAAAACCATAAAATATAGTGAGTCTAATTGCTGCTCTATAATATTTACCTTTCAACTTCAATGATATTTACCTTTTAACTTTAATGATATCTCAATTTTTCCATCACTTTGAAAAATTGACCTTAGATATTTAAAACTTTCCTTATGAGAGATGCAATGTGTGTCAATCTTAATTTTTATGTCCTCTAAAGTATTCAAATGATCAAATTTACATTTCATATATTGTCTTTCTTCTACTAAGTCGGAAGCCTTTACTTTTTAACGTTTCTCTCCATAGTTCCAATTTTCTATTAACTTTTTCCTTAGACTCATCCACTAACACAACGTCATATTCAAATAACATACACACCAAGGTACTTGATCTTGAATATATTTTGTTAACTCATCAATGACCAATACAAGTTGTTTGAAACTATTATTTATTTATGATAGTTATTAACTATTAACTCCGCCCATGTAAGGATCACCCATGCATTGCCAGTCCCGAGCCCGGATAAATGAGGAGGGTTGTGTTAGGCTTCCGACAACCAGCGTAAAACTTCGTCGGATTTTTATAACATGGATTACAAAAATTATGAGCATTGCTTTGGGGTGTCCCCACCTAGCGACGTGTTGCAGAGCCCGAATGCAGTAAGAAGTAAGCAAGGGCCACTATATTTTCGCCCGAATGTAGTGAATCAATTGTAGAGAGGGTTCCCATATCATGGACAGGTGTAGGTAAAGAAGTTAGTCCTGCAACATTACCGCCCGAATGTAGTGAAAATTTTTCAGGGAGGGTCTTTGCATTTTGATTATGGACGGATGCGGGGGTTAAGGAAGCTAGTCCTAGATAATAAGATTCGTATTGGTTCTTGGAATATCGGAACATTATCCGGTAAGCTAATGGAGGTGGTAGATACTATGATTCGGAGAAAGATTCATATTCTATGTTTACAAGAGACAAAATGGGTTGGAGAAAAAGCAAAGGAGATAGAGGATACAGGTTTTAAATTATGGTACTCAGGTAAAGAAAAGGCTCGAACCGGAGTTGGTATTATCATAAATAAAGATTTAAAGGAGAGTGTAGTAGACATACAACGATATGGTGACCGAATCATGACGTTGAAATTAGTGTTAGGAGCAGAGGTTTTGAATATAGTTTGTGCTTACGCACCCCAAGTAGGACTAGAAGATAGTATAAAGACAGTTTTTTGGGAAGAGTTAGATAAGGTGTTTCAAAAGATTCTACAAAGGGAGATGATTTGTTTAGGAGGAGATTTAAATGGACATGTCGGTAAAGAGGCATTAGGATATCAAGGGATTCATGGAAACTTTGGTTTTAGGGATATAAACGAGGAAGGTTGGGAGATTTTAGATCTCTTTATAGTCAATACAATCTTCAAAAAACGAGATGAACATTTAATTACTTATAAGAGTGGCTTATCACAAACACAAATTGATTACTTTATTTGTAAAAAAAAGATAGAGCGTGTTGTAAATATTGTAAGGTAATTCTAGGAGAAAGCTTAACCACCCAACATCGACTTTTAGTTATGGATTTACAAATAAAAAAATGGACAAAGAAGAAAAGAGTGCATCGAGCTATTCAGACTAAATGGTGGAACCTCAAAAGCGAGAAAGAAGATATATTTAAACAAAAAATCCTTCAAGGAGATGTTTGGAATTATGTTGGCACACCCTGTGATATGTGAAACAATATGGCTGTACATATTAGGAAAGTGGCGAAAGATGTGTTAGGGATATCTAAGGGAGGTGTACCTGCACAAAAAGAATCTTGGTGGTGGAGTGAAGTAGTATAAAATAAAATCAAGGCAAAGAGGGCATGTTACAAATTACATTATGCTAAGAAAACTAGTGAAACTTTAGAAGCTTATAAGAAAGCAAAGAAGGAAGCGAAAAAGGCCGTTAGTGAAGCAAAAGCTAAGATTTGGGAGGACTTATATAAAAAACTCAACTCAAAAGAGGGTGAAAGAGATATTTTTAGGATAGCTAGGGCTAGAGATAAGAAAAGTAAAGATCTTAATTATGTTAGATGCATAAAAGACTAGGATTAAAAAATTCTAGTGGCAAATGATGATATAAGAAATAGATGGAAAAACTATTTTTATAATCTTTTTAATGAAAATAAAGATGTTAGTATTAGTTTAGGAGATTTAGCTAAGTCAGAAAAGTATATAAACCACAATTTCTACCGACGTATTCAAAAGAATGAAGTCAAAGAGGCTCTTAAACATATGAAGGGTGGTAAATCGGTAGGACTAGATAATATTCCTATAGAAGTTTGGAAAATACTAGGAGAAATAGGAATCACTTGGCTCACAAGACTATTTAATGAAATATGGAAAAACCAAAAGATGCCCGAGGAATGGAGAGCGAGTACACTTATACCCATATATAAGAACAAGGGAGACATTCAAAATTGTGCGAATTATCGAGGTATTAAGTTAGAGAGTCATACTATGAAATTATGGGAAAGAATTATCGAATGTAGGTTAAGACAAGTATCAAGTACAACAGAGAACCAATTTGGATTCATGCCAGGCAGATCTACTATTGAAGCGATTCACCTTTTGAGACGTCTTATGGAACATTTTAGAGCAAAAAAGAAAGACCTTCACATGATATTTATTGATCTAGAAAAAGCTTATGATAGGGTACCGAGGGAGGTTCTTTGGAGAACTTTGGAAAAAAGAGGTATCCCATTGACATATATTAACCTTATAAGAGACATGTATGATGGTGCAAAAACATGTGTGAGGACTCATGAAGGAACGACAGGCTTCTTTGAAGTTAATATTGGGTTACATCAAGGATCACTTTAAGTCCATACTTATTTATAATGGTGATGGATGAGTTAACAAAACATATTCAAGATGAAGTACCTTGGTGTATGTTATTTGCAGATGACATTGTATTAGTGAAGGAGTCTAAGGAAAAAGTTAATAGAAAATTGGAACTATGGAGAGAAACATTAGAAAGCAAAGGCCTATGACTTAGTAGAACAAAGACAGAATATATGGAATGTAAGTTTGATCATTTGGTTACTTCAAAGGACATGAAAATTAAAATTGACACACATTGCATTCCCCAAAAGGAAAGTTTTAAATACCTAGGGTCAATTTTTCAGAGTGATGGAAGAATTGATGTTGATGTTACACATAGAATTTTGGTTAAAATGGAGAGGAGCATAAGGTATTCTTTGTGATAAGAAGATACCATTAAAGTTAAAAGGTAAATATTATAGAGTAGCAATTAGGCCTGCCATGTTTTATGGTTCTTAGTGTTGGGCAGTTAATCATCAACATGTACAAAAGTTGTCTGTGACAGAAATGAAGATGTTGAGATGGATGAGTGGTCATACAAGAAAAGACCGTATAGGTTATTAGAAACAAATTAGGAGTGGCACCAATAGAGGATAAAATGAGAGAACATCGTTTAAGATGGTTTGGACATATAGAAAGAAGATCAAAAGAAGAACCTCTAAGAAGGTTAGAAAAACTAAATTTGGAAAGTATTAAAAGAGGTAGAGGACGACCACAAAAGTGTTGGAAAGAAACAATAAAGAATGATCTAGCTTATTGGGAGTTAAGTGCTAACATGGCACACGATAGGGATCTGTGGAAACAAAGAATCCATGTAGCCGACCCCGTCTAGTATGGGAAAAGGCTTAGTTGTTGTTGTAGTTGTTGTTGTGGCATGTTGTATAGTAGTAGCAGTACTTGCTACCATACTAGCCATTTATATTATACGAGCATGATGAGATAGCTTAATATATAATATACTACATTTTCTAACAAAAAAAGTTTAAAAGGTCAACTTTTGCTTTCCATTTTCAAGTTTATGCAGTCAGCAATGTGAGCTAATTCCTTGCATGAGCGTCAAACGTCTGGCATGAGCAATGTGACTTTGGGGAAAGGTTAGGCATGTCACTGCTTTTTCCATTAGCTACCATAAACTATTCATACATGCATTGCACTCTGTGCCAGCTTATTCCAGTCCTCAACTGCTTTAGTTGTTTGAAACATTCTGATACACTTATATTTATTTCAGTTTGTGGGATCTGAGATCCAAGGATCTGATTTTCACATGGTGTTAATGTGGAATGGACACAAATTGGAAGTGGCACCAATAAATGATAAAATGAGGTAATCGTTTAAGATGATTTGAACATTTAGAAAGACAACCAAAATAATATCTGGTAAGAAGGTACGAGAAATTAGATAGTGAAAATGGTAAAAGAGGAAGAGGAAGACCATCAAACTTTTGGAAGGAAACAATAAAGAATGATCTAGTTTATGTTGAGTTAATTGTTAACATAGCACATGATCGAGTTCTATGGAAACAAAGAATCCATGTAGCCACCCCCCTCTAGTATGGGAAAAAGGCTTAGTTTTTGTGGTGTTAATAATGTGGCATGAGCGAACACCAAGTTCTGTATGCTGTAAAGAGAAAGGACGGAGATCCTCACATTTCTCATCCAACTGTCTGGGGCCAGACCTGAGTCTCCTCGGATACTCAAATATGTGCTTAATGACTAAGGTTTATGCTAATAGTATATAACTTAATGCACGAAATGTTGGTATTGGGCCATATAGATCAGGAGGTATGGCTGAGGTCTCTCAAGCTTCATATTAAATATCAACTGCTAGGTTGAAAGATGCTTTGGTGCATGCGCACATATGTTAATGCATGTTTATGTAAATGTTCTGTACATCTGATGGCTTATATGCAGTAGGTTGTGGTGATTGTTCTAAGGCTCCCCCCCCCCGTAAATGTAGTGATAGATCATTTCCCATCTGCCCCATTTGGACAAATTTATTTGTAGCATTATTGGAACTTGTTCTTCCTGCTGGGGCCAAGTTTCTTTTGGCCCACCCAATGATTTGATATCGACTAGTAACGATTCAACTAGGCAACATGGGTAGGAGTTACATTGCAACAAGCAAGTTGATGCTATGCTACAGTCTTCTGACTTTTTATTTCTCACAAACTTGTGCTCTGATGTTTGCTTTTGAACTCCATCATCTGTTATCCCTTATTTTCCTTTTATGATTAAACTTATCTTCCTCTCTTTAGCCTTTCCCCTTTTTCGCTTTCATTTCTTCATGAATCCAACTTTATCCGTGTGACTCCCTGGTGACTTCGTGGGCCGTCTGACTCTAACTAGAGCCATAATTTTTCCGTATCAAGTCCTGTCGCCTACTATGGTCTGCCTACATGATCACTAAACAGCTTCTCTTTTCTTCTTTTTGCAGAGATAGAGCTTACTTCGTGGACCTCTTTGTAAGGGCCTCTAATATGCCTGCCATAAAGATGTATGAAAAGGTATATGCATCTTTAGATTCTTCACATCTAATGATTATGATACTGAAATCTCCTCAAACTGTTAAAATCTTTTGTTTTTCGTCAAAATGATAGACTGCCTAGATTACTAAGATGGAGAGAAACTCGTGTGAGTATGGTGGGAACATGGGTGCTGTTGCTGGTGTGGGTGCAAGACATGGTGAGTTTGAAAATCATGGTGACATGACAGTGTATAAGTAAATTGCTTAATTATTTTATTCCATTGATAATATTTCATAAAACCAGAAGAATTCAGTTTCCTACTTTATTATTAAAGCAATAATCAATTGATATGCGATGACTGTGACATAGCATTAAACTGTCTAAGTTAGAATTTTTATTAAAAAGTATTTAAGAGACATCGGAGGTGTAAGTGTCAAGTGTACATGGGTGAGAAGAAGTGTGCGTGCGGCTGCAGGAATTATCCTTATAGTTGCTGCAGCCTACTGAACATTATGCATCAGAATCATTTAGCTTTTTCTTTTCAAATTGCTGGCTCGGAGTGTTCTCAATACCAGCATTCAATATCGTCGGATTAAACTTGGACATGGATTAGGTTGTTTCTTGACTAATAAGCACTCAGTTTGAGACTGAGTAGGGTTTGGGTTCAAAGATCTTGATACCAAATTGAACAACTTCGACTCATTTGAAACGAGCATATCCTGATTGACCATGGTCCATGATGAAGAGCAAGTGTGCCATTAACTATGGCAAAGAAACTCAAATACCCGACAACTCGAGCCTGACCACTCTTAGGTGCTGGGCAGCAGCCTTCATGTATTGGTCAGACATGCTTGACTGATCAAGACGGTTTTCTGCGAGTTCTACTTTTAGGTAACTTTACTGGATAAAAGATTTAGCGGTGGTTGGCGACGAATCACAGATTCTACCTTTCCTTCTTATGGTTCATGCATCAGAATCTGACCACGTGATCTGCTTTGCTTGATTAGTTGGGCTATGTCATATACAGGAGGGTGCTAAAGTACTACTCTGGTGAGGAGGATGGCTTAGGTAATGTATATCCAACCTTTCTTGTTGGTTTATCTGATCTATTTGGGAGCACTATTCTATCAAGAATTATACCCCTCATTCTGACAACGTTCCCCTTTGTTTGTCATTCAGACATGCGGAAAGCCCTATCAAGAGACTTCGAAAAGAAGTCAATAATACCTCTGAAACGTCCCATCACGCCGGATGAACTGGAATATGATTAGAGCTTGTCACTGAGATTTGCATGCCAGATGGGGCCCCTCAACTCATCCACATTTCCAAGTGTATGCACGCGCTTGCTGAATCTTGGTGGGGTAGAGGAAAAGCGTTTTATGGATGTTTAGGTGATGTGTACAAACTGATCCGCGATACTGTTTATCCGTATACCTTTGGAGGACTAACTTTGTTTTCCAATCACAATTTATTGTTAGACAAACTTTGTTCGGATCTGAACATGATTACTTGTGATTGTCTTTTCATACCAAAATACACTGAAATAAATCTTCATTCGTAATTTCGGCTATAAATGGACTGAAAAATATTCTTTATTCAGTGTCTTCTGCTGTAATTGTACTGCTCAATCAAGTCAACTTGAAATACAAGGTATAATAAATAGTATGCCTCCAATAGTTTGGCCTGCAGCGAGTAGTTATTTGATAATTGATAGTATGCCTTCCAAATAAATGGACTTTGCTTTTGTATATAGTGCCCTCCATGACATTGAATGATTGCACACCAATGATTTATCTGCTTTAATTGCGCACATATGGTTTATGGTTAACGCTATCCACTCTATAGATGGATGCAACTGTACATGGACAACGATTAAGTTATAGTCAAGCTACTCCGTGAAAGAGTACCTTGCTGATATGCTGCTTCATCATCTCCGGAGGGCAGCTGGCCCTGTAATAGAAAGCCTTGGTTACATCAAGGAAAGTCTGCATGATGCTCTTCTCCAGTTCTTGAGAGTTTTGGAGCACAAACTGGATGAGTTCTCTCATTTGGGAATCTATCTGGCCATCGATCAGCTGCCTATCTTCAGCTTCTTTAGAAGTTTCCAGTACCTGTAGTCATAAAAGAAACGTTATATTTTAAAGCATAATGTTGGAGAAAGTTGATGCTGGTGGTGTTAATAAATGCTTCAATTGGGCATAAAATTGTCTTTGGTTTGATCGCATAGGTTTTACTTGGATGAGAAAAGGCTGATGAGCGATTATGATACCCATACGAACACGGTGGATCCAGCCACAACTTGGAATTTTTTTCCCATGGAGTTGTTATTGTGTCTAAGGGATTTGTATTCCTGGTACTCATACCGAGATATTAAGGGAGCCAATTGAATGGTTTAAGTGCAATTAAACTTGACTTAACCGAGCTGAAGCTCGCACCAAATTAAACAGCACAAGTTTATCTTGTAGGCATGGAAGATTGGTTAGGCTCAGGACTCTCTAAAACTTGACGCTTGATTGGGTTAAAGTTGGCTCTTATTTCCACGAGGGTAACTTGTGTGTGTGTGTGTGTGTGTGTGTGTGAGAGAGAGAGAGAGAGAGAGAGAGAGAGAGAGAGAGAGAGAGAGAGAGAGAGAGAGAGAGAGAGAGAGAGAGAGAGAGAGACCGACCTTATGCTTAGGAATGCGATGAAGCTGATTGCAGATGCTGTTGGCAAGCTTGGCAAGGTGTGCATAATGAGGGTGAGAAAGGGTTCGCCTCTGCTGAGGGGTGGTGCAGCGACCCCCGCATAGGTTGACGGTCGCCACCAAAAGTTCCGCATCATTGCTTCCTGCATCGCCATCACCCTCCCCTACCAATCGCCAGGACATCATCCAGCCAAGCCACTGCCCACACAAAACCAGGAAGCAACGAGGGCAAAACTTTCAACATTTTTCACATTTTATACATTACATCTGCATGTCCATAATGCAGCTTCACTATGCTCAATTATTTTCTTTAATAGATCTGTCTTAAGGGTACAAGAAGCAAGTCTAGTGGAACTTATGGTAAAAGTACAAGCTCAGTGATATCGTCTTTCGGCAATACTGGCCCAAAGTTTGGGCATCGAGAAAAAGAACGTAGGCGTTCTGTGAGAATAGCCACAAATTCATTGTGAAAAGTCTGAAGAATGAAGGTAGAAACGATGAGGGAGAGTATGCATTGGTTCTCAAAATGCCGAATGCTGGATTCAGCTACTAAAACAGTTACATTGCATTTTATCTCAACAATATGATGCATGTTGAATGTATTCAATGTAAATGACAATATTTGCCCGACCCATGCGGACACAACCTGATCGACCTGAAGGACGCGGTTAGGGTTATTCAGTTTGGTTGGGCTCAGGGCGCGTAAACCAGAATATTTTTCACCAGGTAGGGGACAAGAAGTACCCGACCTGTACCCAACCCGCATATGTATATATAAGAGATATTATTAAACTTTCATCAACTGCCTAACCTTAAAATTTTTATTTGAACTAAATTTACAAATGATTGAATTTTAATAAAGATACTTGTATATTAAAAATCTCATTGGGGTTGGACTTGGGTTATCGATGGCACGTACAT